>VZTG01009764.1:569248-596669 GCA_013397845.1 Melanocharis versteri | reverse complement strand
ATCCCATCCCATCCCATCCCATCCCATCCCAGTCAGCCAACCATTCCTCCCTAAAATCCAAATCACAGGCCATGCCGCATGGAAGCTTTCGGTAGCCTGCAAGCAGCATGGAGACATTCATGTAGGGCCTGAAAGGCAGGGAGATCAATAAGGAGCCTGGAGTGATCCTTATGCTTCCGACTCTTTCCCGCAGACATTGGCCGTGANATGGGTGTACCTGATTTTGGAAATAATAGGGGCTGTGCTCCTTCAGCTGCGTCTAGACCGAGACGCTGGGACCAGTTTTGGGCTTTGAGACTTTGTGTGTCCTGATCCCGTCTCTCAGGGAGATCTAGGGGTGTATCATCCATAGCCTGCTTTGGATCCCTGAGGCAAAAGGGTGTGCATGGTCTGGAAGGGCCCCGTGAGGTGTCCTAAACCCCCAGCAAAGGCAATTGAGCCGCATCCATGGTGCTGTGCACCTCTGACTTCTTGAGGGACAGTTGCCCGTTGGGCCACGGTGAGCCTGTGTATTCTCTGCATTGTGGTGCTGCCTGGAGTCGTTAAAATCCAGCCTCTGGAGGGAGGTGGCAACGTGCACCCACAGCTCCAGGTTGTACCACAGCTTCAGGCTCAGGCCAGGGAGCAGCTTACCAGTGCATATAAGTCACAGCTGGACATACTTACTCCTTTCCCTGTGGTTTGGGTTCTTGGTGGGACTCCCAGCTTTAGTCTCTCTGGTTATATCCAAGGTGAGGGTTGATCCTACTGCCATCCCTAAGAGATGGACATGAGAAGTGTGTGGGATCTGTCCCCTCCAGCTGATAGATGTCCTCAACACTGACTTGTTCCTTTGCCTCCTCTCCAGGTACAACCCAGGGTGTGCCTTGTCTCAGGTGCAGCCACTGGAGCCCTGGGGAAACACTGTCTATGGCTATTCCACGTAAGTGACTTAACCATCCCCACACCCTCACACGGGACCAGACTGGCACAGCCCTGTCTCCTCTCATCCGTTCATGCACGGTGGCTCTGGAGGCTGGAGAAGGCTTCTTTCATGTTCCCTCTGGCTCTCAGCTTCCATCTGCTGGGTTTGCTGTTCAGGCACTTCTGTCCTTCCTGCTGCCATCAGCCTGTGCTTCAGTTACAAGTTGTGTGTGAAGGTAACATCAGCTCCTGTCGCCTGTTCTTCAGCCTGATTCGCCCAGTGCATGTCCCATGAGCAGCCCACCTAAAGCCTCCTGAGATGCTGGGTATTATTTACTGGTCCAGTGCCAGTTGCACTGGCAGTTCACCTTCACCACCTGCCTGGGCTGGCAAAGGAGACTGTGCTGTCCTATCCCATTCCCTTCCACTGCTTTTTCTCATCCTGTGGCCTGCCCACCCTCTCCGGGGCACAACCAAAGCACTTTGTATTATTCCTCGAGAAGCTCACTTGGACCCAGCCAATAGAGTCTGGATGGAGTTGACCACCCCAGACTCACCTTGGACTTCATGCCCAATGCAGAACTGCAAGGACTCTGAAGAAATATCCTTACTCTTGTAGGAGCGAAGATGCAGAAGCCTATGAATTGCAGGATGGGGAGTTCAGCTCTGGGATCTTCATGAAATACTTGAAGAAACACATTCTGCAAGAAAAGAAGGTTACACACATGCTGGAGGATGTGTTAGAAGGTGAGAGACAAGGTAGAAACCACTCGCTTCAGTGGCAGGGGAGAGAAGAGACAGCAGAGACCGAGTGGCTCCACATGNTGGTCACTGGGAAGCAGGTGATGGAGATCAAGCACACCCTAAAGGAAGCCCGGTCCCTGACGGACCCCATCTGTCCCTCGGGAGCAGCCACTGAGCACTGGGGGCACAGCCAAGGTGAGCCATGCAGGGTATGGAGAGGAGGGAACTGAGAGTCTCTGTGCCCCTCAGGGACACCACTGTGCAGGGAGTTGTTGACAGGACCCTCCGAAGAGTTGATGCTGCTTGAATTTCCCTTCCAGAGCTGCCAAGCAAAACGGTGACCTTCCCATGTGGGGTGCAGGTGGAGCTCCGCTTCCTCCGGCTCTTCTCCAACCTGATGTTTGTGTGTGCCAAGCCACAGCCACCCCTGGCCCACGTCACTGACCCCCAGCTCCTGCTCCGCCAGCCTGCCGTGAGTCTTCTGGCCAGTCCCCTTCCTGGGCTGCTTTCCCCGGGTCAGAGGTGGGAGGGTGGTTGGGCTTAGTCCTAAGGGCTGGGAAAGGCTGATCCCAGGTGAAAAAGGATCCCCTCCTCTGCATACCCCTCTTTGAGGCTCCTTCCACACCTCAGTGGATTCCCTGCCTTGCTCCTCATGCATGACGAAAAAGATTTGGCAGCAGTTACCCCTCTGATTGATTTCTGGCCTGCCTGATTAAATTATTGCATTTAATCTGATTGAGACCAAGAGCTATGCTGTTTTCTGTGTTATAAAGTAGGTCTGGCTTTTTGACTCATGCCTTCTTTAGTCTGCTGTACTAATATTTCTTAATGCAACAATATATTCCTTCCCAGTTGAGCTGAACCAGCTTCCTTGCACCCTTTCTCAAACCTTTCCTCACAGACCACATGCCCAGTGTGGGCTTTCCTGGTGGTCTCCATGCCACCCCTATGGGTTTAATTTGCTGCTCCTTTCTGTAACCATTTCCCTTGTTTTCTGTAGTCCTTCTCCCAAAGCATAGCTCATCTGTGGTGGATTTTTTGGCCCTTGTTTCTTGTGGGGGGACACTGCTCCTCTGCACACTGGGGTCATGGATGCAGCGTGGTGTATCCAGGAGGTTTGGAGCCTGATCCTGCCCATTCCTAAGCTGCAGCACTGTTTCCCCATGTGAGCACCATGCATGAAAATTGTGTCTGTGTGTGTGAGCATGTATTTGCGTGTTTTGCCCCACATCAGTGACTGGGGGAAGGGGGGACCCAGCTGCCTGTTCCTGCCTCTGGAGCTGTCTCAAGAGAGATCAGGGAGACAAAAAGGGACTCCAGTACAGCCAGATCCCTCTTCTTGTCCTACTGCGTGGTGGAGCTGGCTCACACTGAGCTCCAGTGCTGTCTGCAGAGGCAGCAGCATGTTCTTCCATGACTGTCACCTGCCCCACCTCAGACATCACAGCAGCCACCACACCCCTGCAGGATCCCTGAGATGCCCACGGGGGGCACCAGGCTCCCTCTAGGATCCTGCCAGTGCTCCTGGGGGATGCTGAGGGCAGTTGGGGGGCCCCTAAACCTCACATGCATGGCTGAGCTGCAGGAGCTGGAGGCTGAAGGCCAACAACACCAGACTGAATGTGAGCCCTGGGGAATGATCCCAGACAGCTGTTTCGTTGAGGAAATGGGGAGTGTAGGAAATGGGAGTTTTCCCACCATTTGCCACATTCTGGTTATCAAAGGGACTTAAATGGGCTTGCTGTGGGTTTACCAGGAGTAATTACAATGGAATTTTCTAGCGTTTATCCATTTTCTTTAGTTGTCCCATTTTCCCTCCCATCCTGTGTCTTGCCTGACTTGCATTTTTACCTGACAAGCACTGTCTTTACAGGGAGAGGCTGCTCTAGCACATGACCCAAGGCATTCACATTTTTTTTTCCCATTTTTTTTTCTCTATACTGTTTAAATCCTTACTTTTTAAAAACCTTTATGTTGGATCTCCTTGTTTTCCAGACACTTGATCTGGAGCTGTTTGACATAATTGCCTTGCCAGTCAACCTTCCCCCAGTTTATTTAGAATATCTCTATTTCTGGGCCAGCTAAAACCTGTCCTTGCTAATTCCTGGGCGCCATCTTCATTAAAAAACACATCCCACAATGGGGAAAGGTTTATAAATAATTGTGAATTGTCTAAAAAAATTAATTTATAAAACGTTTTCTCCATTTTGTCCTATACAGCCAGAAATGATAAAGGAGAGTGTGGGAGGGAATTAGTTTGTGGAACAGGAGGCTGTAGAGGCTGGGAATTTAGCAGGCTGCAGATACTTGTGGATAATGAGTTGCTGTCAGCTGACGGGCTTTGAATCTCATGTGTCAGGGCTTTAATTGATCTCTTGAGATCACGGAGTCATGGAGTGTTTGGGGTTGGAGGGCATCTCTGCAGATCATCCAGTCCAACCCTCCTGCTAAAGCAGACACACCAGGTTGCTCCTTGCCCAGGTGAATGTCTTGAAGGTCACTAGGTTGGAGAACTGTGTTCGTGTGGGACACAGCCCTGGAGAGCTGGGGATTTTCAAGGATCCTGATGGACAGGGAGTCAAGCAAAGGCATCAGGAGGCCTGCATGGATTTGCTGGGGGCTCCTAGCTGAGCTCACACATGAAAAGGTGTGCAAGAGGTGGAAGCAGGGGCAGGTAGTGTAGGAGGACTTTAGAGATGTGGTTCAAGCATGTACGAATGGGTATCAGAAAGCCAAAGCCCATGTGGAGCTGGACCTGGGGGCAACAAGAAGGGCTTCTACAAGTATGACAGGACTCCCAGAACCCTGAAACTAAGGAGAGGGTCTGGAGTGAGGGAGACACATGGAGGAAGAGCAGGACCAGGACCAGGACCAGGTCAGGGAGCGCCGAACCAACTGGACATTCACAAACCCCTGGGACCTGATGGGTGCACCCATGAGTGTTGAGGGAGCTGGAAATGAGACTGAGAGCACACTCTCCATCTCCTCATGGTCTTCCTGAGGCCTGGAAAAAAGCCAGTGTCACTCCTGTCTTCTAGGAGGGCAAAAATGAAGGTTTGGGGAGCTCCAGGAGAGTCAACCTCACTGTGATCTCTGAGAAAGTGACAGAGCCAATAACCCCCAAACACAGCAAGGACAAGGAGGTGACTGGGAGCAGTTCTGATAGATTGCAAAGGGCCTCCATGCCTGATAAGCCTGATGCTTTCTGCATCGAAGTGACAAGCTCAGGACAAGGCAAGGGCAGTGGATATTGTTTATCCTCCATCTATGTCCAGTTCTGGCTCCTCAGCATAAGAGAGACATGGACATACTAGAGAGACTCCAGCAAAGGGCCATGGAGATGCTGAAGTGGTTGAAGCACCTCCCCTGTAAGGAAAGGCTGAGAGAGCTGGAGCTGTTCATCCTGTGGGAGGACAGGCTCAGGAAGAACTCATCCAGGTCTACAAATACCTGCAGGGAGGGTGCAAAGAGGAAGGAGCCAGGTTCTTCCCAGTGGTGCCCAGTGCCAGGACCGGAGGCCATGGGCACACACTGATACACAGGAAATTCCATTTAAAACGAAGAGAAAACTCTCCTTCTTTGAGGGTGACTGAATATGATTTGGCTTTTTGGAAAATCAGTGCTGTGGGATTGGGTTTTTTTCTCACTGATGTGCTTATTAAGTACACAAATCCCATAACACCAAGTGTCTCTGCAAGGTGCTACAAAGCAGGGTTCGATTTTAGAAGGATTTGGATGACTGAAGGTACAATTCGAGACCAAGGCTGTTATTCAGCAGATGCATGTTCCTGCACGTGAGCAAGAACAAAAAGTAGCATCAGCGTGGGATGGGCAGTGAGTGGGGAACCAGTTCTGGTCAGAGCCCAAAACAGCTGGGGCAACAAAAACAGGGCACAAAACCCTGTTGGCAAGGTTGCAAACAAGAGCTCTGAGATTTGTGTGAAATCCTGTCTGACTGTCCTGGCTGTTGCTGGAACACTGGGTCCAGTTTCGGGTCCATGCTTCATGGAAAAAAAGTGTGCGAAGTAAAGCACAGACAGAGTAATGAGAGGAAGGAGCAAGACAATTGTAGTTAGGCAAGAAAAGCAAAAATGTTGATTTTATGGGGCCTTCAAATCTACGAAAAGTTGTTTCCAACATGGAAATAAGTAATGGTTTGAATTGCAGGGAGGAAGTTCCAAAGTGGAGATGATGTTCTCCCTAATCTCTAATCTGACCCTGCCCCTGCAGTGGGAAGCCGTTCCCCTGTTGTCATGTCACTCCAGGCTCTTGTACAAAGTTCCTCTCCGGCTCTTGGAGCTCCTTTAGACACTGGAAGGGGCTCTGAGGTCTCCCTGGAGCCGCCTTTTCTCCAGGTGAGCACCCCCAGCTCTCCCAGGCTGGCTTCAGAGCAGAGGGGCTCCAGCCCCCAGAGCATCTCTGTGGCCTCCTCTGGACTTGCTCCAGCAGCTCCACATCCTTCTGCTCTTGGACCCTTGGGCTGGAGGCAGCTCTGCAGATCAGAGCATGTGCTGGAGGATGGAGCTGGCTGAACACAGCAGGGCTACACCCACCTTTCTGCAGCCATGCTGCCAAAGCCTTGTGTCAGTAGCATCTGGCTGATCTGCTTCATGCCTCTTTGGTCTCCAGGTTTAGTCTCCATTCACTGGCCTGATCTTCCCCAAGTTCCCTCCAGTTTATCTTTCCAGTAATGAGCTGACAAGTGCGGAGATGGATTTGGCTTTCTCTTGCACAGAGACAAATGGCATTTCCTCAGCCTCCAGTGACCTACTGGATCAGTGATGGTGCTACTCCTGTATCACCAGCCTTGCATGCAGGAGTGATCCTGATGCCTGCAGATCCCAGCCAGCATTTGAGATCCAGTGTTTTTCCTCATACTCTCCTGGCCAGAAACAAATCGCTTTGGCTGCTTGCAGGCAGCAGTTCAGGGGAGGCCAGGAAGAGCTCCTAGGGCTTCTCCAACTTCCACCTCCCCAAATATCCCAACAGCCTCCTTCATCAGCGTGCCCAGCACAACTTCTCCTGCTAAGGATCACACTGGGACGGTTGCCAGAGCTAGCTGGCAGGGGGAAGCCTTCTGGAAGGGGCGGGACTTGGTCACAGCCCCAAGGCTGCCAGAGCTTCAGGAGCATTTGGACGATGATCTCAGGCACAAGGTGGGATTGTTGGGGTGTCTGTGAAGGGCCAGGAGTTGAACTCAATGACCCTTGTGCGTTCCTTCCAACTCAGGATATTCCATGATCTATGATTTCATAAGACCTTTATTTCCTTGTCTCTTCCTGGGGTATTAGTGGCTCCACTATTCAATCGGTACTGAAGAGGATCTCACAGACATGGGGCTGTTTTGGTTAAATTTGAGGAACTTGGCAAGAATTGGTGGTTCTGTAGGTGGTGAGGGGCTAAATCAGCACTCAGCACAACTCAGAGCTTCCAGCTGTGCCTTTGGAAAATTTGCTCCCTCCATGACACACTGCTGGCACTACCAGTGGTTGTGGTACCAGCTGGTGCTGCTTCCTGCTGTGCTGAAAATCCCACTGTACCCCATTTTTCTAAGTAAGATGTACTCAGGGTCTTCTCATTGATATGCACAAGGCAAGTGTGTAAAATTTCTGCATTCCTGTTGCTTGCTCTCTGTAGTACTTCTGTTAGTATACACAGCATTTCCACCAGGCAACGTGTCAATCAAAGCCCTGAGCACATGTTTGATGGGCAGTTGTGCCTCAATGCTTCATGCTGATGCTGAAATTTCCTTGCATTTCCTCTTGTTTTCCTGACCCAGGAGATGGATGACATGGCCATCCAGAAGGAGAGCCGTCTGGACCACGTGGAGACTCTGCTCGCCTCAGTGTACAAGTGGGAGGAGCTAGACTGCATCTTCCAGCTCTGTGCACTGCAGAAAATTCAGGTAGAGAATAGCCAGGTGTAAATTTCCACAGTTCTCCTGCACTCTCATGGAACTGGTGTCCCCATCGCCGTGGCTGGAGCTGGATATGCCTCTCTGACCATGTGTCTGTGTCAGTGTCACATCCTGGCCGAAGAGGAGCTTGTTGATCTTCAAGGCACAAAAGCTCCTTCCTTTTACAGAATCACAGAATCACAGACTGGTTTGGGTTAGGAGGGTCCTTAAAACTCATCTCATTCCACTCTCAGCCATAGGCAGGGACACCTTCCACTAGACCAGGTTGCTGCAAGCCCTGTCCAGCCTGGCCTTGGACACTTCCAGGGATGGGGCAACCACAGCTGCTCTGGGCAACCTGTGCCAGGGCCTCACCATCCTCACAGGGAGGAATTCCTTCCCAATATCCTATCATCTAAACCTGCCTTCTGGCAGTGGGAAGCCATTCCCTGTGTTCTGTCTCTCCAGGCCCTTGTCCCAAGTCCGTCTCCAGCTCTCTTGGAGCCCCTTTAGGTGCTGGAAGGGGGTCTAAAGTCATCTTGGATCCGTCTCTTCTCCAGGCTGGACACACCCAGCTCTCCCAGTGTGTTTCCATAGGAGAACACTGTCCTTTCACCTCACCTTTTCCACCTTAGCAAAATCTTTCTGATTTACAATCAGGCTGCAGAACCCAAGTGTGGATGCCCTTTGCTTTTGTGGTGTCTCTCCTGCCTGACCTTCCTGTCAAAGCTGACCCACAGCAGCCTCTGCTGGGAGCAGAGAGAGGCATCGCCGGTCATGGATCGTTCTCTTTTTCTGTGCTGCCTGGCCGGGGAGGCTGCTTTTTGCCCCATCAGCCACAGGGAGGTCAGACCTGCCCAGTTATTTCAGGTGGAGGATGTCTCACTAGGCTGTGTGCTTGCCTGAGAGATGAGCTCATGGGCTGGCCAGGATCTCCAGTCATCAGAGTAACACTGCCAAGCCTGATCCAAGCTATGCCTCTTTGGCACACTTCAAAACACCCCCAAGCTATTTAAAGGCCATGAGAGAGACAGAATTGCTGGTCCCCTGGCTTGTCTCTCCTCAAATTGCAGTGTGCACCTTGTTTCTACTTGGATTTTTCTTCCTCCCCTAGCACACAGCCAGTGGATCTTACACCTACTGCTGCTCTCAAGCTGCTGCCTGGGTCTGCCTACAGCAAGTTCTGCTTGCCGTGTACGTGATGTGCTTCAGCATACGGCAGTACTTTCAGTTCTTGATTGTTCCTGGAGCTCTTTTCTGAACCTTTCTCAGTTGTTCTGCACTGCTTTTAAGTGCAGACAGGAGACCTGGACCAGGCATTGCCTGCCAAAATCTTCTTGTTCTATTATGCATCTCCATACTGTTTACGGGTGTTTCAGGCACAGCACCGTGCTGGGGGTCTGCTTTCAGGGGTTTGACTGCCATGAATGTGGTTATTCTCTTATTTCTTCATCTTTTATAAAATTCTAATATAGTGCTAGGCTGTGAGTAGATCCCTGTGGGGCACTGCTGCTTAAAGCTGTTGGCTTTTACGGTGTGAGTTGTTTTAGGTCATAGAATCCCAGAATGGTTTGGGCTGGAAGGGACCTTAAAGCTCATCTCATCCTGAGTTCCAAAATCCGTGGCTGAGGCCTGCAAGCATCGTGAGCTGTATGAGTATGTACAGCACATTTTCTCTGTCAGTAGCATTGCTCTGTTGTGCCACAGCATGGGGCTGTGAGCCTGCACAGCAGCCAGCCAAGGCTCCTTTCTGGCAGCAGCAGCAGGAAAGCTCTGCTTCCAATCTAATTCTCCCATTCACTTTGCATTCTTTGCTCTCCCCTTCCAGACAGATGTGGTCCTGCAGTTGGATTTGCATTACACGCAGCCAAGCACAAAACAGAGGACTTGTGAAAGCCTGCAAACAACCCTCCAGAAATCCCTGCTGGGGCAGTTTTTCAGCCAGAGGAATGACTCCCAGCCAGAATCCCAGCGAGCTCCTGCCCATGCAGGCAGCGTGAACCTGCAAGATGCGTTGGTGCTGAGCACGGACCCGAAGGGCCCGGGATCCCTGAGCACAGGCTCTGGCCACAGCTTGCCCAGCAGCAGCCCCTCCAACTTCGGCAGTGAGCCCGAGGAGAACGATGAGAGTGACCTGGGCAAGCTCTGCTTGGCGCTGCTTCGGGCTGGCCCGGGGCAGGACGGGCCCTGAGCCTCAGCCTTGGGAGCTGCTCTTTTAATTGAGGCCTCAATTTGAGTGCTAAATCCATCAGAATCCACCAGCTGCTTCCCAGCCTTGGCATTGCCCTGTCTGAGTGAGGCCAAGGCTGCTTTTTTGGAAAGGTTTCTCCTATCTGCACCCTCTGGTGTGCATGGCCTCAATTCCTGCTGGGAATATTTCCTGTCCCATGGGAGCATCGGGATCAGTGGGGAGTTGTGATATCTGGCAGAGTACAGGGCCACCCACTAGTCGTAACATTGCCAGGCAAAAACGGCGTAGCTGCAAGGCAGGGGCACCGGCTGATGTTTTCTGCCTGAAAACATATGTTGCTGCATTGAATGTGATGTGAAGCCCACAAACACTACAGACCCCTCTGGCTCAAATCCCAGCCACGGCTGCTTGATCTCACCAACCTGTGCAAGGGACACAGGGCTGGACCAAGGGGACCAGGTGAAATAGTGTAGGCTTTCCCCAGGGTCCCAGCATGGTTTCCTTCCCATGCCTGTGTCAAAGCAGGTGTTAAGTCATGCATTTATGTATTTCTGGAGAATATATTTATAACTGGGGCGAGACAGTTGCTTGTCAGGAAAAGGAAGGTCAGATATTCCATCCATTGTGTGTTTACATTAGAGGCTGGTGTTCCACCAGGAATAGCCTCCAGGCAGGTGCACTGACACCTGCCCCTTCCAGCATGGTACAGGGGCATTAAAGGGTGTTCAGCCCTCTGCAGTTCCAAGTTCCTCTCAGGTGCAGAATGTCCTGCTGGAGAGATGAAATGTTCCAGGATTGAGAAAGGATAACCTCAAAAAAGTTATTATTGGTGCAAATTGTTTTGTCTGTGTGCCTGTCTGTGCTGTGGGCAACCTCAAGCACTACATGGAGAACCAGCTGTCCAGGGAGAGCTACAGGTGAGCAGAGCCCAAAGGACAGCCTGGGTGGGCACAAGCCCCTCCCTGATTGCTTCTCTAATATGTTTGGTAAAGGTGATTGCTCAGTAATGGCCAGTGACCCTAGTGAAGTGTGGGGTCTCCATCCTTGGAGGACAGTTCACTTTGGACTGCAGAAGGTGCCGATTACCTGATCCAAGCTGGCTGAGGGCTGGACCAGAGACCACTGGAGATCCCTTCTGGGTGCTGTAGTCCTGTGGAAGAAAGAGGTTGGAGGGCAGAACTTCTTGAGAGGTCAAGGGTGGCAGGGTGGGGAGAATGCCCGAGCTCTGTCTTGCTTTAAAAGACGATTGGAGGCAGAATTTTCTGGTTTGCTCTCCTTCAGCAGTGAAGATACATCCCTGTCTGTGGTGTCAGTTGCAGCTTAGAAAAATCTGAAATGTTGCTTCCAGATAAACCATTCTACAAGTGCTGGAAGCCTGTCCAAAGAGAGCAGAGGAGGCTTTTATTCTTCTCACAGTGAGTAGAGCCAAGGGAAAGAAGAGGGGCCTCAGCTGGCTGCAGACTAGAAAGTCTCCTAGAAAAAAATCTAAAGCTCAAAAAAAAAAAAAAATTCAGAGGATGTAGTCTAAATAAGATGGGCTGATAGAGAAGCTAAACCAGAAAATAATAAACTAATTTCAGGAAGAACCAAAGTTCAACTGAACACCAGCAGCCACACAGGTCAGTGGGAATGACTTGGCAGGCATTTGGGAGGAGCTGGGGGTTTTGTTTCCTCTGTGAGGATTCTTCACACCCTCCTATGCTGTTGAGGCATGGCTTGTTCCTGGCTCACATTATCATGCCAAGTGTCATCTAATGTGAATGTTTATCTGAGTCAAAGCGAGGCTGTTTATTTTTTCTGAATAAAACACTATTGGTGTTTTTAATGCACGAAGCTTCACGTGGTTCTGAGTTAACTGTGTTTATTTTCCCTCTAATTGCCAGGGTGTAACTTAATATTGATCTGCTGGGGTTTCACACTTCCAGCTTGAGCTTCTAGGCTCTTCTGTGTGAGCATTGTTTCTTATATTAGGTAATTAAAAATACTGAAGTTTGGATTTAGAAGGGGGATCAAGTGACTAGATAGAATGAAAAGATGTCATGTGAAATGTGTAGATAAAAAAAATGTCCTCATTCGTTGCGATTTGTGTGGTCTCCTGTCTTGGTGCCAAGCATAGCGCTTGTCCCTGTCATCAGTTCTCCTGTTCCTCCAAGGAGACCCTGCAGCCAAGCCCAGGGGAACCACCACATTCCCATGGTGGTTCGTTCCCTGAGATGATGGTTTGTCATGTCTGGGAACTTGCTGAATTGCAAAGGTGAACTTTGTGTCCTGGGCCTCAGCTGGAGTCATTGTAGGAGGAGATGGAACTGTGGATCCTTCATCTCCACCTTTACACGTGAAATCCAAACTCTCTCATGGTGGTTAAACTATTTAGTGCCAGTAAATTTTCCTGAAAAATCTATATTTCCATCTCCCAGCATGCAGGACAGACAAGGCATCTCAAGATTACCATGTGTCTCTCAGCCACGTCCTTTGCGATCTGCATCTATAGACCTTGGGCTCCACAACCCCCTGGGTCAGCTGGAAGGGTGGGAAGGGAGGAGCTCCCAGGCAGCAGCAGGCAAAGGGGGGGATCAAGACATCAGCTCCAGTTTACATTCCCTCTCTGCCTCCTTACCTTCCACAGCCATTGCCCTCCACTTCTTCTGTTTCTGGGCCAGTCTGCCCAGAGGCTACAAACAGCACTTAGAACCATTTTTGTAGGTGATACAGGTGCTTTCCTTCACCCAAGTCTGTATTTTCTTTAAAAAGCACTAAGTGAACTGGAGCTTTAAAACAATATGTGATGAAAATAGCAGCACCGAAACATTCAATAATCTTATTTTTAGATAGGTGCCCTTCTTTTCCTCTCTGCTAGGGAGGATGTATTGAAGGGAAGAACCTTGGGCAGCAGCCTGGTATGTTCTTCTGCTACAGAACTCATTTGGGATGCAGTTCTCAGCTCATTTGCTGAGGTTTGGCAGTTCCTGACAAAACTAGGCAAGTGTACCCAAGAGGATTCAGAAAACAATGCAGTGAAAATCAGAGAAATCAGGAAATCTTGGAAATGCCATTTCAGTCTGTTACTGGAAAATCCTGGGCCCAGGTGCAGTCAAGAGGTGTGTTACATGTGCAGTGGCAGATCCACCCCAGCCTGGCACCCTTCTGTTGGCAGCAGATTCCTGAAAGTTTGTTCTCAGTTGGCTTTTTTGTGATCAAATGAAGGAAAAGGTGGATTTGTCTCACATCAACCACTCTCCAGCCTCAACCAAAGAGAGAAAGAAACACAAGATAGGTCTTTCATTGCAGGAGTCATTTCTGGGGGAAAAAAATCTGTATAGGGCAATGTTGAGTAATTTCATTTACCAGCTCATGTAACTCTTTCCATCTTTTAGGAACAAATCCTTCTCCCTCATAGGAGCAAATCTAAATTTACTCTTCAGAAACTGGTAGGTTCTCCTTACTTTCCACATTAAGAGGTTTTCCATGAGGTACAGAACCTGCCAGATCATTTCCTACTCCACATTACAGGGCAGAGTGCATGGTGCTGTTGGTGGAATGTGCTTGCAGCGTAATAAAACATATAGAGGGACATGCAGGGAAACTCCAAGATTCAACAATATAGTTTTGGTCTTCTTTCCCTAGTTTTTGGAATTAGCTTTTTATACAGGCAGGAGAGATCCTGAAGATGTTCAGAGGGCATTCCCAGGGAAGGAAGGAGCTTCCCAAAGCGCAGGTTATCATGTTCTCTAGAAGTTAATGCTGCCTTTCATGTGGACAAGGTGTGAAGAGGATGATCTCATGAACTGATATGATATAGGAATCACCTGTTTTCTGAAATGCTGAGGTTTGCTTTCATTAGCTGAGGATGACTTCTGGAACACCAGGTACTGGGAGTCAACTTCCTCTGAGCACAGCAGGACCATGCACAAGACAGTAATGGGAGACACAGGCTCAGTACTATTGAGGGAATCATTAAATCCAGGTGCTGCTCTCACAGCCCGTGTGTGCCTTTATCCTTTAATGTGTGACAGTGACAGCCTTTATCCATCATGTTTTGCACATGGAGACACCCACGGCTCTGCTCTGCTCTCTCCCAATGCTGGCAACCGTCCTGCTTCCAACAGGAGGTTGGATTATGTCCCTCCCAACCAACGCTGTGGTTGTGCTACCAGAATACTCCCTGAAGAGTGCATGTGTTCTGAGTGATTCTGAACACCAAACTGGGAGTTTCAAGACTCTGTTTCAGTGAAATATCCCTGTTCCCTATCCAAGTAGCAAACAAGAACATTGGTTCAGCTTAGCTGGATTCAAAACTTATAAAACAAAACTCACAGCAGGGCTAGAAAATAAGGAAAAAGTGGTAAAACAGTTTATTTGAAAATGTCAGATGGTTCAGACTCAGTTCTTCCAGGCCTCCCCATCAGGTGGATGGTTCAGGAATGAAACCAGGAACATAGTTTGAAACAAAAGGGGTGAGTGAAGCCATCCACTGTCAAAATAATAAACCCAAGATGACTCATAAGGAGATTCACACTGCTGACCTTCATTCAGGCACCTCTGCAGAGGCCTGGGGCACCTCTTTGGAAGGCAGAGGCAGGAGCAGGTCTGGTGTCACGGTGAAGCCTTGCAGACCAGGATTTTCTTATTAATGGTGAGAAATTATTGATAGCACAGACTTTTCATGTAGTCCCAGAGTTCTGTCCTCTATCACAGATTATTTCAATGACTGTTTTGCTATTGTTACTAATCGCTTGAAATAAGGTCTGTAACATCATGTGGCAGTGAAGAGAAAAACAGATCATGAAAAAAAGGAGGCTCCTTGAAGCGCTTGAAGTTGCTTCTTATCTTCACAGTTTGGATAACCTTTTGCATAACAAGCAACAATTTCAAATATATTGGTCATATCACCCCCTCAAAGAGATAGAAGACACGCTTTGAGATTAAAGACCAAACTTCATGCTCAGGAGAAGAACTGACGTGGTGTCACACAGTAAGGACGAGCTAATGTCTCTTCGATAAATCTGTCTTTGTGGAGTTGGATTTTCTTGCCACAGTGTCAGTAGTAGTTGACGAGACACACATGTTATTAAGTGGTAAAAATAGATGGAAGAGAGAAGTCAGAGATTTCAGCTATGACTTTCCGGAATGTTTCAGCAAAGAATAACCTCCTCATTTCCATTCCCTACCAGAGATGAAAAATAGACAATGCTTACTCAAGGACTGCATGGTTGGAGAAATGGGGCACCTATAGGTCCCTGGTCCCCACCTGCCTGCAGAGCACGTGAGATGGGGCAGTTTGGAGTCCCAGAGAGGGGTGCTGGTCCTGACCTGCTGCTCCTCCAGATTCAAAGTCACCATTGTGGAGAGCATTGATGCCTGACCACATGAATGCTGACTGCCTTGGGTCCTCCTGGGAACTGGGACCTATTTTTGAGACCAAACCCCTATATCCACCTTCTTCTCTTACTCTCCCTCCCTCTTCCACAGGAGGGGCATCTCACCCCTTCCCTCTGTGGAGGATGCAGCAGTTTGGTCAAGGCTGTGTTCCTGACAAAGGAAAGGACAGAGGACAGGCAGGCTGAAGATACAGTCACTGCAAGAGATCCTCACTCCAAGACAGACATTGAGAGGCTGGAGCATGTCCAGAGCCGGGAGCAGAGCTGGGAAAGGGTCTGGAGCATCAGGAGCAGCTGAGGGAGCTGGGGGGGCTCAGCCTGGGGAAAAGGAGGCTCAGAGGGAACCTTCTCACCCTCCACAACTCCCTGACAGGAGGGTGCAGCCAGGTGGGGGTTGAGTGCTGCTCTCAGGGAGCAAGGGACAGGATGAGAGGAAACTGCCTCAAGTTGTACCAGAGGATGTTTAGATTGGATACTGGGGGAAAGTTCTTCACAGAAAAAGTGGTCAGGCATTGGCACAGGTTGCCCAGGGCAGTGGTGGAGTCATCATCCCTGGAAGTGTTCTAAAACATGTGGATGTGGCACTTGAGGACATGGTTTAGTGGTGGACCTGGCAGCTGGACTCAGTGATCTTAGAGGGCTTCTCCAACCTTAATAATTCCATGCTCCTCTGATTCTGTAAGATGTTTTATCCCCTGGGAATGTGATGGAAGAGCACCAGCTCCTGCAAATGTGACACTGAAATAGGGTCAAGTGGCAGCGTTGTAAGTGTCGGGGAGCTGACCTTGGCATCTGGGGTCCTCACCACAGCAGGGCACAACACGAAGTTCTCTTTTCTGGAGAGCTGATGGTCAAGGGATGTTTTTCCCAGGCCTGGCTCATGTCCAGGCTGTTGGGCATTGCTGGAAGAGCAGAGGGTAGCTTCTGCTGTTTCACTGCAGCCACCTCTTGACCTGCCTGCCTTATTCTTCTGTGTCACTTCGTATCAATTATAAAATATTAAATCAGATAAATACCTCTAACCTTTCTGGATGATAAGAAGATATTGTTCAGCCTCCTAAAATGCCTTGTTTTCACTGGAAAATGCTAATGGGATTATATAAAGGTTATTTCAGCCTGCTTTCAAGTCTGGAGACATGGCAAAACAATCACGATGCCCTTTGTTTATGCCTTTTTAATGACTGCTTTCTTTTCAGGTGATCCTCTAGGAAGTCCTTGGACTGCTTTTTTGTGGAAACTTCCTGGGGAATGTAAACGTGTCTGTGATTTTAGAGGTCTGGAGGAGAGCTGGTGTGGTGGAGCACTCTGGAAGTCTGGCAAGGGTTTGATGTGCATGTTTTGATGCCCTTGTGTATTTTGCAGTGTGAGGGTCAGGAGCTGCACCCACGGATTCAACAAGCTCCTGTGCTGTGTCTGTGCAGCAGTGCTTGCACCAGTGAGCACCAGCACACCCCTGGGGCACTGCTCATATCCTTCCCTCGAGGCCCCTGCCTGTGGGCCTGTGCCAGGCTGCACACGGGAGGAGCTCAGTGTGTGGCACAGCTCGTTTGCAGCCTCCAGTCCAGAGGAACCTTTGCTGCACCATGCAGGAGTGACGAGCTGGGTAAGAAATAGTTCATGACCCAAAGAAAGCTACAGAAATAATGTTCCATTCACTCTGTCTGCTGGGAAGGACCTCCCAAACTCATGATTTCCTCTATTTTTTTTGTTGTTACTGGTCTTTTCCCCAGCTTTTGATTTTTGCTAAACCTTGTGTCCTAAACAGTTCCAATGTTGTGCAGGGAGCTTGTGGTGGCCTGATAACCTCCCTGCTTTCCAGAGCCGAGCAGAGCACCAACGTAGCTCGAGGCAGCCTGTTATCATTTCTAACATGGGAAACATCAGCAAAGAATTGGTTCTCAGCAGGGAACTCCACCCGTGTCCCATCTGCCTGGGCCTTGAACACTTCCAGAGATGGGGCAACCACAACTTCTCTGGGCAACCTGTGCCACGGTCTCACCACTGTCACAATGAAAATCTTTCTAAGCATAGTTTTATTGTGTTAATAGATCGAGTAATTGGAGAGGAAGAAGAAATTGTTCCTGGAGAGCAGAGGGCAGGTTAGCTGAGACAGCAGGTTTACATCTTTCACAGCTGCTGGGGAAAGAGAAGGTGGTTGTCATTGCCTGTAGAATACAAAAGCATTTGCCAAGAGTAGAGGAAGAGAAGATGGTGCATCCCTTGTGTTTGGTGGAGATAAAAATGACGTATCCCATTACTGAAAGTTATAATTCTCTTTTTTGAGGTTATTTTGCAGGTGTCCCTGGAGGGTCATGCCTGAGAGGTCAGAGACAGCGCAGAGCAGCTCCTCTGGGAGGACAGTGTTCTCTTGCCAATGGGGCTTTTTCATGCACATTGGCTATGCAAATTCAACAGCTGTTGAGTTTCTCACATACTTTTAAAAATGTCTCTCTGGCCTCTGTGTTAATTAGGGAAAATCTGAATTTAATCACTAACACACTGTTTCCAGTTTGGGGATAGTCTTTCTCAGTGCACTGCTGGCATAATGGAGCCCCTGGAGTCCCTCCTGGGCCTGCTGAGAGCTTCTGCAGCCTCGTGGGTGCCCACCTGCACAGACCATCACATTGGCATCACTACTGGGCTCCCCCTGATGCTGCCTGCCCCCAGCCTCTCTCTCCTGCAAGCCATGGAGTCACCGTGGCCCCACTGTGGTGGCCAAAATCAGAAGAAGAAACAGAATGACCCACAGCTGTAACCATGGACCAAGCTCCAGCTCCGCTGTGGGCAGGGAGAAGTCCCAGCCTGCACTTGAATTTCAGTGAATCACAATCACAGACTGGTTTGGGTTGGAAGGGACCTTAAGTCTCATCTTGTTCCATCCCCTACCAGGGACAGAGACACCTTCCACTATCCCAGGTTGCTCCAAGCCCTGTCCAACCTGGCCTTGGACACTTCCAGGGGTGGGGCAACCTGTGCCAGGGCCTTAATTCTGGATACACGCACTTCTTCAGCTCTTTTGTGCTGTGGCCCTTGAATGAAACATCTGCTGCTTGTGAAATGGTAATGTCAAAGTTAATCTCTTTGCATCGACAGTGAGATCTCACCTGGAGGGTCCAGCCTTTGCACTGGTTTGGGACAGTTCTGCCAAGGATGTAATGCAGAACACCAAAAAACGTGCTGAAAATTACAATCAGTCTGGGAGGAAAAATGGAAGGATTTTGGGCAGAAGAGAAGATTTATTGAAAGCATAACATCAATCCTTCTAAGTGGTCTGCATGTTTGTGTCTGTCAGGCTCTGGAGTTCCTTAGGTCATGGATGCCTTTCACTCTGTTGTGGTTTGACGCTGGCCAAACGCCAGGCACCCATGAAAGTCGTTCGCTTATCTTCTCTTGTTACAGCTGGGCAGAGGAGAGGGAAAAAAAATTAATGAAGGGCTCGTGAGTTGAGATAAGGACTGGGAGAAAAAAACACTCTAAGGGCAAAACAGGTTCAAATTTAAAGGTATAAAGTAAATTTATTATTAACAGAGTCAGAGGAGGATAATGAGAAGTAAAGTAAGCTTTTGAAACACCTTTTTTCCACCCAGCCCCTCCCTCTTTCCCATCAACAGCACAGGGAGGCAGGCCGTGGGGGTTTTGGTTAGCTCATCACTTGAGATCTTTTGTTCACTTAGGGAGAGGAGTCTTTTCTCTGCTATGCCGTGGGGTCCCTCCCACAGGCAAACAGTCTTCCCAAAATTGTTGTGGCATGGGTCACTCGTCCATGGGGTGCAGTCCTCTAAGGCTAGGCTGCTCTAGTTTGGAAGCAAGGGCTCTCTATCTCTGGAAGCAGGGGCCTTCTCTCTTTATTCGGGTTTCCCAGTAGATCACAGCTATCTCTGGCATCCACCCGCTCCGGCATTAGCACTTTCCCATGGGCTGTGAGTGGATCTCTGCATCCCCTGTGGACTTTATGCATTCTGGGGGGACAGTTTGCTTTAATGTAATCTTTACCACAGCCTACAGAAGAATCTCGGCTCTGACCCTTGAAGCACCTCTTCCCCCTTCTTTCTTCCGCTGACCTTGGTGTCGCCATGTTGTTTTCCCTCACATGTTCTCACTTCCTCTTCTTCTCTGACTATAAGAAAAACTGTTTCTCGTAGGTACCATTGCCGACAAGTTCCACTAATTCAAAGATTCTTGCAGGATTTTGCAGCGTCGAGAGGTTGATCTCGTCTAGGTTCTGCATCGGGGAGTCACTCACCATGTTTTCGCTGCCAGCCATGGAGCCCTGCCACCACTGCGCAGGCAGTGGTGGCCACTGTGGCGCTGGTGCTATTAACACCTCCCTTCATGTGGGGTGCCAGGAGGAGAAGCCGCTGCCGCTGCCGCTGCCCTTTTGCCCGTGGTGTGGCTGGCTAAAGGCGGCCAGGCAGGCAAGGCTCGCTGCAAGCCACACAAAAGTGGCCGCGGCCGTGGCGCATCGCCACGCACTGCACTGGAGATGGCCTCCAGGAGCAGCATCTCGCCACCTCTGGAAAAAAACTGTGTGTGCGCTGTTTCGATTTTCATCTTAAATATGTCATCACAGAGGTGTTACCAACCTCTCTAATTGGCCCAGTAGCATGTCTATCCTCAGAGCCATCAGAGACCGGCTCCACTGGACACGGTGGAAGCTTCTAGCAGCCTCTCATAGAAGCCACCCTCATGGCCCTCCCCCACTACCAAAAACCAGGCTGTGCCAAATCAACACACACTCCATAAGACAAAGTCCCTATTTAATGCTCATCCATTGCCATCATTTGGCATCAGCCCAGTCAGCCCATCTCAACTCCTCCCGTAGGACATTCAGAAACACATCACAAACCCCCAGCACATCAGCAAACTCCAGTGGCTTCCTTCAGGCCACTTCAGTGTTTGGAACAAAAAGACGGTCCCAGACACACATGGTCCCTGTGTCATGGGCAGAAACTCAGAAGCTCTTCATAAGGTCCTTGTGTGATGCACATCCTTCTCCAGGAATGTGACATATAGCAGTAGGACCAGAGGAAATGGCCTCAAGTTGCACCAGGGGAGGTTCAGGTTGGATATTAGGAGAGATTTCTTCACTGGACATTCTATGACATGGAAAGATGCTCCAGGAGAAGATGACATATGCTACCTCCCAAAGAGGTCAATTTCTTTATTACCTGTTTCCTTCGTACCTCAACCTACCTACCTACCTGGAGGTTATAATTTTATCCTGTATATCTCATTGTAATTTTATTCTTTGACTTCATCAATGCTGTAACAAGCCCTACTTAGCCCTTTCATAGGAACAGGTTTTATGATCCACAATGCAATGAGGCTGCTTATTCATTCCTGGCTCCTCTCCACTATTTTCTCTCACAGGAAATGCTGCTGCTTCCCAGTAGGCTGCAATGAGAATGCTGAGCGCATTTCTCTGCTGCACTGGCCTGAGTCAATATGAGTTCAGCCTTTGGAAAGTTGTTTCTTGAAGGCCAGAGACATTTGTTTGTCCTACAGTTAAACATCTTTTGCTGACACATCAGAGCCATCACAGCCCATCGCTCAGTGTCCTGAGTGACAGCCCAGCTTAACTGAGGGCCCCATGGATGTCTAACAGGATAAAAAAGGACATGAAAATGCTGTAATGTCCACAGTTAATGGGGTCAAAGGAGGCCCACAATGGAAAACTTCATTTTCAGATGACTTTTGACTCTGCTATTACAGTGCTTTCTCAGCACAGTCCCTCGTGTTTTTAAGGCATGAAAAGAATTTTCTCCTTAACAAATCTTACAATTGGTTTGGGATTTTTTTGATTTTTTGTTTCTTTTTTTTTCCTGAAAAGCCCATTTGTCACACCACCTTATAGTTTCCTATCTTTTTTCCTTTCTCTCAAAGCTTGGTTTGAACAAAAAGTATTCAGAACCCTGCACTTCTTATGAGACCCTGTGCCCTGATGGGGCTTGGAGCAACCTGGTCTAGTAGAAGGTGTCCCTGCCCATGACAGGGGGTGGAGCAAAATGAGCTTTAAGGTCCTTCCAACCCAAACCATTCTGGGATTCTATGAATTTCTAACTTTTAGGAAATTGATATTGCATCTAATAGTGCTTCTCAGGAGCTGCAGCCCCACAACATGTGGCTGACAGCCATGCCCTCTCCAGGAGAATAATTCCTGCTGATTAATTCCAGCCTTTTCCTCCAGTAAGTCTTTCACAGGGGCATGGAACTGTGTCCTGTGTGGTACCAGTATGGGCTGCCCCATTGAGCAGAGGATGCAGAACTAAAGGTGATACAAGGACCAAAGGCAAGGCAGGAATGAGATGCAATACAGGAGGGAGAGAAGATGCAGGAGGCACAGGAGATGCAGGAGGAAGAGGAGGTGCAGGAGAAATAGGTAGAGGCAGAGGTGATGCAGGAGGCACAGGACATGTAAGAGGCTGAAGCTGCACCGACTTATCTACATTTATCTCCCTGCAGTAGATATGGGGGGCTCTGCCCTCATGTGTGAAATAATGCAAGACACAAAATTGAAGGCGAGACGTTTGTGTTAACAAAATTGAAACCAAATTGAAAATTCAGCAGTTTTTCCAAGGTCCTGGTCTTTCCCTTGACTGAGAGCTTGGTGGAAGGATTACCCAGGGAGTGAGAGCAGCAGAATGCCCTGGAGCACACCCTGATTTGCTCAGGAGACACGCATTAGGACACCACTCAGGTGGATCCCAGTTCCTGATCCAAATGCATTACTATGCCATTAGTATGACATTAATATGACATTAGTATGTCAGGGTGGAGGTCAAACACAGAGGATTCTTTTGCCTCCCCTGTGGGATTCCTAGGAACCTGAAGTTTAGAGAGCAAGAAGAAAAAAACTCTGGTTCCTAGTTATCCTCTTGTCCCAAGTTATGAAGAAAAGCCTCAGCCCCAGATTGGGAACAGTTTAAAATCCAGCTCCTCAGCGCAGCTTGTGGGATAAAGCCTCAACATGTGCCACCCTGCCTGGGGCTGGACCCACCCCACTCGCACCCAGCTGCATATTAAATTGCTCAGATGCCTCACAGTCCCCCATGACCTTTTCACTACACCACGGGGAGGATCAGCAGGGCTCCCGTGAACACCTGGGAAAGTGCCAGATGTCATTTCAACAACCAGAAGCATGAAGAAGGGTGCTCAGGTATGTAAGGGCCAGGGCAGAAGTGGCACGGTCGGGGCGGGGAGGCAGGGGGGCTGTGCACCAGAAGCCCTCATTTCTGAGCTATTTTATCTTTACTCTAGTAATGGAATTAGTTTCTGTACATTAGCCCCTTGTTTTGGAGTTATGCTGCCCTTAATCCTTGTTTGACATCTGGAAACATATTCATATGTTCTTCTAAATGCCTCTCCTAGCTCTGTGAGATAATTTGAAGCAGAAGAATTTAATCTACTCACCTCTTCTTTCCTACCTTACTTTAAACATGGTCACGTTGGCTGCCTGTTCCTCCTGTGGGGAAAAATATCCCACTCACTCCTCAGCTACACCTGCACCACATATTGCCCTTGTGCCAGCATCTACAGTCCTATCCCTCTTTTTGTGAGTGTGCAAAGCAATTTCTTGGGCTTTCTTGGGGAGGTTTTTCAAGATACAACTGCCCTGATATTGCTTGGGGTGTGCTACTGGCAGTTTAAGACAGAGAACCCTTGTGGAATTATATTTCCTGAAATTTTCTCCAGCTTTGTTTAAACTTTTTACCGAAGTTCAGGAGAGTTTCCAGGAGCAACGTGGGCTGTGGCTCAATGTTGTTGGTCCCTCTACCCCAGCATCTCTCCCTCCAGCTGAGTCCCACCTGGGAGTCAAGTACCTTAGTCTTCATTTTTGGCCACACAACCACTTGTTGGACTATGCGTAAGCTGAACTTGAATCCTGGGGGCAGTTCTGGGCCCCTCATGACAAGAAAGATGTTGAGGGGCTGGAGCACTGGGAGCTGGCGGGAGCACCAGAGAAGAGAGCAGAACTGGGGAAGGGGCTGGAGCACCAGGAGCAGCTGAGGGAGCTGGTGGGGCTCAGCCTGGAGAAAATGAGGCTCATGGGGGACCTTCTTGCTCTCTACATTTCCCTGACAGGAGGGTGCAGCCAGGTGGGGATCAGGCTTTGCTCCCAGGACGACAAGAGGAAATGGCTTCGAGTTGCATTAGGGAAGGTTTAGGTTGGATATTAAGGAAATTTTCTTCACTGAAAGGATGTTCAGGCACTGACACAGCTGCCCAGGGCAGTGGTGGAGTCCCCACCCCTGGAGGGATTTAAAACACAAGTGGGTGTGGCACACGGGAACATGGTTTAGTGGTGAACACAGCAGTGCTGCATTAATGGTTGGACTCGATCTTAGAGGGTTTTTCCAGCCTAAATGAGTCTATGATTCTATGATGAGAGATGATTCAAAGTTTAATTTCTTCCCTGAAGAGATTTACAAGCCAGGATCAGTTCTCTCTGGTTCACAGAGCTGTCCCACTGCCATCGCATGGGGCAACTGGAGGCACAAAGGCAAGAACAGCTCAAGCCAGCCTTGTCACCCTGGGAAATGTATGGGGAAACCATGGTGTTCTCCAGCCACTGCAGACCCAGGGCCAGGCCCAAGACTGCAGCCAGTGGAAACATTGCTTCTGCAGAAGAGAATCTTGAGAAGGTTCTCTTGCCATAGGCTGGAGTGTGGGAGTCAGTCCATTTGGAGGCAGCTGGAGAAGGAGGGGGTGAATCCCACCCATGTTCAGCAGTCATGAGGAGCCCCTCAAATGGTCATGTCAGCACTACTTGGGCAGAGCAACACAGAGCCCAGGGCTCTGCTGTCGGCACAGAGGGTTGCACAAAGGGTCCTTGCTTGCTCAGACCTTGGAGCGTGTTTGTAGTGCACCAGAGCCTGCAGTTCTCATGGGTGAAGAAAACTGGCGGTCTAGAAGTTATTCTCCTGGTCTTCTGGTCAAGTAGTAGAACGGGTTTTGTATTGCACCAGAAAAAGCTGATATGGGCAACATGCACCCTTGGCATTTCAGCAGGGTTTGACTGCAACCTCCCTGCAAGAAATCCGTCTATCTCATCATGTCTCCAACTGGGAATCCACCAAATTCCAACAAATGGGATTCAGAAGCACGTCAGGGGATGAAACAGTCCTTCTCTATTAGGATTTTGCCACATTATGGTTCTTATTCCTGTTCCCAGGCTCTCTTGGATACAGGGCTTTGTTCTCTTACATTTGACTCAGGCATTTAAGGTCAGGGCTCCATCACTGCGAGAGAGTATCACAGCCACTACAAGTTGTACTGAGTGAGCATGGATGTGAAGTAGAGGCAAGTTTTCCTGTGTTCATGGCGGATCAGTGGTTGTACAGAGGGATCATCATTGAAGAGATGCATTGGCTTATCCATATTAGTGTCAATAAGGAAAAAGAGGGAAAAAAACCAGTTTGGGGCAATGAAGAGGGCAGGCCCTGGGAGTGAGGGAGACCAAAAAGCCAAAGTGATAGGTGTAAATGGTTTTAAACGTATACAGAAGACATCTGTGTAATTAATTACCCTGTTTTAAGTTACACCACTTTTTTTGTGTGTGTGTAGATAACGCCAAAGGCTACGCTGTTATCTTAGAGGAATGTTTGTGTCTGGGGATTTATACTCACCCTGCCAATAACAAATCCTCCCCAGAGTTTCTGAAACACTAATTACAGTTTTGTAACATGCAAGATTTGCAACCAGCTCAAGGTAATTCACTACAACATACACCTCTGGCAGAAACAAATGAATCGCTGATGTGACAACTGACAGTTGCTTAGACATGAATGCTCAAGACTTTGTGATGTTTGTGATGCCGTAAATAAAATGGTCTCACTGTCCTTGCCAGCCTGCCTGCCTCCATACACTTTTCAACATACTAGTACCTGGGAAGAACCATTTCCCCCAGCTGAAAAAAAAAGTACCAACAACCCCAAGCAGGTTAAGAATTAAAAGTTAAGGTCTCACATGTAGCTGGACATAGCTTAAGAGTATTTCATCCAGGGGCTTCCCTCTATGAGGTGCCACCAGCGGGTCCCACCGATGTTGCTCCCTGCTCAGGCCCCAGCACCTCCCAAGTGCAGAGGGCTGCTCTGTACATCATCTCCTTAGATCCACAGCTTTCGTCTTTTCCACATCAAATCACAGAATCCCAGACTGGGTTGGGTTGGAAGGGACCTTAAACTCATCCCGTTCCACACCCCTGCCATGGACAGGGACACCTTCTACTAGACCAGGATGCTCCAAGACCTGTCCAGCCTTGGATACTTCCAGGGGTGGGGATTCCACAACCTTTACAAAACTAGCCTAAAGGGATAAATTTAAACTTTAAAAGGAAGACAAAGAGGAGGAAGATGTTTTGCTTCTAGATTTGTGAAATCACCACATTGGACTAAAAATAAGAAAAGGAATGTGATCCTTAGGTCATGCTGAAAGACGTAGACTCTGCTTAGAGCGTTTTGTGTATCTGCTGCCTTGAGGAAGGGGCCCCCGCCACTCCAGGGCTGTCTCTCCACCTCGGCCATCTGAGAGATGGAGCTAAATTCCCATTGGCATTACATGTCTTAATTACCACAATCCTTCAAATTACCACAGCTTTCCGGCAAGCTACAACTTGTTCGGGACTGCGGCAGCTCTTAGTAAATTGTGTAACAAATGTCAGCTCTCTTACTAGATACAATTTAGAGGTTTTCATAGACATGTGCTAAAATTACAGGTAACAGTTGCAATTTTGAAAATGTTTTCTTTTTGTGACTCCTTTTGTCCCTTTGCTCGTTCTTGGAAACTAGCTATGGCTTCCGAAAGGACGAAAGTGGTGACACTGATTCAGAAATCAAGGATGTGAAGCTACACGTATCAGTTAGAAAAAAAGATTTTTTTGCCCATGATGATAAAGAAAAAAAGTTATTTAACTAGATGAGAAACAAATGTAGTATGAGCGATGCTGTATGCCTGGTACTGGGGGTAGATGGTTAAAATGTTAGTTCATGGGAAGACAACCTCAAGAGATACTGTTTATTTATTACAATAGGAGTGTACATATCCACACCTTGATACAAAATACTTCACAGCATCCCAGAATACTTGAAGTTGGAAAAGAACTCCTGAGGTCATCTGGTCCAGCCTCAAGCTGGGCCAGCTAAAGCTGCCTGCTCAGACAATCCAGACTGTTTTTGAACACTTCCAAGCATGGAGACTCCACAGCCTCTCTGGGCAGCGTGTACCAGCGTGTGGTTACCATCACAGGGAAAAACTATTTCCTGATGTGGATCAGTGTGTGCCCATGGCCTCCGGTCCTGGCACTGGGCACCACTGGGAAGAACCTGGCTCCTTCGTCTTTGCACCCTCCCTGTAGGTACTTTTGATGAGCCCTCCCTGAGTCTGCTTTTCCACAGGATGAACAGCCCCAGCTCTCTCAGCCTTTCCTTACAGGGGAGGTGCTTCAACCACTTCATCATCTCCATGGCACCTCACTGGACTCCCTCCAGTATGTCCATGTCTCTCTTGTGCTGAGGAGCCCAGAACTGGACATGGGTGGAGAACAAACCATATCCACCGCCTTCTCCTCATCCCCTGAGCTTGCCATAGAATTGGTTTGGCTTGGAAAGGGCCTAAAAGTTTGTTCTTTTCCAATCCCTGCCATGGGCAGGGATGCCTTCCGCTAGGCCAGGTTGCTCCAAGCCCCATCCAACCTGGCCTTGGACACTTCCAGGGATGGGGCAGCCACAGCTTCTCTGGACAACCAAGAAGTCCTCACTACCCCCACAGGGAAGAATGTCTCCCTAACCTCTAATCTAAATCTACCATTGTAGTAATTTCCATGGAGAAGGCATCACGTTATCAGGCATGGAAGCTCTTTGCAACCTGTGCTGACAGATCCCAGACATCTCCTTGTCCTCGCTGTGTTTGGAAACGGCTCCAGGGATTATTGGCTCCGTTGCCTTCCCAGGGATCAGAGTGAGGCTCACCAGCCTGGAGCTCCACACATCTTCGCTCTCGCCTTTATGGGAGATCAGTGGGTCTATCAGTGTAATTGTAAGCAAACCGCATCAGGGTGGGTGTGGGACACAGCGAGGAAGGAGTTGAAGACACGGAGCGGAGACTGCAGCGGGATCGGTCCTCGGGGCACGTTTTGGTGAGGAAGCCTCGGAACAGCGGGAACGCGGGGCCTCGGCGGCGTGAGAGGGCGGCAGGACTGGGCCGGGCCCGTGGACGCCTCTCTCAGGAGCCTCCCGGAGGGGGAGCGGCGGCGGGGCCCCGAGGTGGCGAGTCGGAGGGGAGGGAAGGGAAGGGAAGGGAAGGGAAGGGAAG
>VZTG01009764.1:398451-569107 GCA_013397845.1 Melanocharis versteri | reverse complement strand
GAGCTGGCCTTTGTCTCGGGTGGGGACGGCGTGGGCCGGGGGTGGTGTGTGTGTGGATGTGTGTGTGCGTGTGTGTCTCTGTGTGTGTAGGGGTGCACGGGCCGGACGAGTCCGCAGCCCCGCGGCCCCGTTCGCACCGAGAGCCGCACTGGGCTCATGAAACTTTCACGGGTGTTACAGCCCCGGGTCCCGCCTGCCACTGAGGCGCCGTCCGGTTTAGCCCTCCGCCAGCTGCGGTTGCCCCGTGCCTTCCCCGCAGTCCTGACAGCTCCTGTGCGGCTGCTTCCCCCACACCCTGCCTTCCCCGCGCTTTCCGGCTCCTGCTAGCCTTGCCTTCCCAAGGGATTCCTGTGGCATGCAGTCTCTGCATCCCCTCCCGGAGACACCAGCCCAGTGTGAGCAGCCCTTGGCAGATGTTTTCCTTTGTACACTGTTGTTTTGCAGAATTACTAATATTTAGTAATGGCAATGTACATGTTAAATAATCCCCCACAGCACGGGATTGGAACTAGATGGTCATCAAGGTCCCTTCCAACCCAAGCTGTTCTATGATTAATTTCCTTGATGTAACTGAGGTTTCATGCTTCACTATTAAATGGCAATCTCAAACCTCCTCCCTGATTTGAAAGCTGCAGAGCATCTACTTCCAATCTCCAAAAGTCTCTGGGAATAGCACTGCTAGCAAAAGGTTTTATGGAGTGAGTGCAGGATGCAGGTCCTGTGGTGCCTCTCCTTGACTTTGAAGCTTATCCATAGCACAACGCCCTGGGATTTCACATCCTTCCCCAGGGTTTTTTTGGATGGCTTGGAGCCTTCTAGGTCTCCTGAGCCCTGGAGAAATGTACTGTAGTGAGGTTGAGTTTGCACACTGAAATACGCTCTTTACTCCAAAAGTCCTTCTTCTTTGCTATCTTGGGGTGACTTTTATTCACCTCTTCTACTGCTTTGCAAATCTCAACTTCCATGTTTTCATTGGATCCCAAGCTTGGGTTCTCAGTCCTTTGCAGAAGAATGATGGGGTAAGGACAGAGGTCTTTATTTTCAGCTTTCCTCACAAGCTAGTTTACATAATTTCCTTTAATATCCTTTTTCTGTTTGTTATCTGTGATCAGAGATAAAAAGTGTTAAGTCAAAAGTTTAAATTTATGTTATATAAAAATCACTTCTATCAATAAGATACTTATTCTCTAGAATCTGGGTCAAAACTTGCTTTTTTGGAGAAACTGTAGCTTTGTGTATGACAAGTTTAAGATGCAATTTTGTGGAGAAATACTTGGGCAGAGACTTGTGGCATCATGATTGCAAAGACAGTAAAATGGTGTTTTATAAGACTCAAAGATGAAGACAAATGCTTCTGAAAAAGCAAGGTTTCTCCCAAGAAGAGGATATTTTGAGATGCTGCAGATACCTGGGATTTATTTTGTCTTGCATTTTAAAACACAGATGCAGAGAGGTGTTCCAGAGTGGGAACCAGAAGGTCAAGAGTGATTGGCAGGCTCATTTTTCTCTGTTCAAAATTCAAGCATGTCAGGTTATGGAATGAAGTGTCTTCCTTGCGGAAGCATTTGTGTGCCAGAAATTTTAGAAGCTGCGTGGTGCCTATCTCTCTCCCAGCTGGCACAAGTTTTCCCACCCAAAGGAATGGGAACTTCCAGGTCCATGCCTTTGCCAGCTACAGTAATCCGTGTTGTTTCCTAAGTCCTTATCAAGTGCTGGAGATGTGGAGTGTATGGATAATTTGGGCTTCCAGGGATTTAATTCCCAGCTGCAATTCCTTGAGGGACGTGATTGTAAATTATTGCATAGCCCTCTGTGGACCTTCATATTTGTGGTTTAATTTAAGAACGAGTTTAAGCTCAGCCACAGCAAGCCACTCTTAAACCAAGTAAATCTGTGCAGAGTGTTTTGCAGTAGATTAACCAAAGCAGCACCTGTGAGACTTGTCTGGAGGAACGGCTGAGCTAAAGCTCAAAGACCACTGTATCCCTGTGCTTCACTCTGATGTGATTTCTCCTGGCCCAGGAGTTGTTCCCCATTCCAGCAGCCTGGCCAGAAGGGTTGAGCTTTGTTTGGTTTGAATGTGATGCCTGACAAACTTCTAAACCAAATTGTCAATAATGACAGCAGTCTTAAATCAGGACCCTTTTGGGAAGGTATCAGATGGCTTCTCTTTTCCTCTGCCTTATCCCGTGGCCCTCCTCTCTGCCTACACCTCTGATCCCAGTTCTTCCCCATTGTCCTGGAATCCTGCCACCCTCTCAGTGTCCCTCGCTTGCTGCTGGCTTTGGCAGCGTTGTTGCAGCCCAAGTCAAGTAAGTGTGGCAGGACTTACCTTGCCTGTGGGTGCTCCTTGCCAAGCAGGAACTGGTGCCCTGCTAGTTCTGTTGACACACTTTGTTTTTTTTTTCCCTCCCCTACATACGGCATGCACCAGTTCACATAAATTTGGGGTTTAAATAAAATGTATTAAAAGAATGACTCATTAAATGTTTGTGAGGTCTCTATATTTTACCAACTTGAAAATATTTTGGTTTAACTGTGGAAATCCAGTATCCCTGACAGTAGCGAACAGAAATGTTCTAGTAATTCTGTGCTGTCAGTTTTCATACATCTCATCAGAGCTTGATTATTCCTGTTGTAGGTTGCTGTGTTGAGTGTTCCAAGTCCCCACTTCCTTTCTGAAGAGCTTAGAAAGAGAGAGCTGGTTGGGAACACAATCTCTTCTTATGCTTTGGATATAGTTCTTTATTCTGTCTTTGGGCAGTTTTGCTTCATGTGGTACCTAATTAAGGATTGCCCCTGTTTCAAATAACCCTTCTTGGAGCTGTTGTATTGAAATATTTACTGGAGACTTCTGTTATTTAAATTGCTCAGGGTAGGGAGTCATCTCAGTTTTCAGGTCTGTGTCTCTTCGGCCACTTGTTTGCCCCTGCCTTTCTTCCTCGAGGAAGGACTGAGGTCTTCAGATGTGACAATCTGTTGAGAAATCAGCAGCGATTGTTGCCTACTAGCTCTACAAAAACCCCAGCCAAATGAAATAAACCCCTCTGCTAATGTACTTCAGAACCTTCTGTTGAGGCTCATGATGATGGCTGGCTTTGGATTAGTGATGCACCTGACAGGTTGAAAAGATGTCCCCGGCATGAGCTCGGTGTCATTTCAAAGGTCATGTTTGTACCAACTCTGTTCTTGGGGATCTTGGGATAAGGGGATGCTTGCTGTCTCCCACCATGCTGCTTGAAGCACCTCTGAGGAGCAGCTCTTGCCCACATCCTGGGCTTTGGGCAGCTGTGATTTTTGTCACAGAAGATGTTGATGCACATGAGTCTCACAAAGTTTGTCCATGGGGGAAATGTACTTGACAAAGTATTTTTTGTGCTTTTAATTGTAGTTTTCATCATGGGGGACATGAAAACCCCCGACTTTGATGACCTCTTGGCTGCTTTTGACATCCCTGATCCAACTAGTCTCGATGCTAAGGAGACCATTTCATCAGCTGGGGAGGAGAGTGAGAATCACCTGAAGTCATCAGGAATGTGCATCGATGAGAGTGTGTCCTTATCCCACTCTCTGCCTCCCTCTGATGCACCTGTTGTGAGTGTGATAGTGAAGAACACAAGTCGCCAGGAGTCTTTTGAGGCAGAAAAGGAGGGGAATCACCTTGGAACTGGTCCGGTACACAATGGGTTTCGTGGCTCCGATCTGCCAGCTGAGGCTCATGCTCTAGTCCATAATTATGGCAAGTTTGAGTCAACTTTTATTAATGGTGACAGCTCAAGAGGTTACTCTGATAAACTGGACCAGTCCAAGTCAGAGCCTTTGCCAACATTTAGTCAGTTTAGCCCCATTTCCAGCCCTGAACCTGAAGATGCATTCAAAGAGAACAGTATTGTGGATAAACCCAAACATGCCCAAGCTCCCTATTTTCCACCGCCTTCAATATATATACCAACAGGGGCTTCAGTCCTAGATCATCTTAGGAAGGTGCCAGAGCCCGAATTAAGCATGTTTGATCAGTACTGTAAAAAGGAACAGAAGATGGAAATCCACTGCCAGCCGGAGAATAGGCTGGAAATGAGCAGGAGAGAGCAAGACAGAGCAGTGGAGAGGTTTGTGGAGTCAAGCAAGGACTCGTTAGATACCAACAGCTTTCTTGGAGAAGGCTTGGTGTTTGGAGACCTCCCTCACAATAATTTAGGAGATGGCAAGGGGTCCGTGCCCGAGCTAAACATGTCTTCGTCAATACCACCTCGGCAGAGGCTAAAGCCAACTCATTCCAAGTTGTCGTCCTGTGTGGCAGCGTTAGTAGCTCTTCAGGCCAAAAAGGTTGCGTGTATTCCAAAAAGTGATCAGCTAAATTTTACCAAGGAACCTGGTCCTTTTAAAGATGGGATGAAGGGAAGTCCAAAAATGCCCAAGTCACCAAAGAGTCCCCGAAGCCCCTTGGAAGTGGTGAGGAAGGCTAGCAAGCAGCCTGAGAGTCCTCGGAGCGTGTGCAGTGACAGCAGTGGGAAAGGCTCTCCTTCCATGGCAGCTGGCTCTCCGCCAGCTATTCCCAAAGTTAGAATAAAGACTATCAAGACATCTTCCGGTGAAATTAAAAGGACTGTAACTAGAATTTTGCCAGAAAACGATGAGTTGGGCAAATCTTCAGAAGAGTCACCTGTGGAAACCTCTTCTGCCGAAGAGTTTATCAAATCTTTCCCATCCCCTGACACTAGTGCAGTTATGGAAAGTGAGGCTGGCAGGAATTCAACCAAAAATGGGGCTGCTGTGGCTACCCAGCTGTCAAATGTAATGAGTCCTTACTCAGACAGTATGAAAATGGATATTGCAAACACCACGTGTACTGTGTCTTTATCTCCACTGCCAAACTGTGGCAGTGGGGCCATAAAAGTGGGAGTCAAGAGGCAGCAGCAGGGTACTGTGACACAGCCATCCAACACAACCACCTCCAGCCTTCTTCCCAAAGCTGTGCACTTGGCAAATCTCAACTTGGTCCCCCACAGTGTTGCTGCTTCTGTTACAGCGAAGACATCGGCACAGAGGCGAAACCAGCCTCAAGTGACACAGATGTCAGTGCCACTGGTGCACCAAGTCAGGAAAGCTGCTCCCGTTGTCATGGAGGCATTCCATAAAGTGCTACACGGTGCCAATCCAGTGCCGATATATACTCCGAACCTTAGCCCCCCGCCTGACACTAGTATTAATTTACCTGCCTCTGGGTATTGTTGCCTGGAATGTGGGGACTCATTTGCCTTAGAGAAAAGCCTGATTCAACACTATAGTAGGCGAAGTGTTCACATTGAAGTCATGTGCACTCAGTGTTCAACTATGCTCCTTTTTTTTAATAAGTGTAGCTTGCTTAAACATGCGCGAGATCATAAGAGCAAAGGATTTATCATGCAGTGTTCTCAGCTGCTCATGAAACCAATTTCCATAGACCAAATGTTTTCACCTTCTCCTACAAGCTCTTCAGTCTCTCTAGCTCCTCAGACTTTGCTCTCGTCCTCTTCTCCACCTAAGTCCAGCGCTGCTTCAGGAGGCGCGGTAGGGATTTCTGCAAACACTCAGCCAGCCTTGCCTCTCTACATGGACCCACAGAGGCTAATCCGTCATGGACTTAAGTGTTTGGAGTGTAACAAGCAGGAGCAGGATTACGCTTCTTTAGCAGCTCATTACCAGAGAACCTCAGAAGACAATGAGAGACTGGTAAGTCATCATTTTAATGTTATTAGTTAAATCTCTCCGAGTTTAAAGAGGTTGTCCTCAAGGGGAAAAGTAGGCATTGTGGTGGCAAATGAGTTGCTTTGCCTAAAAAAGTGCTTGCGGGGAGGATTTGGAATGCATATGAGCCCTGATGCATGTGCATGAAGAGATGTTTGGTGTTGTTTGCTTGCCCTCTTTTTACCCTTTGCCAGTTAAAAGAGCATAGTAAGGAAACTAGGGAGATCCTTGAGTATCAGAGAAAGGTGCTGGAGATGAAAGATTGCTTGGATGAGGCATGCAAGAAAGCCATAGGGGGAGATCAGCGGAGCGTTACCTGAAACAGGTTTTTGTGCTTGGCTGGAGGAGATCTGACACAGTTTAATGTTGCCTTTCCTGGAACTGGTGCCAGAACCTTCCATGTAACGCGCGGCACATTGGGTGCTATTGTTGCTATTGGCATGGTCAGTTGTGTATTGCACAGGCCTGCTGTTGTATGTGGGGTGGGAGGCTGGTTCTGGCTATTTTTGCCCTTTGGGTGGTACAGGGTGAGTGGGCGCCATGATTGCATAGCAGGGTTCAAGAGCCTTGTTAGTGGCTTCCTGTGTTCCTCCTGTGCTGCCCTGCTCAGGTCTCCACCACCTTTATGGACCTGGTTGGAATCCCCTCAAATTAAATTCCAGCTTAGGTTTCTCCTGATGAAGAGAAGAAGATGATTATTGTTGTGTACCAGGACCATACACTTTGTTTATGGCTTTTATTTTGGAAGACATGGTCAGTCTCATTTAAGTGTTAACCAGCTTGCAGTTGAAGAGGAGGAGGACTCCTCCTCTTTGGATGAGGTGAAAGCTTTCCAGGTCAGTGTGGGTGCCAGCAAAGCTGGCTCCCAGTGCAAGGGCTCCAAAAACCAGGACTCCATGCCATTATTTGGGAAGATGACCACATCTCTTGCCGTGGCTGTAAGAGCTCCTGCACTCTCCAAAGCCTCCCTGTACTGCATGAATGGCTTGCAGGAGTATTGAGGTTGCTGTGGTCCCGTTTAGATGCTCTGTTATCTTAAATTCATCAGCCACAAAGAAAAATAGATTATGGCTGTATGGTTTTGATGTTGTAAAAAATGGCAAGGCCAGAAGGGATCAGTGTGGCCGTGTAATCAGGTTTCTTGCCTGAAGCAGGCCAGAGAGCACTGCGCTCTGTCAACACTTGAACTTATTTTTCAACTGTAATGCATTTTTGGGAAATATCAGCAGTCTGGCATTAAAACTTCCAGGAGAAGGGATACAGTGAGTGCTCCAAAGTGAGCTAAAATGTTAATCAGTGGCATTAAAAATGTACTTCCTATTTCTGTTGTGGGATTATTAATTCAAGAGCTCCTTAAAGAGGAAAAGAATGTGTGATAATAAGTATTTTTAGGTTATAATCAAATAATTTATTCTGTAACTTAACCAAGAATAGAGTTGAAGCCTCTCACTTCAAGTAGTTCTGCTAGATGTGAGATTATTTTTGTGGTATTTTTCTGAAGAGAAGCACTAGAAAAAGAGGATACTTTTGAGCTTCTGAAACCAGTTCCTCCCTGTTAGATCTTCCCATGCTTACACTCCACAGCATGCATGTACTGCTCTAGGAGTCCATTTCCACTGTATCTGCTGTCCTCCAGGCTGCCCCATGGTGCTCCATGCTGTTCCCAGAACATCTGTTTCAATAAAGTTGTTACATTTCTGAAAGAAATAAGCATTTGTGTCCCATGCCTGTAATTGTGTGTCTGGATTTAGCAGTAGCTGATGGAAACCATCCCAGTGCCTTATACCAGAGCCCAGGTGTTTGGTGTCACTGGGCTGAGAGGTAAAAGGAGGAGTGAAATTCAGTGGTCTCATAGAGGTCCCTGATTCTCTGAGCTGTCCAGGGGAAAAGGTATGGATGACCTTCACATCATGTGTCCCACGTGGATAACACAGTGTAGCTCCCAGCAGTATCAAGGTCTGAGAAGCTGAAGGTTTTGCATATAGGGTATTAATGGATGTAATACTATTAATCATGTTGTGAGAAAGTTGTAGGTGAAGCTGTTGGAATGTGTGTCATAAACTCCTGGAATAGGAGAACATGGCCACCCCTTTCCGAGACGATACTCTGACTCTGCATTAAGTTAATTCCTTGGGTTATTCTTTCTATTTTGGTCAGAAAAAAAGAGAAATGTTGGTATGAGCAGGAGAGGATCAAGTGTCGGATTTTGCAAACACTTTCTTACGTGGTAGAAGTGATTGAAAACTCTGGTTTCCATCTCCAGAGTTGTGCCAGGACACTTGTTTTTTGGGGCAGTGGTAGAAATTGGGTGTAGAGAAATTCTTCCCTCTGACGGGGTGAGGCCCTGGCATGGGTTGCCTAGAAAGCTGTGTCTGCCCCAGCCCCATAAATGTTCAAGGTGAACATGGGATGAACATTGGATGGGGCTTTGAGCAACCTGATCTAGTGAAAGGTGTCCCTACCCGTGGCAGGGGGTGGAATGAGACGGTCTTCAGGGTCCCTTCCAACCCAGACCAGTCTGGGATTCTCTGATTCTCTGAAATTGTGTTGCTGAGGAAGGCATTGATGAAATACCTGTAGTAAACATACTTTAGTGCCCCTAGTAGTGGTTCAGAACCACTATGTCCACAGGGCAGAAGGTGTTGATTTACATACTGGTACATCTGATTAAAACCACAGTCCACACCAGTTTTTGTGCTTGATCCACAGCACGCTGCAGTGGTGGGACAATCTGTCAGGATGCAGAAGTAGTATTAATTGTTGTGGGCAAGCTTGGCTATGAACCACATCCCTAGATCTCAAGAGACTAATTATGTAGAGTTTTATCATAATTTTGTGCATTTTGGGCAAAAACTGTGTATTTCTTCCTCCATACCTGATGTCTTTCTCACTGTATTGAAATGCTGGTTTAAAAGTGGTGGTATGGGGTGTGATTGTCATGGTTTCTTAAAGATAGCAAAAAAAATGCACGCTGATAATTTGGAAATTTTTTGTATTTTTTGATTTCTTATTCAGTCTCAGAATTCAGGCACAAACTCTTTGCCATGCCTCACTGAGAAACTAGGAAATACTGATGCTTTCCACATAAAGACATGGCTTGATTTATGCCTTGTAAGGAGCTTCAAGATGTAGCAGGGCAGGTCCCCATTGTATTATGGCCAAAAGCTTTTAATCTGTGACTATTCAGATGCTTGGTACTAGATGGTCCCTAAAAACAAGGATTCTTGGAAAGGGTAGATGAATGTATAATGGAAAGAGCAACTTCAGCTGAACGGAGAGGGTAAAAGCAATTTATCCGCAGCGCCTGGGTTTGTATTAGAAGGAGGAGACCTGTGGAAAATAAGCCAGGTGATTTTTGATCCATGTTCTTGGAAGCTTTCGTGTTAAATGACACCAAATCTGGATGCACATCCAGTGTGACCGTAACTTGTGAAACCAAAAGGGCTTTGAAGTGCTCAGTTATGGTGCTTTTAACTCAAAAACTGTTTTGGACATTGCTTTGGTGTGGCACCTTGCTAAGAAGGAAGGGCTGATCCAACGGGGTTGATGGAGAAAAGAAATAGCAGGAAGGAGACTTATTTTTCAGTATGATGTTTTCAGTTATGCAGAAGCTGAAGGACGAGCATCCTGTGATAAGAGGCAGGAATGATTGGATTGGAGAGGGGGAAGAGCCTAAGCTGTCTCTGCTCCATGAGAAAACTTACCCTGTGTTGATACTTAAGACTTTTCACTTTAATTGGAATTTTTTACCATAACTTTGTGAATTACTCTGACATTTTCCAGTTTCCCAGAGCTGCCTGGAAGGGGGTTGTTGGATTTTCTCTTTCTTCTAGATAATGGCTTGTGAAATACCTTGTGTTACATTCCTACATCGCTGTGGGTAAATCCCACATTAATAGGACAGATAATGGGTAAATTACTTTCCTAGGTGTGGCCAAAATGCGAATGACATGGCTGGGTCACAGTTCTGTTGCAGGAAGGAAGAAAGATAGAGATGTGGTCTGAACAGCAGGGAAAGGAGGGGATTTGGAGCAAGTGGGAGGGAGAGAGGGGGACGATGAAGTGGTTGAGAGGGTGCTGTGGTTTTCTAAAGGAAAGACCTTTAGAAAAATGATGGAGAGCTTGACCTTAATGTTGTGTTTTAAACATGTGCATGATTGCAGTTGCTCAGAGTACAGCAGGGTTTATTTCAGTACAGAATATATGTAGGATGAAGGCAGTTCCTCCCAGCTGGATACTGCAGTGGGACGGGATCTCCATGACTTGCAGGGAGGATACAGGCTTGAATAATCCACTTCAGAAATATAAAGAACTGAATTTATTAGATGTATGTTTTGAGTGGATCGTCTTAATGGATCAGAATGACTTAGCCTTTTTCTGGCAACTAGTGAGGCCAATTCTGCAATTTTTACAAGCTTGTGAATCAAGTTGCTCAATGGGACCTGTGTATTGCTTTTCCATTGCTGAACTGCAAGAAGGAAGCAGTATGGGAATTTGAATAGCTGGTAGGTTGGATTTTGTTCAAACCAGAAGCTGTGCTCTATGTAGGCATTATACTTGTCCAGATGTTGAAGAGGTAGTACCAGATGTTTCATGTAACTTCAGGTCTGGTTGGTCTGATACAGTGGTGTGTTCTAGAGCAAGATTTTTTTTGGGGGGGAGGGAGGAAGGATACTTAAATAGGTGTCGTTTATGCCAAATTAATCTTTATTTTTGGGATACAGAAATGAGTTTATCCTCATCTCCTTGATGTTCAATGAGATGGTTGTTAGAGTGCTGCATGGAGAATGGATGTACTGGAGAAGTTGGATTATGAGGCTGGAGCAGAGTCAGGTAAAATCCAGGAAATAACTGCAGCTGGGATCAGGTTTTTATGAGATCTCCTGAGGGATGGTTTTGGGTACCTCCGGAGTAAGTATTTGTGTTCAGGAGACCTTGGAGGTTACCTGTGTAAAAAATTTGCTGAACCAAACTAACAAAGTAAGAAGTCATGGAAAATGGGGAGTATTTTACAGGAGGATCTAGATGATCTTGAAGACTGAGTAGGAATGGTATGAAAAGCAACCAAAGGCAGGATTTTTGATCTTGAGAAGTCTTTGAATGACTGAGGTGACACAACTGTGCGGGAGATTTACGTCGATCTGCAGCACCAGTCAGGGCTGTGGTAATGCTCCCTCTTGCTAGAAATAACTGAGCTGGAGAGAAGTGTATTGTTTTGTTTATCAGGATAGACTGGAATAAGTGAGGGAAGAATGAGCAGAAATGGAAATCTGATCTCTTAAGGGGAGATGAAAACTTTTTTAAGAGTTTAGCTTGGCAAAGGCCTGGTAAATGAGGGTGGGTCTCCTTCAGCACTGAAGCAGACAAAGGATTAAAGTGAGTATAGGGGCACTTTTTTCCCCCACCAGAAACTAAATCCACCCACAAGAAATACTTCCTGTACTCAACAGGAGTTGCTCTGGGCAATTCATCAGTATCAGACAGTTTTCAGGGCTCAAATTACAGGAGAGGAACAAAGCCCATGCAGCTCCTGGTGCCTGCATTTAGGATGTGCTTTTCGTTACAGAGTGTCTTCTGTATCCACTCTCACCCTGTGTATGGTGGGATGTTCGTAGAAAATGGCTTATAAATTTAGGGGCAATAATGATGCAAGAACAGACTGAAATAGATTTACCTAGAAAATTAGAGGACAGTCTAATCATCAGAGGAATGAATTCTGGAAGAGCTTTGCAGCAGAAGTAACGGGACAAAAGACACAAACTGGTTTTGAGACTGAGCTTATTTGTTTTCTTGGCAAGGACAGACCAGTGCACAATAAGATGTGCAAGAATTAAAAGTACTTCCTGATCCTCTCGGGCATAATTGTCCATCCACTGGTAATCAGAGATGTTTAATCCTTTTTTTTTTTCCTTTCTTTTTTGATTTGACCACCCAAAATCCACCAAGGTAGCTAACAACTTGAATAAAGTACAAGATATAAACTCGGGACCTCTGAATTTTGTTGAACCTTTTTGCTTTTGTTTTCCTTACTTTTTTTCTTATTCTTTTCTCTTTTTTTTGTCCAGTAAGAATTTTTCAGTGAGTTGTGACGTGTCCTGTTTATGTACCACCTACACTGGCATAATTTAAAAGCAATTTTATTGCCACCTTTTCTTTTTCTTCTTCCTTCCCCCTCTTAAATCAATGCTTTATAATTTGTTGGCTAAAACTTGCCAGGAGGTAGTAGGACCACATGCCACCCTGATAATTTCCCAGCAGCAAGAAAAGAAAGGCAGCAGCTTTATTTTTCCTATTTTTCTCTTCCTTCCCCTCTCCAAGTTCATGTTTTAATTTAGAAAACAAGGGGGTTGAAAATCAGCAAAAAATTCCCTTGGCCCCATAAAGCACTGTTTTCTCCCTGTCCCAAACCAAGAGTGATTAATGCAGTCCGTAGTTACTAGTGAGGATGGATTTTGTTTTATATGGAAATTTGCCTTGTGGATTTTGTAGAAGCAAAGGGATGGAAGATGTTATGATGAAAGCATGTTGGGAGAATGGAGCTCCAGGCAGGGATTGCTGGGAGTGAAGACAAAGAGATGAGTGGTGGGGTAGCAGAGCCTGCACCCAAGGCCAAACCAGACCATCAGGATGAGGAGGAGAGTCTAGTGAGGAAGAAAAGCCAGCTCCATGGTCTGCTTAAATCAGTGTGTGATGTGTTGCCATGAGGCAACAGTCCCACCCTCTCCTCGTTCCCTACCCATGCCTGGCCCTGGTGGTCCTGCAGCCCCCGAGGGACTGAGAACAGCTGGAGGGAAGAGGATAAGGAGCAGGGCTGTGAACCAAGGACCAGGACATGGCTGAGAGTGAGGAGAAGGGGACAGCTGGAGACAGAGTGGCTGTCCTGAGTAGGATGGAAGTGGTGCTGGAAGCTGGTGTCTGCTGGCACTAAAAGGAAGAGTCTTGCTCCTGCATTCTTCTTCCAGCTGGGCACCTATGATGCTGCCCCAGGCAACTTGGAGAATATCAAAAGTGACTGGAGAGCTCTGTGGGTGACAGGCAGGGGAATGAGAGCCCAGGTAGTGGTGATGGTCTTCTCAGTCCTGCTGTGAGGAGAAGGTGCCCTCTTAAGTGTGTCTAATGGTGATGCAAACACCATGGGCAATTAACACAATCTCCAATCCAGAGAAGCCATGGCTGCTGCATCCCTGAGAGTGTTCAAGGCCAGATTGGATGGGACTTGGAGCAACATTGTGTAGTGGAAAGTGTCCCTGCCCACGGCAAATCGGGGTTCAGATTTCTAGTTGGAACCAGGTGCCCACCCAGCCTTCCTCCACATACTCTTCCCCTGCTCCATCATGGAGTCCTTCCCATGGGAGACAGTCCTTCATGAACAGCTTCGGCATGAGTCCTTTCCACAGGCTGCAGTTCTTCAGGATCTGCTCTGGGATAAATTTTTTCCATGAGGTGCAGTCCTTCAGGAACAGGCTGGAAGAGCATGGGCCTCCCACAGGGTCACAGGTCCTGCCAGAAAACCTGCTCCAGCGAGGGCTCTCTCCATGGGCTGCAGCGTCCTTCAGGGCACATCCACTGTGGTCCTCCATGGATTAGAAGGGGACAACCTGTGTCACCATGGATTCATGATGGTATGCAGGGGAACCTGCTCTGGCATCTGGGCTGTTTCTCTCACATCTTCTCACTCCTCTTTCCCAGCTGCTGCACAGTATCTTTTACCTTTTCCTAATCTGTTATCCCAGAGGTGCTGCTCAAGGGCTTGGCCTTGGCCAGTGACAGGTCCACCACAGAGCTCTGTCCAACATGGGGGCAGCTTCTGGTGTCTTCTCACAGAGACCACCCCTGCAGCCCCTCCCTACCAAAACATTGCCACGTAAACCTGGTACAGTGGGTCAAAAGAAAAGATGTGGAAGCTGAAATTCTTGAAATTACAGCTTAGATCATAAAAGAGCTACAGATTTCACAAACTCAGAAGTAAGCTGATTTGATGCAATATTGTCTAAGATCTGTGATGCTAGTGGATTTTTCCATTGCAATTCCACTTTGTTTCTATAAGTTGTCAAGTTTCTAGATTTACACTGATGCTTTAACCAGGGATTTTTCCATGTACAAAAAAATGCATTTTATGATTATTTAAGAGCTTTAGTTTCCAGAGATAAGGTTTTTTTGGAGTGCCTTACTGAAGCTTAAGCATCCTAGTGTGTTGGGATGATTGAGATGTGTGTGTAGGAGTTGGTCTTGGTGAAGGTCTGAAGAGGACACTGGATTTGGGAGTGTTGAAGAGTCAGTGAGGTTCAAGGATACAAATACAAAAAGGTTGATGGGAGGAGGTGGGATGCAACAATGAGGCTGAGGATGAATTGATGTGAGGGGGGAGTGAGCTGAAGGTAGAAGAGAAAATGGATGAGAGAAGTTTGGGATTAAAGGGTGAAAGAGTGTCTTGTGATCATGTCTTTTGGCTGAAGGTCAGGCAGGCTTCCTCAGTGGCATTGGCTCTTTAGGTTGACAAAATAGGCAACTATAACCTAAGGAAATAACAATAGCTGTTGTGCTTGGGTATGGTTAATTAGGATAAAATCTCTACATTAGGACTGGCCTTGACCTGTATTTTGTCACTGAAACTTGAACGCACTGGTTTTAGGGTATCAGTTGGGTTCTAGGTTTTTCTTCTTCAAATGAATAATCTTGAGTTTCTGTTGAAGGGGTTTTTTTTCATCCATGAATTGATCATGTTAATGCAATGATGCCTGTTCGTTTAGAGAGAACCTGGGCAGGAATATAGTTCAGTTATCACAGTGACAGCAGATTCGGTTCTCTGCCCGCTGCTTCTCCATTGGTAAAATGTTGTGTAGCAGTGCTATAACCTGGATGGTTGATATAAGTCAAAAATAGCCCTCCAAGCATCTGGAGCTTGACTGTAGTGTGGCCCACAAACAGTCATCCTGGAGGGATGTGGGAAGGGGAGCACAGGGAGGCAAAGATGAAGGTGTTGGGACCAGCTGTGCTCCCAGAGCCAGCACATCACACCACTACAGTCAAAGCATCCCTGCTGAGGGATACAGGTTGCTGGCGTTGATCCCAGCCAGGCAGTAAGGGAAAGCTAGTGAGAAGTTAAAGGTTAACTTTAAGTAGTAATTGGTCTCTATTTTTTTTTATACTGAGAGGATCCTGCTAATCTCTGTCTGTTATCCCTTGGCTGCCCTTGCAGCTCTTCCTGAAGCAGAAAAATTATAGCTTGCAAAAGGCTGGATTTGGGAAGAACTGAGGCTTTAGGGCACCACTGGTAGGGGATTTTTGGTTTGAATATGTTAGGCGCAAGCATTCTTTAAAACATTAACAGTCTGCAAATATAATTTCTGTTCCCCTATGACTGTTTCACTTTGAGTCCTTAGTAATTTTGTTTTGTTTTATTTGGTTGGGTTTTTGTTGTTTTTGTTTAGAGATAATTTGGCTTGTGAATATTTTCCTCTTTCCTAGCCCTGGTCCCATACCATAGGGTTGGTGCCTAAGTGTTTTTAACTGAAGCTCCATGATGATCATGTCAAGGTGGACCCTTGTAGTCTGGGCGCAGCTCTTAAGTAGATGTGGATTTCATCACCATCACTTAACTCTGGAACAGCAAAGAGACTAAAACTGCTGGAATGTTACTTTGCTTATGCTAAAGCCAGTTCCCTTTCCACAGGCACGGTCCAGGGCAAAACTGTGTGTTACTATAAATGCCCTGATTTGCAAACACCTCTGTGGCTGCAGGGTTGGGTTTAACAGACAAACTTTTTTTGAGTAGTATATTTTTTCAATCTTCACTGTATCTCAGTGAATATTTAATTTTTTTCCCCTTTTGAAGATGCTAATAAGTACAAATGGGAATCAACTCAAGTATTCTGAAACAGCTGAGCTTCTGAGCATTTGTCTGTGTGAAAATGTGACTTGTGGAAGAAAAGCCTAAATGAAATGTGGCAGGCAAACCAGAATTAAAGAAAGCTTGTAATAAATAACTCTTGATTAAAGCATAGGCTAGGGGAGTATATGAAAAACACAGATATTACACAACTCAATCCTGTCCTGGTAACATGCTTTAGAAATAACTGACTAATGAATGTCTCAAATTGCTGCCAGACTTCTTTGAAAAGTCATGGAAAACTAGGAGAGAGATAAAAATATGACATCTGGAACCAAGTTATAATTTCTCATATGAAGCAGAAGAGTTGCAAAAGGAAGAACCGCTCTGTGTCCAAGACTAAGCATTTGGTGAGGAGCCCAGAGTGGCTGCACATTGGCTCCTGACAAGTGCAGCAGCTCCTGGTGCAAAAGGGATGAGCAGAACCTCCTGTAATCCTCCTGGGCAGGATGTCTGGCCTCTTGTCTTCTGCAGGTGTTGAGAAAAGGATGAGTGTGAACAGGAAGATACCAGCTATGTTTTCATTCTCCTTCTGGAACCTTCCTCAGCTCTAGTGTGTTCCTCGCTTGGTTCATTTTATTACCCTCAGCCCTGCATATTCTTTTTGCAGTCAGCCCTCATGGTCAGCCCTTATCTGTAACATGCTGAGTTACTGGGTTATGATCATCAATCTTTGCTGTTTAACTTTCCCAGATACTTTGAGGTTATTTTGAAGAGCCCAAATGCCAGCAGAACTTCCTGGCGACCTTGCTCTGTCAAAGGACTGCTTATTCTTTTCTTCTAACCACTTACTTATCCAAGCAAAGTCCTTCTGTTATGTGGTGGTACCTTAGTTTCCTCAAAATCCTGTAGTGAAGGATGTTGCAAAGCTGTTCGGGAAATCCAGGAAGCCTGACACTGCAGCTCAGATCTTCCTTACCCATGAGGTTATTGACTCCTCCGGAGAGCCTGGATTGTTCCATGTGGCCAGAAGGGAGAAACTGCATTGACTTTTCCCAAGCCTAGAAGTAATGCTGCTTAAGGATGACAGTTTCCTTATTCTTAAGCATTTATCTGTGTCTCATCGCTCTTCTTTGTCTATTTACTGCGCAATGTCTTGACTCTTCCACAAGACAATCCAAACTTGGAGGCTTGGGCTGGTTTTTGTCTCCCCTGTGGTGTGTGGTGTCAGTGTGGGAATCCTTCCAGCTCCTTCCGCGGTGTCTGCAGGAGCAATGAATTCATTTAGCCTTATCCTCACTGAGTCTTGCTTTTTATTCCTGTATCATGTGTCCACACTTTCTGGCAGGCTTTCTGGCAGGCCTGAAGTAGATAACCGCAATTTTGATGCCTCTTGCTCACAGTCCCCAAACTTTTCTGCACTACGTTAGCAGGGTTTTGGTCTCTGTGGAGCCTTTCACATAATGCAGGAGGTGACGGGAGCTCACTGCTCCTCTGACATCCCCAGGCAGCAGTGCCCAGGCGTGGAGCTCATCAAATATTCTGGTTTTGGCGTATTTTAGATCCAGCACAAGAACGCACAGAGTGGTGAAAATTCAGGTTTTCAACATGTGCTGGTTGATTTTGGGAGCAGTGGGTATAACGTGAGGGGGAGGAAGAGGTGAGCCTCAAACTGACTTAAAATCAAAACTAAATTGGCTTTGGCAAGGCAGGATCTGGAGAGAGTTTCTCACTGCGTTACAGGGGCAGAGGTGCTTTCAGCTTGTGGTTGTGCTGACTCTGCCTTACGTACTAGTTGAGATCACAGCAAGAAGGCTCCCATTTTAACAATGTCAGGGAGATAAATTTTCCATCGCAAATTCTCAAGCCAGTTAGAAAAAAAAGTCTTAACCATAATAAAACTGCTTTTACTTATTACTTACTTATTACTTACTTCTCTTATTTACTATGAATGTATTGCTTATTACTTACTTCTTGTAGCTCTTACTTGGGGATTTGAGGGTGCGTTGGAGAATTAAAGGTTCTGCTCAGCTCCTTGTGGAGAGATCCTGGGGGCTTTTCTATTTCTCATTTTTCCATTCCCATGGCTCATTTGCACTGTTTTTCTTTGCTGAAATTAGGAGACTTCTGCGGCATTTGAAATGCTCTTGAGTTTCCTTTAGTTGCATGTGGGTGTGTACGTGGGGGTCCTACCATGTGGTTTTTCCACTCATTTCTCTCCTTCCTGGGGAAACCGTTTCTCCTCTAAACTTAAGTTACAACATATCTCGGATTACGTATCTGAAACTTTTCATGTGTTTGGCAATTTCTGCAGTTTTCACTTTTGAGTGCCTAATTTTTTCTTCCCTTCCACCCCATGAACCTTTCAGGTTTGTCATAGCTTTGCATTTTATTTTAAGTGGTGCTTTCTCTTACCTGCAGGGGTTTTGACAGTTCCCTGATGGGTGTTGTGTAGTGGAGCTGCATGAAATAGCAATGATACAGAAAAGGGAGTTGGCCATTAATTTTATTCTATTTTTTGTCAGATTTAGGGGCTTCTGTCCCATGTTTCTACCCTGGCTGCCAGCAGTGAAGTCCACAGAAATTATTTAGTTAAATTACCTGATTTGATAATCCATAATTAGCTGCATGCTGTTGTTCACTCTTAAGTTAGAGGAGTGATTTTGCGTGGGATTATGGATGTCCGAAGAGAGTTTTTGCTCCTGTAGGGCTCAGGGTGGGCTGGGATCTGCTCCAGCTCTACTCCTGCTCAGGCATCCAGTAACGTGCGTCCTACATAGGATGAGTAGCTGCTCCTGGGCTTTGAAGGGATACGGAGAGTTGAGACGCCTGTGAAAGGGAGCAGAGGTTTGACAGTTGTTGAAAATGGGATGATACATCCACATAAAAACTTTACATATCAAGTAAATGATGCTTCAGCAAAGAGGTTTTGATAGTAAGCGTGTGTGTAAAATTGGATTTCATTAAGGATGAAACAGGGATAGAAAGAGGTTTTGCATTATTTCTAGTCATCAAGAAGTTTCTGTAAGGGAAACACACATAGTTTGTGGTCTTGGAAAATTCAAATTTCATCTGATACAAAGAAATTTTGCAAGAGAAACAGCAGTGGTTTTGATGGGGAAGGTGCACGTCAGGACTGCACTGCCTTCAGCAGCAGGTGTTTGGAGTCGGGCTATAATTTTCCTCCTTTTTGTGATGTTTTGATGCGGGATGGAGGCTTTTGAGAAAAGTGCTTTCCTTCTCAAGTCAGGAAATGGAAGTGCTGAGCATTCAGAACATCGTCAGAGCTAAGAGGTGAAGGAGTTTGCTTTCCTTTTTTATGGGGAAAAAAGGAAATAAACCATAGAGGATGTGGTTTAAATACGGAAATTTTATTTGGAATGATTAACCGTGGAAGATGTTGGGAAAAGATGGTAAGGAGACTAGTTAAAGAGCTTCGTGGAGTTGGTGCTGCTGCTAGAGGAATATGCATGTGCTTCCTTTAAACCTGGAAGATTTCCAGGGTGAATTTGGGTAAAAAAAAAAACCAAATAGAGAATAACTAACTAATGTAACCTTTCTTCCATCAGACATGTCAAGTGTGCCAGATGATGCTGCCCAACCAGTGCAGTTACTGTGCCCACCAGAGGATCCACGCTCACAAGTCCCCGTACTGCTGCCCAGAGTGCGGGGCTGTGTGTCGCTCCGCCTACTTCCAGACCCATGTCAAGGAGAACTGCCTGCACTACTCCCGCAAAGTTGGCTTCAGGTGTGTGCAGCTCCACAGGCTCCCTGGGAAGCTGGGATTTACACCTCTGCAGTTTGTTTGGGCTTGTGAGGTTGTGGCTGTCCCTGTCCTGGCTGTGTTCCCTCCCAGTGCGTTTTGTGTGCCTTCTCACTGGCAGAGCAGGAGACACACATGCACAAAAAAGTCCTTGACTTAGGATAAAAACAACATAGCAAACCCCAAAATATCAGTGTGTTATCAGTCTTCTTCTGAATCAAAAACACAGCACTGTAGCAGCTACTGAGAAGAAATTAACTCTATCCCAGCTGAAACCAGGACACCCATCCTTGGAAGTGTTCAAGGCCAGGTTGAGCAGGGCTTGGAGCAACCTGATATAATGGAAGGTGTCCCTGTCCATGGCAGGGAGTGGATGGGATGAGTTTTAAAGTCCCCTTCAAACCGAAACATTCTGTGACTGTGAAATGTGTCTTACTTACAGCAGAAATGAAAGTGGATGTAGCTGGAGCCTGGCGTGGTTTTCTGCATGACAAAACACATTTGAAATGGGAAATAATTACTAACTGGATTTAAGGGAGGTTTCTGAGAGCAGACATTATTTTGTGGCATCTTTGAGCTGAAAAGCTCTTGTATTGAATCATGTTGCAGCTGGGTGTCTCAGGATTGATATTTACAGCAAAAAGATTGCAGATCTTAATCCTCTAAATCTCCTTAAGGCTTGAATTTATATTTATGTCAGTTGTAATGGGCTGAGGATGTGTGCCGTTGTGAGAAAGGCATAGATTATTTCCTTCTATGCCCCTGCAACTCTCCAAACATTTCTCATGAGCTGAGACAGGTGGAGGAAGGCTCCCAAGGTTCTGGATGTGGTACAGTATCTTTTCTCCAGCTGAACTGCTTGCTCTAATAAGACATTACTTTTCCCTACAAGCCTTCCCTCCTTGGCATGTTTAGATCACTCGGGCTGCAGCACAGCTTTTAACACATGATGATTTGCTTGGGAGATGAGACTGGGTGATCTTTTGAGTTTCCTTGAAGTTCTGTTTTTTCTCTTGGTTGCCATTAGATACTCTGAAATTTCAAACAAACAGGGCAATTTCTGCTCTTGGAGCTATTCTTTTAAGATGTCTGCAAATTCAGGAAGCTCTGCTGTGTGGTTTGGTCTGAATCACACTGAGGCTTTCAAGGGCTTTTTCTTTCAACTGTGAAGACAAGAGGCATGTAAAAAAACTGATTCTGAGTTTAATTGTATACAGATAAGTTTTTTTAATGTGGGATCTGATTTGAGGAGACCCAGCCCACAACAAAGAATTAATTCCATCACATATTAAATGGCTGTGACACTAGGGCTGTTTGAAAGTGAGTTAATCTGGGAGGGAGGAAGGCTGGAGGAAAAAATGTTTTCCCTGAGATGGAAAACTGGGAATGAAGTAGATGTCAGAAAATTAGCTTGGGTTTGGTGCTGTTCTTGGGACTTCAGTGGCACCTGGGAATCCAGAAACAAGAGCTTCCATCTGCCTACAGATGTCGTTAGCAGATACCTACTCTCTGTGCCGGGGACATAAATGAAGATCTAAATGAAGACAAAGCTCACAACTTATATGTTTTAGCTTTACCCAGTTTCTCTAAAAGCTGAATTTCTTTAACTTCTCCTCTAATTCACATCTGCTGAAGCTCATCTGTGAAAGCTGAGTCCGCTAGACAGGTGAACGTCTGGCTGTGCCATCCTTGTTATCCTGCCTATCTCTGCTGCAGGGCTGATGTCACTGACATTGCTGGAAACAGAAGAGAGAAATTTTGCTTGCAGAAATCTAGATAATCCGTGGCATCTACCCTGTAGTGACAGAGTGACTTTATTATTTTCTTTCACATTTCTTGCAGAGCTGAAAAGCTGAGGAATTCTTTAAATCCCTCCCAGGATCAGCTTGACTTTTGCTGCTTCTCTTTATGTCCCTGTTTTTCTTGAATTTCTGGAGCACAGATTTCGTTTTGGTTTTGCAATAAGTCCCTTTTCTGTCTCCTTTTCTGCTAATACCCCAGTGCTTTCAATTCAATTTGGGGTATGGTTGTTTTATTTGGAGTTGAGTCATGGGTAGTGATTGCACCGAAAATGAGAATGGTCTTCTACAGTTAAAAATTAAACTCAACAAGATTGTCCTTAATGCACCTTTCTTCTTGGCTCCAAGTGTCACCTTCCCCACTTTTTCCAAGCCCCTTCCAGCTGTCCCCACCAGTTAGGGACTCATTTTTCTGCTTGCTGACATTTGGAGAATTGAGGGGCTGGAAAGTGATGGCATAGGAAGTGTTCCAAGGGTTAAGACAACATCTTGTAGCTGTTATCTCCTCTCACAGGATGCTTTCCAAAACTTCTAGCCCCCCCTCCTTGCCCTGAGGGATCTGACAGTGCTGAGGATGATAGCAGAATTTGCAATTTGCAGGAATTACATGGCAAGCCCCTTGACATCCTCCATCCACTTTGTTCAGCTAATTAGTTTATCAGACCTTGTGCTTCTGGCACTGGGATTCTTAATTACAAAGTGGTTGTTGTTTAGACTTCCATTTACTGTAAATTAAATTAACCTGTGATCATTTGACCCTGAGTTAGTGCTTGTTTCATTCCTCATTCTTAATGGAGTGCTTCCTAAAATCAAGCATCAGGCAGAACCATCTCTTTTTAGTTCAGGGAGTATTTGTGGAGGAAGCCCGTTGGATATTCCTGGATGCACCAGCCATTCCTTACTGCCAGGATTAGTATTTGTTCTTCCATTTATACTTGGGGAATTTGTTCTTCCATAATAACATGGTTCCTGGTGTTACTGTACTAGAAAGACTCTCTCCCCCTGTCTCATGTGGTTGAGGATCAGGCTTGAAGGCAGAGCTAGCCCAATAGGATGTTTTCATGCTTCCCCAAGGGTGACACCAGCTTCTGTCACTGCTTCCCTCTCGAAATTTAAGAAAACAGCAATTCTGTGTTTTCTTAAAAGTGTGGGGGATAGGGTTTGGCTCCTTCGGCCTGGCTTCTGCCTAATGATCTTTTGAAGTATAACTTCAAAGCCTGGGCTTGTTTCCTAAACGCTGTTGGGAGGCTGGTTCAGAGGGAAGGATATTCCAGCAGCTTGTTTGTTTTTGATATGGGCTTGGAGCTGTTCCAGTGCACAATAGCTGGGGTCCATCTGCGCCAGCAGCGCCATGGCAGTGCCGAGCATGCGGCCCTGAACAGTGCCGTGGGTGGACACAGCCCTCAGGGAAAGGAGGGAAATGAAGGAGAAACCTGTTTATAAGGTGAGGAGGTTGTCCCTTGTGAATGTCTCACATCCCATGTGCACAAGGTTGGCCTTTGCATTGCCAGGCTGGGCTCCCCTGCTCTAACATCTGTACATGCAGTGCTGGCTTAAGCAGAGTTCCACTTGGTGTCATTCTGATGGAATATCCTTGGGAGAGGCTGTGTTGCAGAGGTGATCAGCAGAGGTGCACCTATGGGATGGCAAACCCTGCAGCTGCTGTGCTCGAGGCAGGTGAGGACAGGTGGCTGCATCCTCACATGCCCTTGTAAGTTGGAGTGTGGCATCTCTAAGCACAGCAGGCAGATCTGGGGAGGAGTGTTAAAGTCAAATGAAGTAAGGCTGCTGATTGTTGCCATCTTGTGGGAATATTAGGCAAGACCTGTCACAGGTGTGTGTCTGGAGGAGAGGCAGGCTGGGAACAGCAGAGTGGTCCTGTTCTCCTCTTGGCCTTGTTTTCAGCTGCTGAGAAAAATCTTTTTCTGCTTCTCCCTCTCTCTTTTCCCTGAGCACCCAGACAGTCCTTCCAGACAAGCAGTTTCTAGGCAGCACCTGTATCTTAATGATTTTAATGAGCTTTATCAGTTCCTTGGATGTTTCTGTTGCTGTTTTAGGGTCTTTGCTGTTGCTGTTGTGATTTTCTGGAGCTCAGTGGAGTAGCAATTGCTGAAGATTTCCAACTGGATATTCTTGCTCTTCATTTTGTACTGGGGACTATCTGGTATTTGTACTGCTTTTTGCCACAGGGAGATCTCATCAGATACTTCTAGTTTAGTCCTTCGCTTGTGCCTGTACTGGAATTGGCTTTCACAGGTACAGGGCTGGCATTCTGTTGAACCACATCTTTATTCTTTTTGTGTTGTTTTAGTCTCTGAAAGTTTATTTTGTAGATATTGTTTGCCTGTTGCTAACATTTAGCTGTGAGTTCTGCCCAGAATTCTTGTATCATATTCCTCCTTGACTCTTCCACATTAGTATGGAAGAGATTGAACTGATTGAACCAAGGACCCACCGCAGCCTGGTCCTTCCATCTGTGCCATTCCACGGGTGTGATGGAAGTGATGCTGTGGCTGTAACTGAGCTCTTTGTTATGCCTCCCCCAGGTGCATCCATTGTGGAGTTGTCTTCATGACCCTCGCCATGCTCAAAGTGCACATCCATGAGAAACACTGCGAAGTCTTCCACAAGTGTTCTTTTTGCCCGAAGGCCTTCAAGTCTGCCGACAGCACCGTGGCTCACATGGCCAGCCAGCACCCAGCAGAATCTCACAGGACTACTCAGTAAGTGTTTTGGCTTTATCTCTTCTTCTCCTTCGCTGGGTGGCTCCAGGATTACTGCTTTCCCTCACAGTTCTTTTCTATTTTTGGTTTCTGTCCTTGTATAAGATGATCTGCGGCTTTGTCTGCCTGTGGGGGTCTGTTCCAAACCAGAGCATGCCTTGGTACAAACAGTCTCCTGGGTAGGAGGAGAGGACTTTGGTCAGGGAAGAGCTAAACATCCATAAAAGGAACTTAATTGTCACCTCTTTGTCCAGCAGGACCCACAGTGGCACCTCTTGGTAGATGGCTCCAGGGCAACTGCTGCATCTGGCACTTGAAGGGAAGAGGAGAGTTATCCCAGGCAGTGTTGCCCCCAAAAATCACTAGAGAGAAGCCTCCTGATTTTTCCACTCTGTAGCTTTTCCCTCCAAAGCTTGAGCTAGTGCCAAAAATCTGTGCTTTAAGGGAGGAACTGTGGAAAGGTGGGATTGAAAGCAGTGTGTAGCTGGCTGGTATGCTTTGTGTTTGCTCCCATCTGTCTGTGCTCACACACACAGTTATGCATATGCATAGAAGTAAACTTATTTTTAGTAAGCTGTGGTATGTGCCTGGGGCATTTTGTTGTTCTTCCCAGTTGAGTTACTGGTTCAGTTGCCCACGTGGGTGTGTGTTGACAATACATAGAGAGCACAGCCCCCCTCAGAAGTTCCTCCCTTTCTGGAGTTGCTGAGATAACTTTTTCCATTGTCTTTCCATTACTTTCTTTAATTGTTTCAGGGTGATCTACAAATGCTCTTGCGAGATGGTCTTTAACAAGAAGAAACTGCTCCAAGAGCACTTCCAGCAGAACACCAGCAAGTTGTTAGTGGGAGTGTTTAAGTGTCCACAGTGTCAGCTGGTGTATATGCAGAAGCAGCAGCTAATGCAGCACATTAAGGTAGGTAACTCTCTCCCTTACTGGTGCAAGAGCCAATTTTTTGAGTTCACAGAGAATTTACATCAGCCGTGTGAGGCAAGTGGTTCAAGAAGTGGAATATTCTTGAGGACTATCTTAGTGGAAAATATAAACTACAGCGATTTACAGGATCTGGAAATGTCAGTGGAGTCGTTTGTGTTAGTTGGTCTTTATGCAGGCAGTTCCTCATCTAGATGCATTTTTGCTGTATGACAAAAACTTGTTTTTACAGCTAAATCTCTTTGATTTTTAACTCTTCTATTTTCATAGAATCACAGACTGGTTTGGATTGGAAGGGACCTTAAAGCCCATCTCATTCTACCCCCTGCAGGGACAACTTCCACTATCCCAGGTTGCTTCAGGTGCTGTCCAATGTGGCCTTGAACAGTTCCAGGGATGGGGAGTCCCCAGCCTCTTAAACTCAAAGAAAGTAATTAAATTTGTGTGGCAGCTTTTTCTGTGGTTGGGAGACAAGAACAATTATTCTCTGCCCACAGTGTTACTGAATTTATATAGTGAAAGCTGAATCTACCATTTTGGGTGCTCACCTGGAGAGCTTTGGCCCCTTTGCAACTGCCTCAGAGGGAGGTTGCGTGGCATTCAACAGCCTGATTCCCTGCTGCTCTGAACCACACCAGACTGCAGAAGTGATTGCCCTGGAGGGTACCAGCCTTACAGGTCCAATTATCCCATAAATGTAAAAGTGCTACATTTTTCTGTCATTTTACTCAGGATGTTTTTATGTTCAGTGTCTAACAACACTCCACAAAAATCCTCTCGGAAGATTTCTCAGTGGCATTCTGAAGAAAGAGCTTGCAGTCTTCTTTCCCTTTGAGTAGGGGAAAAGAGAACAATTTTTTTTTAATCAGTGACTTTATTTTGTTTATACTTACACTGAGAAAGCCAAAATATTTGTTAACTCATTCCTGAAAGCAAAACCCATTCAAAACTCCTTCTTTGCCTTTAACTTGCAAATCTGGAAGTGCTTTGCATGCAGTAATGAATTACAATTTGAAGCCCTCCTGTGAAGTTGATGATTGCTAATCTTGGTGCATTATAGCTAGGAAAATAGAGTTGAGATTAAGGCTAGGATCTGCAAAGAGGCGTTGATCCGAGGTGCTAAAGAACTGGAGCTGAGAGACATACCTTGTGGTTCATTGTGAGATCCCACCCCAGGGACCTGCCTGCAGTTCCAGGTGCATCAGCAACCCAAGATCTTCACCACAAAACTTTGTCTCTTAACCTCTGAGGTAATTGAAGGCTTTTTGGCTGAGGCAGGATAGTAATTGCACTCCCCCATCTCCTCTGCAGTCACCTTCATGCGGTAGAGTTTCTAGCAGGTGCTGTCTAGTGTGTGCCTAAATGCAAAATAAAGAATCCATGTGCCTCCTCATCTTATTCAGCTTTAGAGCGTCGCAGAGCAGGAGTTAGCTCTGCTTCCTGGTATTGATTCTGCAGAGAAATCACTTCATTTTTCCATGCTTCTCGTTTGTTTTGCCCCAGTGGTGTAACAATGGAGTAATGGGCATGGAAACACTCCACAGATTTCCAGATGGGGAGAAAGGTGACGTGTCTGTGTTCTTGAGGAGCTGGCAGTGCTGTGGCTTCTGTGGTCATCAGCTGGGCCAGGTGTAAAGCATGCAGACTTCTCAGCTGAGACCTTGTGTTTGGAGGTTTGTTTGGTGTCTAACTCATAGAAAGACTTCCAAATGCCTGGGGCTTTCATGTGTTGAAACTTTACCCGTTAATAATTACTGTGCACAATTAAACCTCTCAATTAGCCTTTTGTGTGGATGAACTGTTGTTGTTCCTGGGGGAGTTTCTTGAGGTTTCTTTGGTACGTTGCTGTTTTACTTGCTTTTGCTTTCCCACAGCTCTTCATTTTTAGATTATTTTCCTTATGTTTAATTTTCTTTGTTAAAATAACTTTTTTGGGGACTTTGGATTTTGGCCTGTTGAATAACCAAAGAGCCTGGAGCCATATTCCTTATAAGGCTGTTTCCTGGCTTTATGCTTGGTCTTATATGTCAGGAGCAAAGTTTTGAACCATGAAAAACGTAAACATCAATAGATGTAGAGTAGTTGAAGGAAATAGACTTGGAGAAACTTAAACATTTCTCTTCCCATCCCTTGAGCAAAGATGGAGCAGCTTTGGAGCCCCTAGGATACCAGCAAACATTTCATTCAGAGCTTATCAGAGCTCTGTGTTTTTAGAGCTTAGGCTCTTGAAATAATGACAATTAAAATTTCTCTTCCATTATATCTTCCCTGTTTAACCAGAGTTTCCAGGGCTCATCCAAAATGCTAAACAGGCAGCACCAAGGAGTGTGTGTTGTCATGCAGGAAACAAATAGAAGCTTCATGTTTCTTTCGAAAATCTCTTGTCGGGGAAATCACTGGAGCAGCTTCTAGGAGAGATGAGAAAACACACAGGAGCAAGACAACATGACATTGTTTGGCCAGTGGGGATTTAAATTATGTATTTAAATAGTAAATGGTATTTTCTTATAAATAAAGGTGTGAAATATGAATTACATGTAAATGTTACATGGGTTTCCACTATTACTGTTATACAGGGTGTTCATGGAGTCCCCCAAAATCCTGAAGAGCTCTTGAACTTTCGGCAGAAGTCTGAGAAGGCTTCAAGGAACCAGGTTCATACCTCACCAAAGGAGCTTTTGGTAGCCAACGGGACTTCCCCCTCTCCTCTAACAAGGAAAGACATGAGGGTGGAAGGACACAATCCCGAATCCAAGTCCAGGCTGAGAAGAACTGGTTGGACTTGCAAGGAATGTTCACAGTGGATCCCTGATCGGGAAACCTATGTGTCCCACATGAAGAGAAATCATGGAAGGGTAAGGACTTGGATGAGACACTTGAGCTAGGAAACTGGGGAAGAACACCAGGTTCCTGCATTCCAGGCCCCTTTGCAGGGCTGTCATTACAAGAACTGCAAATCTCAATTTTTTGTGGGTTTCATCCAGCTCAAGCCATGCATTGCCTTGACCTACTTTTGTCAAGCTAATCCTTGTCCCTGGCAGAACAGGGGCCAAGATGCTGTGTGCAGCCAGATTTCTCAGTACTTTGGTATCAGGACTTCTTGTTTGATATCCTGAGTCACCCAGGCGTGAATGGGAATCCGGATCATGGTGTTTGAGTCTTTCTGGCTTGATTTGGGGTGGGCTGAGTCTTCCCACTTGATGATGTCCTCATTGCAAGAGAAGAAGATGAGGGCAGGCTGAGTGCTGGATTTTCCGATTTGAATTTCACAGAAGTAGGAAATTGGCCAAATATTGCAGTTTTTCAGTTTAATACATATATGTATTCATTAAACAGGATTTTAACTGGAATGTGCATGCAGATTATGTAAAGGGCTGTAGGAAGATTTTGGAGGAGGCTGGTTACAGGACAGACTTTCTTAGGGGGATGTGGATGTCATACATGGATAACAGAAGGGCCCATGTGATGCTTTTTAGCATCTTGCTCTTCTCTTGTGCTGAATTACGAGGAGAGAGAAGGGTAAGTGGACTTGTACTTAACTGGGGTCCTGCTGCCTTCTGGGGCCGAAGGGACCTTCCACTGAGTGAATTCTGCACGGGGTCCAGTTGTGAAATGAACCCACAAGAGAAGCATATATGTAATTCCCAATAAAACATCAATAAAATCAAGCATGTGCTTAAAGTCGTCCTGGTTTTATAAGATCAGTGCTGGTATTACCCAAGTGTTGGGCTGAATCTAAGTGCGATCTCAAAATCTCAGTGATCTCTGTCAGTAGAATTACATATTATGTAAGGGATTTTTTGCATCTGAGAGGCAAAGTCCAGGTGAAGAGCATGGGAATTAGAATCCAGTCAGTGCCTTCCATGTCCCTGCTGTTCAAAGCTGTTTCTCTTTTCCTGCCAGTCCATGAAGAGATATCCCTGTCGCCAGTGCGAGCGCTCATTCAATGCCTCCAACAGCCTGCGCAGACACATCCGCAATAACCACGACACAGCAAAGAAAGTCTACATTTGCTGGTATGTACCCAACACCACTTTGCAAACTGGTTTTCAGCTGCAGTCTAATCCTTCAAGTTTGGAAGTTGTAATAACTCATGTCTGCTGCTCCTGTCTATCCAGACTGTAAGTTACTGAGGGAAAGTGAGAAGAATGTGTTAAACACAAGAGACTTAGTGCCTAAAATAAGACCTGGCTTTTGACTGCGCAGTGAATGTCCTTTGGAAACGTAAGGGAAGGTGTGATTTGAGATCTGTGGGTCCAAAATGAGATTTACATTGTGCATCGTTGTGAAACATCCAATAAAATATTGGGCCGGTCTTTCACTGCTTTGTGGTTGGTGTGGTCATGCATCACTCTTGTGCCTTCTCCCTGGGTGAAGGGCAAAAGGTGTGTAAAATCCAGATGAAAGAACCAGATCTTGCCACCACTTTACAAGGGCAGAACTGACTGCACATGCTGCAGGGCAATGGAGAATTAATCTTGCTAGAATTGCTTGGGAAGTCACATCTCAAAGCTGGAAAATTGATCTGGAGACTTCAGAGAAGTTATGTAAATCAGTGGTGAATGAAAATCATTGCTGGCCAACATATTTTAACTGTGGATGCAATCTCAGTTCAGGACAAAGCCCAGTGCTTATGAATCTGCTTCTGTAACTGCTGCAAAGAAAGTTGTATGCTGAGTGACGGTGCAGAATTTCTTCCTGACTCATTCCGAGACATCGGAAACAGGATTAAAGCACATTTGGCTTGGAAAAGAAGTTTGCAGTGATGTAGGTTGGGGGATTTTTCTAATTTATCTAAAATTTTGGTTTAATGCAAGCATTTCTGACATGTGTTGTCACTTCACTGCACTGAAGTTGCTAAAACCTCTTCTGAAGAGTACAAGTACATTCTTCAAGTACTGTATTTCTTTGAACTATCTAGTGAGCCACAATAGCTTTTAGTAAATGAATACATTCCTGAGACATTTTTTCATCCAGGACTTCTAAACTTTCCATTTCTTGTAACTGCTCTGACTTGGAACCTCTGGAGGAGATTAAATGTTGGCTCCCAGTGTGTTTCATTCAGCTTAAATTTGTGGGCGATGGTCTTGGGTGTTACACTCACCTGATCTGTGTAAATCTGTTCTCTCTGGATCAGTTGTTTTTAAAGTGGGATGTTTCAGGGTCAAAATGAGGATAAGGTGTTACTGGGAAAAAGGATTTGTATGGAAATTCCTGACAGCCTAGGATATGCCAGCCTGCTGTGCATTACGTTGTTACTTTTCAGAACAACACACAGCTGCAGATCCACTCATTCACCCAAGGGGCAATGATCATGCCAGCAGAGAAAACACAGCTAGCAATCCAAGGGAATTGTGGTTGCATTTAATTCTCCACCTCATAGTTGCTCCTTCTCAAAATCTGTTGATGAAGTCTTAATTGGACAACGGTTGTGCTTTCTTCAATCATTGTAGTGGCAGACTCACTGAAATCACAGCACTCTGCAGATGAAACCTCTTCCTTGAAATAGTGTCCCAGCATTTCCAAGAGATGCTCTTTGTTTGGATCTGAGGTCTCTTGTCCTGTCTCCCATTTGATCCCTCTTAGCTTGTAGAGCGCTGCTCTAAAAATCTTACCCTCCAGTCTCTGAATTCCTTCTTGACTCTTATCAGTGCTCTGTAAGGCATCACATGCCCACTGTTCCTTGTTTCTTCTGATTCTGGTGTCTCTTCTCCTTCTTCCTGTTTGGCATTTTGTATCACTCTCACCTGTTACTCTCTTCAAGGGTTTTGATGCCTTAACTTCATGTCACCTTCTTCTCCATGTGAAACATGAATAAAATCTGTCATGGATCTGATTACTGACAATTTTTGTGACTCCAGCATGCTTGGTTTTAGGTGACCTTTCTCTGGCTTCTAACATTCCCAGCTGTGATTTCCCCTTTCTCCCCCTGCCCTGCTTAGGTCTCTGGCTTTGGATAAATTTGAAGGGAGAAACCAGTGATGGAGGACTTGAACACCCTCCTGCTATGCTTGTCACTGGAGTAATTCAGATTAGAAAAGCATCTTTCCCTGCTCATATGAAAAGAATTCTAAATTAGGGCAAAGGGCAAAATATTGTGATGGATTGTGTATTTTCTTTCATAATTCATTTGGTTATTGTTATAAGATCTTACTCTTCTTTTCCAAGTCTTAAATACAAAGTGTCTGAAACACTCAATTTTCAACATGTTTATTTTTGATAAATACCGCTTAATAACCTCTCAGCTTTCCTCCACAAAGGAGAAGAATTCCATCATCATTAAATATTGATTTATCCTCTGAGCAATTCCTGTTAAAACCCAGAAGTATTCAGTGAGCATGTCTGCATTTTCACATCATTGCTGACTGTTATTTAATTTCTCTTTAGTTACTGGAAGATCAGTAGGAATCTTCTTCTGCCCTTTTAGAAGATGTCTTTGTTACCCAGAGACACTTCAGCTCATCTCTGTTGCCCTTAATCCCACGCTGCCTCTGTCTCGGATGCAATTAGGGCACTTCAGGGGACTCTGGTGTCACTTGTCCTTGCCCAGGTCCATGTGTAGCTGATGGACCTTCACTGTGTTGTGCTGGCAGGCACCAGAACAGCACAGATGCTCAATTTTGGCTTTCTCAATTGCTAACAGAGCCCTCAGTGCACTTCATGGGGGCTGGTTGATACATCTGCAAGGCCTGGCACTTATTCCAGTAGATCTCAGTCATTCAGGAGTGAAGGTACAGACAGCACATCCCCTTCACAGCTCCTTTTTGAGATGTCAGCCAGCTCTGTAGCAGCCCTGGAGTCCTGCCAGGTTCGAACACGAAGAGTTACATATAAGTGAGGTGTTCATGAGTGTTACTGCCTTTTATACTGTTGGTATAAAAGTTGGAATTTCAGCAGTTTGGTAAGAATTTTAACTGTGTTGTGGTACGGTCTTGTGGATGTGATGCTGGTTCTCCCTGGTACTTGGGAGTGCTGGGTGCAGGACTGAGTTGTGCCACAGGCCTCCTAGGTGTCACATGAGTCACCAGCTCTCTCTGTGTAGTTCTCTCATTTCAGAGTCCGTTTTTGTTGTTCTCTCTTATGTTTTCCATCATAATCATTTATCCTCTTTGGCACTTGTCACAGGGTGCCCGACCCCCACTAGTCCCTATATTTATTTAGCACTGTAAAGAAGACATGTCCTACTCTCATTCATGAGCACTGGGGCAAACCCCAAACTGTTATAGATTTCTCTCAGGGTAATGTTTTATTATGAAAATGATGCTTTGCTGTGTATTTTGGTAATCTAATGGTACATTACTCACTAGAGTCTGTCTCCAATGACACCTCTGGGTTTGGCACAGTACAAAGAGCATGTCCTCTAATAAATTGTCTTCCTTTTTTTATTTCCAAGGTACTGCACAGATGAAAATCAGACCTTTCCTCAGCCATTCATGCTGGAGAACCACATTAGCCTCATGCACGGCATCAAAAACCCAGATTTATCCCAGATGGCCAAAGCGAAAGCTCCAGAGAGAGACAGAGCAGAAGTAACTGATACCTATTTTCATGGAAAATTAAATGTACCTGGCGAGTAGCTGTTCATTCGGGGTGTTACCTTGAGCTGTAGCCTTGTGCCAGTCAAACCCTCCCATCCATAGGGCAGATTTCCTTCCCTCACTCAGTTCCATCCAGCCTGGTTCCCTCTGGTAGGGTCAGGGTCAGCAGTACGAGCGCAGCTGAGTTGCACCAGCATCAGGACAATATGCCATTTGCATCTTGTGTTTCTCAAGATTTTCTTGCTGTGTTTTACTGGCATTTATTCAGTCTACTTTGTAATTTAAGTTTGTTATTACCCTTGCTTTCCCCTGGTACACTGTTCATGAGCATGGTACATTTTTCTTCTTTCTCCCTTATTTTTTCTGCTAGTTATAAAGGATTTATTTTCTGTTTTAAAATACTTGCTAGATCCATTACCTATGAGAGCTGCATTTTTCATAAGTAGGAATGTGTAATTTTGTATAGCAAATGTTACTGTTCTTCTGATTTTGTTTTGGATTGGTTTGGAGTGGAAGGTTGGCTGCTTGGGCTTCTTCGCTCCATTTATTTTAAAAATACACATTTTTCATATCACTGCAGGGACATATTTAAGCAAGCCATCCTCACAGGAGAAGAAGCTGCAGGATTCTAAGATAGAGGGGATGAGTTACTGAGAGATGCCACTAAGACAAAGTCTGAGTGGAGGGGAGAATGTTCGGAGTTAAATCTGAGAAGCATTGTCTGGGCTAATGACCACCCCTGTGTCCCTCAGCTGTCCCTCTTCCATAGGCTCCTCCTTCCCACACCAAAATCTAAGTTGTTCCCACACCAAACCAAATTTTTACCCAGAGAGGTCATGGCTGCCCCATCCCTGGAAGTGTCCAAGGCCAGGTTGGACAGGTCTTGGAACAACCTGGTCTAGTGGAAGGTGTCCCTGCCCATGGCAGGGGTTGGAACTGGATGAGCTTTAAAGTCCCTTCCAACCCAAACTATTTCATGATTCCTTGATTCTAAATTATTTCCCCATCATGTTTCTGCCCAGCCAGCCTCTCCCAGCATTCCCATCTCACATCACAGGACAGCAGTTGAAATCCTGTGCACCAGGTGAGGTGTTTGGGTATGGGTAGGGAAGGAAATGCCCCAGGAATCCCTAGGCATGATTTCACCCACAGGCATCTTTAGACATGCGTGTAGATTTTAGCACTTACTTTTCTGTGGGTTCAAATGATAAAGTAACTTTTTAATCTTATTTTTTTTAAGGCAAAATCTCCAAAGAGGATGGCACCGGATGAGCTGGGTCAGGCAGAGAGCACTGCGGGTTTGGATGCGCCGCCAGCCAAAAAACTGAAAGCGCCTTGGAAATGCGCTAAGTGTGGCTTTGCGACGGATGTCCAGACTGAGTTCCAGGAACACATACCTCGGCACAAGACCGACAGCTCCACCTTCCAGTGCTTGTTCTGCGGCCTGTGCTACACCTCCCACATCTCTCTGAACAGACACCTCTTCATTGTTCATAAAGTCAAAGATGAGGATGATGAGGAGGAAGAAGAGCAGGAGGAGGAGGAGGAGGAGGAAGATGAAAGGCAGAAGTTACAAACGGAGATGGGTAAGAATGGACACGAGGACTACAATGGCGAGTTGAACACTACGGTGGAAGAGGAAAACAAATACAAAGAGTGCAAAAGTGACTCAGCTCTTTGTGAGCACAGTCAGACCTGTGGCGCAGAAGGCCCCAACAGCACCTCACAGAACAATCATTCAAAGTCTCTTAAGACTTAAAAACAAAAAGAAAAGCCCTTTTGGTTGGTTGGGGGTTTTTTGTTGGGGGGTTTCTACTCAAAATACAGGGTGAGGATGGGGCAAATCTTTGAAATATTCTGTTGATTTCTTGGGATGGACATTGCTTTCTGTTAACTCCTATTTGTAAGGGAAATTTAAAACAGAAAAAACCAAAACCAACCCTGCCATTGCATCCTAAGCACTAACTCTCTGCCAGTCCAGAGATGCGAAAAGGGAAAGCAGGGCCAGAATCCTCAGTGGAGCTTGGCCAACTCCTGAGGCTCCAGGAGGACTTCGCAGCTGCAGTTTCCTTCAGATGAGCTCTCCTCCTTCGAGTGTGCACTGCCTCAGCCTCTACCCAGAGCCCCAGCCTTACCTTCCCAATCTCCCTTTCTTTCTCATTCTATTTGTGGCTTCTTTTTTCTCTCCCCATCCTGCCTTTGTGTTACTCATTTTAACTCAAAACAACGGCTCAGACAAACGTGCTTGTCAGGACCATGCAGGCCGATCCAGGATCTGCGTTACACAGGATGGGTTCGAGCTGTAAGTTGTGCTGATTATTCTTTAGTTGCCCAAATAACAACATTCTTTTCCAAAACGCAGTTTAATAAAATGTCTTGGGCCTGAATCATCCTTGAAAGAGGATTTTGTAGCCCCAGTCCTCCCCGGTGAGTACAGTGTTTAGGAGGGCCTGGTCCCCTCGGGGATGTGCTGGCCATTTGTCTGTGTAGTTGCGCTGCTGGAAGCCATTCCGGGGTGGGTGTTGCCAGGCCCGGTGTTCAGTGGCTCATCCCAGTGGGGAGCTCAGATTGGCACCATCGCCAGACGGGGATAACATGCCCCATCCCGTCTGTGGGGTCAACTGGAGTGAAACTATTCTGGAACTCTTGATGTATCAGTGCCAGGGCTCCCTGACACTCATTTTGAGGGGAGAGAAGCACAGCACAGCTCACAGAGGCCTTGTAACCAGGGGGAGCCACCATTCTGCAGCGCGACAGGGGCTGGCACTCAGTCAGTAGCTCTGTAACTCCTCTCCTGCTGCAGCTCAGCAATACCGATCCTTTAGGAGATACTTCTTTCCATGTAGTCACATTGACTCTCTCCTTCCTCCCTCATTCCTTGTCACACCCATGCTTTGTGTAATATAATTACCTTCTATTCCATTATTTTTTTCATTCTGTTGAGCCAGAACTCTGCTTGTTATTGTTTACTCTGACGATGTTTAAATAATTTAAGAACTATTTATCTCCTTGCTTGGGCTCATCACCATCTGGTCTCGCAGTGCTTGGATATGGCCCGTTGGAGCTGTCTGAGTGTTGGATGCTGTGTTGGTTGGATGAGTAGAGGTTGGATGTGGGGTGTTGGTTGGATGTGGTGTGTTGGTAGGATGGGGGGTTGGTTGGGTGAGGTGTCATGTGGCATGTAGATTAGATGAGATGTTGGCTGAACGGAGTGTGAGGTGTAAGGGGTGTCAGGTGTTGGTTGGAGAGGGGTTTGGTTCGATGGGTGTTGGCTGAATGGGGTGTTCAGTGGATGGGACTGATTGGAAGAGGTGTGGATGGAATTGGGCATTGTTTGGATAGCTTTTGTTTGAGTGGGGCATCGCTTGGATGTGGTGTTTCAGTTGTATGGGTGTTTTGTTTGTTGTGGGGTGTTGGTTGGAGAGGGTGTTTTGTTGGATGTGAGGTGTCAGCTGGATGTGGGGTGTACATTGGATGGGGTGTTGAGCTGGACGCGGGTGTCGGGTGCGTGGGGTACTCTCTCGGGTGCGGGTGCGCGAGGGCCGCAGTCCCGCTCCCGGCTCCGCTGCCACTGCGGCTCCACGGCCGGATTCCCCGCCGCCCCCTCGGATTCTCCGCCGCCCCCTCGGATTCCCCGCCGCCCCCTCGGATTCCCCGCCGCCCCCTCGGCTCCGGCAGCGGGGCGGAAGCGGCGGTGACGTCGCCTCGCGGGCGGAAGCGGAAGTTGGGCCCTGCGGGCGGCGGCCGTGGCGGCGATGCTGTCGCTGGACTTTCTGGACGATGTGCGGCGCATGAACAAGCGGCAGGTGCCGGAGGGGACAGGGGGGCTGGGGGGAAAAGCCGAGCGGGCGGGCGGGGCCGGTCCGCCGTTCCTGACCGACCTCCTTCCCTCCCAGCTGTACTACCAGGTGTTGAACTTCGGCATGATCGTGTCCTCCGCCCTCATGATCTGGAAGGGGCTCATGGTGGTGACGGGCAGCGAGAGCCCCATCGTGGTGGTGCTGAGGTCAGTCCCGGGATGCGAGGGCTTAAACCCCCAGGGGGTTTAATTGGGCTGGGGAATCGCCAGGCCCCCGAGGGGCATCCCCACAGGGGTGCGTCTGACGGAGGCTCCTGCCACAGCCTCAGCGGGCGAGAAGCTCTTTAGGAGTCCAGGCTCAGGAATAGCAAGGGAAGAGGGAGTGGGTAGAAAGAACATCTCACCTCGCTCTGTCAGCCAGCTGATAGAGGGCTGGTAAAAAAGAGGGAGAGGGACTTTATATCCGGGCAGATAGTGACGGGACGATGGGGTGTCCCGTTTCCTACTGCCGGAGGGCAGCGTTTGGTGGGTCACTGTGAAGAAATCCTTCCCTGTGAGGGCAACGAGGCCCTGGCACAGGCTGCCCAGAGAAGCTGTGGCCTGCCCCATTCCTGGAGGTGTTCCAGGCCAGGCTGGTCAGGGCTTGGAGCACCCTGGTCTAGTGGAAGGTGTCCCTGCCCATGGCAGGTGGTGGAACAGGATGGTCTTTAAGGTCCCTTCCAACCCATCTGTGATGATTCAGTGACTGTCCATTACAGACATGGTCCTGAGCTTAAGGGTTGTCACTCTATCACAGTATGTTTTGGGTGTCACACTTTGTCCTTACAGTAGTGCCCTGCAGTGGATACCACCAGTGTTACTTTCACCCTCCTGCTGACTGGGACAAATTCCCTGGGCTGCTATTGGATGCTGGCATGGATATTGCACCTGTTCTGTGGCCACATTGGCCTTTTCTGTGTGTTTCTGTGTCAGTGTTCATGATGTAGAAATGCTTTAATGCCATGACCAAGTGCTGCTTACCAGAACTCCCTCCTGATGTGAAGCACAGGGCAAATGTTTCCCGCTGCTCCTCCCAGTGAGTAAAACAGGGGCCGTGAGGTCATGTCCCCTCTTCAGTGGTGTGATATGCTGTTCTGAACTGCATCTGCTGTGCTCTGTGAAGATAAAACACAAATGCATGTGGTACTTAAAGTTCATTGTTCTGTTTTGCATTATTTATGTGGAATTAGGAAGGATAAGTAGTTGGTAACAATTGCCATTTACAAGACAGAAGAAAAATAACTTGAGTCGTGGTGCCTGAAATGAGATCATTAAGCAAAGCGATGAATCACAATAACAAATTTTTGGCAAGTCTCTGTGTCTGTTTCAGATGGGAATGCAAGAGCCTGATGCTTTCAGTGCTTTGTTCCTGAGGATAATCTGTCTATCTCTAAAAAATATATTAAATTTAAAAAAGCTTCCCAGCATTACAGAGCTGCCAGCATTGCCCTGCCAATGGTGAGCTCAGAAATCGAAAGATAGTGTTTATCATCAGCTTTTTGCTTATTAAGAAAGTTTTTCCCTTTGGATGTGCTTGTAACACCAGGTACTGGGAGTGCTCTTTTCCCAACAAATCCAAACTTCTGGCAATATGGTGATTGAAAACCTGGTTGCAATAGAGGTTACACAGTTGCCTAGTCTCCAAGGTGGTTTTCTCAGAAGCTCTTCATCAAGGTTTCAGTCTGGTCTTGAACACTTCCAGGAATGGGGTATCCACAGCTTCTCTTTCTTATTGAGGTTCTGGTGAGAACTTCTTGTGAGTCCTTTCTTAAAGGACTATGAACTTTGAAACCTGGTACTGTTTAAATATTGTTCAGTTGTTCCTCTCCTCTTTTTCAGTGGGAGTATGGAGCCTGCTTTCCACAGAGGAGATCTCCTGTTCCTCACGAACCGAATTGAAGATCCAATCAGAGTGGGAGAAATAGTCGTCTTCAGAATAGAAGGAAGGGAAATTCCTATAGTCCATCGTGTCCTGAAAATCCATGAGAAGTATGTTAAGAATCTGGAGGTTCTACTGCTGATATTTCCCTAACTGGTATTCTTCATCTGCTTGGGTAAACAAGTGGGTGGGATGTCAGTAATAGATATCCAGGTGCTCTAGGAAGTAACACAGATGTTTCAGCTTCCAGGAATCTGTTCTCCTTGGTTTACTTGTAAAGATCATCCAGCAGAAGGCACAAGCTGGGAGTCTGTGCCAGCTCCCTGGCCACTCCAAACTGTAGAATCATGGAATTGTTAGGGTTGCAAGGGACCTTAAAGCCAGTCTCATTCCACCCCCTGCCATGGGCAGGGCCACCTTCCGCTATCCCAGGTTGCTCCAAGCCCCATCCAACCTGGCCTTGAACACTTTCAGGGATGGGGCAGCCGCGGCTTCTCTGGGCAGCCTGTGCCAGAGCCTCCCCACCCTCACAGGGAAGAATTTAATCCTTATATCTCATCTAACCCTGGCAGTGGGAAGCCATTCCCCCTTGTCCTGTTACTTTAGGGCCCTTGTCCAAAGTCCCTCTCCAGCTCTCTTGGAGCCCCTTTAGGCACTGGAAGGCTGAAACCACTTACTGTCTCCTGTGCCATCCTCTCTGTCCCGAGCTGTTGTGCTGTCTGCTGTAGCATGGCTGCATTTGTGTGTGAAGTGAGTCTTGTTTGTGGGGGCATAGCTGTGGCAGAAGGGTATTTTGTGTGTAGCGTGTATTATTTTAGGGCCTGTCTCTATGGTCCTCATCTTTGCTGTCATGCAGACTCAGGGCCTCTCGTCTCTTTAGAAAGTTGTGTTGTTATCCTTGGAGTCTTTGTGTACTGTTCACTCTCAGCATTGGGGAGGTTGTGTGTCTGAAGGAATGGAACAGGCCTTGGTTTTGTGGCTGAACAAGGTTTAGTTTTCCAACCAAGGTTTCCACTGCAGTCATGAGCTTTCCTGTTTTGCTGGATGGAACTGTGGCCTTTCCAGGCCAGTCTGTGGGGATACGAGCCAACCATGTGAGTTGTTTGAGTGAAAACTGAATCTTGAACTGAATCCCTGATTCTTCAAGGCATCTCTGAGAGGCAGCAGCTGGTTGGGGTCCCAGCATCTGTTTCTGCTGAGTAAATGTTTTCTGGAGTGAGCTGGAGCTGTACCAGGTGGCATCTGAGGATTCCTCTAGTTGAGACATTGATGGGATGGATAGGGTCCCTTTCCCAAAGCTGTTGGAACATTCAGACCAATTGTCTGGTCCAACTCAAGGGTGACCAGCCTTGTGCACATAAATACACAGCTGGAATCCTGGCTCTGGGGAAACGGTGCCTATCCCAGTAGGCAAAGCACATTCTTTGCTGTTCACATTTATTTTGTACCCAGAACTTCGAACAATGTCAGTTTTCAAAGTGCTGTTCTTTAATACCACTGATTTAAAAATAAGGTCAGTTTACGGGCTGAATTTGATTCTTTATGTTGCATGAGCACTTTTTGTGATGTTGTGGGAACTCTTTCAAGTGAAATGCAGTTTTCCTCCTCCCCTGTTCTGTGCAGCATTTTCTCTCCAGATGTTGCCCACCCTTCCTTTTTTGCCATCTCCATCTCTAGATATTAGGGTATCCAGCACTATTTTTTGTTTAAATGTAACAGGGCCATAGTGCCAATCCTGGAAAGGTGAAACCATTCTGCAGTATTTTAGGTTTCATTTAACTGAAACAACCAAACACAAACGTAATCTTTTTATTAGGAGAGATAAACTGAAAAACCCATACTGCGACCTGAACCTGAGAGCTGAAGGCAGGATTTGGGTGTCAGTTGCTTCTTTCACTACTTAAAGGATAATTTTCTAGTGCCAGTTTGGAAGCAAAAAGTCTCTGCAGAAGCTGACAGGAGTGTCAAAATGCAGGAAAACAGAAACAGTATTCTTTATGATTTTGGGGCAACTCAGGCCCCGGTTCACATCAATATTGTGTCAGTGAGAAAATGTCTGTTACTTGCTGGCATTTTCTTCTTGTTTCAGCCCAAAATTGAATTAATTCTTTTTTACTAACACAGAGTCTGCAGTCAGAATTTACTTAGTGGTTTTGCAGCTGGACAGCCAGACCAGACTTCATTCACCTCAGACAGCAGAGAAGTGTACTGTGGGCTTCTCATGCCATGTTGTGACAGAGCCTTGACTCTGCTCAGTAAGATTCTGCACTCCTACACCGTCACTCGTCAGAGCTAAACTACATTATCTGCACCTTTGGGGATCTTTATCTTTTCCCAGACAGTGTCTCTAAGCTCCTGGAGTGTTCGTTGTTCCCGCACAACAAGCCAGATGTGCTTTGGAGAAAGAGCTATGGGTTTTTTTCCTTTTTCCTTTCCGAGCCTTTCCTGTCAAGGAACCTGTTAGTGTTCAGGCATGATGAAAACAGCCTGAGCTCCAATGAGCTGCATGCTTTCCTGTTCAGCATTCCATCTGTCATTTCTGTGAGAGCTGAGATGCAAGCACTGAGGGCGCTCCTGCTCAGCACCTACCTGCAGGTGCCACAGGAAGGTGACAGTGGCAAATCCCTGAGTAGTGCCATGAGCTGCTGTCCAGCATCTGAATAGGAATGGCTGGGAAAGGATCTATAAAGCTTTTTCCTGGTCAAAGCAAAGATTCATCTGCTCCAGGATCTCGTTTCTGGCAAGCTAATAAATTCATCTCAGGATGAATTAAAGACTAGAGAGAGTATGAAGTGATGATTTCCCTGCTTTCTGCAGGTTACAGTTTCAAGCACAAAGTCCTAGTTCTTTATGAATAGCCTAATTTCCTCTTTTACATGGAGTATCTTGTCAATTTTTGAGCCAATATGATTTTTTGCCAACCAAAATACCTTTGCAGACAGATGTGGTTTAGTTTGCGCTGTGGCTATTTCTGCATAGCACCTTCTCTGCCTGGTTTTAACCCGTTACTTCTGAGCTCCTTTTGGTACCCTGTGGCTCTTGCATTGGAAGAGACAGTGAAAAGCTGTTTGATTGTTGCTGTCATTTGTGGTGGGCTATGTCATATCTCCCATCAGTTTTGTCTTTTCCAGGCTGAAGAGTCTTGGTCTGTAGTTTCTTGTATGGAAATGGTTCCAGACCTTATTAACCATTTCTTAACCATTGCCAGTTCTTCTCTTCATTGCAGAAAAGGATCTGGGGGGCTCAGCACTGCCCAGAGCATTCCACATGTAGGCACATCGTGAGTTCATGCAGTGTCATCATGGTACTATTTGCTTTTTTTCTGTCCCCCTTTCCTAATCAGTTCTGTTTCAGCTTGCTTCTGCCCACTGCTGAGTAGAGCTGTGTGCTTCAATCCCAGCCTCTCCTTCTGTGTGGTAGTAGGGAGACCAGAATCCAACATTTGTGTGAAGACAGAGAAGCATCAACACAAGATGAGTCAAAAGCCAAGAGGCAATAGCTGCACCTGCACTAGAAATGGCTCGTCCTGCTAGTTCTGTTCTGAAACTCTGCTGGAAAGCTTGGCTGGGGCCAGAATTCATTCTTCCCATGGCAGTTTTTTCCAAACCATGTGCTTTCTGCTGCATTTAACAGAGTTTCCCTCTTTTATCCTCCTTGAATTGTAGGACATGGTTGCTTCTGGTACCCTTGTGTTGGTCTCTCCATGCTTGTTGTAGAACAGCTTTTAACAAGTTTCTGTCCTGCCTTACCTGGCTGTCTTGTCTTTACCAGGCAAAACGGAGACATAAAATTTCTGACAAAGGGAGACAACAATGCCGTGGATGACAGAGGGCTCTACAAACAGGGCCAGCACTGGCTGGAGAAGAAGGACGTAGTAGGACGAGCGAGAGGGTAAGTGAAGTTGAAAATGATGAGGCTTTTCACACTGCTGTCCCCCAAAGCCATCTGGTAAATCTCCCCTTGTGTTGAGCTGTCCCTGCTGGGTTTTGTAACCTGCCTGAGAGTGTGGAGAGTTCAGTTCTTAGTTTGTCTTAAGCAAAAGCATCAAGTTGTGAGCTGCATCCTGAGATGTTGATGCTGGATGGACACAGATGCAAGGGTAGCGTGGGCTCAGACTTGATCAGAATTGTCACCTGATTTATCCTGGGAGGCTCAGCGTTTGCAGGCAAGTGAAATCTGAACCAGGCATAGGCTGAAACACACTCTGGAGCTGGTTGTTGCTCAGTCCCACTGCCGCAGGGAGGAAGTCGTCACCAGCCTGTTGACCGCAGCCCTCGCGATACTTGAGTGACTCTCCCTCTGCACCCTGGAATAGTGTTTGTTTTAAGAGAACCTTTATTCTTGTAGATTTGTGCCCTATATTGGAATAGTGACTATCTTAATGAACGATTATCCAAAATTTAAGGTAAGAGCTCTTCCATTTCCTGCTTGCTTTTCTCACCCCAGCTATAATTCCTTCATGAGAACACAGGCAGAACCCTGTGCCCTGCATGTTTGCCGCTGTAGATGTGAGTGTGCACTCCTGTGTCTCCTCTGCTCTCTCTTCCAGTATGCAGTCCTCTTTTTACTGGGTTTATTTGTGCTGGTCCATCGAGAATAGCCCCTTGCACTGGACTACGAGGTGAAGGTGCCATGGATTTTTCTAGATGAACGTTTTAAGTAGCTGATGATCTGATGTGCCAGGAGAAAGAAGAAAGCATGCATTTCAAAGCTTCTTGCCAGTTTGGGTTTGTTTTGGTTTTTACTGCATAAGGGCGAATGTTTGTCACAGTATTTCCAATGGTTTGTCACATTTTAGCCTTTTTAGTGAATTTTTATATTAAAAATTTGAGCCGAAGTGTTTAGTGCTTGTACTTTGAAGCTGAGCTTCCTCTCCAAGTGCCTCTGGGACCGTGTCCTCAGTGTGTGCCTGGCTGGGCCAGGTGCCCCCTCCCTTGTGCTGACTGAACTGTCCAGTGGTGAGCTGTGGCCATGACAGATTTTTCCAATTCAGAACTGGAATAAAGATTTTGCCACCTGCTACGTTTTTTGTTATTGCCCTGATGGGAGCAGCCTCCTTCCCCAGGTTCTGGGGGATACCTGGGCTTTGCTGTTGCACACTCACTCCTAGAGCCACCATCTAACTTGTCCTCTCTTCACAGAGCAGTAGCAGCTGCTCCTCTCACCTCTTTTTGGAGAATAATCTGTCCTGAGCTGTAGATGGTTCAATATTTCTGTGTTTCTGTAAATCACATTGAAATAGTCTGCTTAAAGACTGAAAGGTGTTTGGGGCAGAAGATGTCAAAGGATTACTTTGTGCATTGTGGCACTAGGTAACAGAAAGATTGAGATGGGAAATACCCACAGCTCTTTGGCAGGGATGGTTTAGCAAGATGCAATAATAAAAATTGCTTAATTTTGGAAAAGAGTTTCAGATGTCCAGCTGGTCATGTCTTACAGCTCACCTGAAAGCTACAGGCTGCCCTGGGTTCTGAAATAAAAAACCCACTTGTCACCACGTGCAGCAGCAGTTTTTTCTGAGCTTCTCATTCAGGCTTGTGATCCTGCTGGTGGAGGTGTTGCCAGAAAGAGCCCAGGGAAAAGGTGCAAGGCAGCGATGCTGCAGTTTATCAGCTCTTCTCCATGGCTGCTCCAGGATTCCAGAGCAACAGGAATCATTGCAGATGGTCACTGCAGCCACACACACAGCTTGTATAAAGCAAAAGCAGTCAGGAAAAGCAAGGACAAAACCCATTGGGGTGTTTATGGCTGTTTGCAGTTTCTTGCATATGTCCCTCATTGGGTTTGTCAGGCCTCTCCCATCTCAGGAGATGAATTGTGCCATTTTGCTGGTTTTGATATTACCAGGTGCTTTGTTCCCTGTGTAGGATAAAGCAAACATCACCTGTAGAGCACTGCGAAGAGTCTACAAACAGGTCCAGCCCCCAGCACTGAGCCTCGGGCCTGTGGCTCTGAGTAATCGTAACTTCATAATAAAAATGGTAATAAAATCTGTATCTCTTGCCCCCAGTGTTAGAGCTCTTGAGAGGAGAATGTGGATAAAGCTTCTCTGTAATTCTTGAGTTAAGGAGGGGATGTTCTATCAAAAGTCAAACACAGGCAGTGGTGAGAGAACAGAGAATCTTTGAGAGCTGCTGTCACTGTAGAGCACCTTCCCGAGGGTTGGAGCAGCTCTTCTGCCTTTGCAGCTCGTGTGGAGCCTGAGTCTGTCCCTGCTTTGCCTTGAGCGTAAACAGCTTTTGTGCATAAATGGGTTTTACACTTGGGCTCACACAAAGGGCTGAGTTGAGCTTGTCTGAAAGCTGCTAATCAACACCTCCCCATAAGTACTTGCTGGGAGTGCTGCTGCTGCTGCTCTCCAAGTCCTCTCCCTTTCAGACCTTCTTCAAAATTCTGAGTGTGCGAAAGCGGTTGTCTTCCTGTTACTGAGTTAATTTAACCAAAAAAAGAGGCTAAACTGCAAAGGATTGTAGAGCAAGGTTTAGCTCTCAAACTGCTGAGACTGCAGTTCTTTGGCAGGATGACGTATCCAGAGGGTGGCAGCTGGTGTCAGGAGTCCCTGGGCTGGGGGACACAGGGCCAATGTGAGCTCTTCCAGGAGGATGTGCCCTGCCCTCGTCTGCTGCTATGTGAAGGAATTGAAGTGCTTAAAAAATGCAGAGTGGTTGGGGTGAGGGGTGATTGGAGCCCCTGCTGCAGCCCAGCTTTGGGGGCTTCTCTCCAGGGTCTGCAGATGCTTGAAGGACAAGGAACAATTGCCCTAAACCAGAGGCTGCCATGTGTCGTTTGGGAATTCATCTCTGCAGCCCCTGTTCTGCATGTTTTCAGCTCTGTGCAGCTGAGAATGTGGTTCTGTTACCTGCAGTTGTGAAATGAGGAGTTGACTGAAATTAGGGCAAGAATAAAACAGCAGTCAACCTGCTCACAGCTCCAACACCCACAGTCTCCTGTGCCACCTCCTGCATTGCCTCCTGCATTCCAGCAGCACCTTTCCTGCCACAGTGGGATGAGGGAGTGCTGGGGATGAGCCTGCACAGGCTGGAAACTGGGGATGTGGGGGCAGGATGACACAGAGTTGTTGCTGGCTCCATCCCCGCCATATTTATTCTGCTTTGCTGAGCAGAAAAGCCACGGAGTGAGCAGGATCTCTGTCTGGTTGGGTACTGATGCTGAGGTGTTTGGTGAGCTCCCACAGAGCCAGGGTGGTTGATGGTAGAACTTGATGTGTTTATGTTTTATTTCAATTTTATGCTACTTTTTTGAAAGGTGAAACTGTCTGGGCAGCTCCAGCAAAGCTGGTGACACTGGAGGCGTTGGAAGTGGATGGAGATCTTTGTGTCACCACAGGAACAGGATTTGCTTGTAAAGTATGTGGGTGTTGAAAGGTCTGGTTTATAAAGGAGAAAAAAAATGAAAGAAAAAATCTGCCAGGGCTGATTGCTCCTGTCTCTGTTGTGGTTACAGCCACACAGGGCAGGTTTTCTGGTAGCAATTCCAGTGCTTAATTACAGTTTAGTCACATCTGCAGTTCAGGGCACAGATTCCTTCACAGGCAGGAGCTGTTTCATGGAGCAAAGCCATGCTGGGCTGTGTCTGATGGCTGCTGGAGTTCTACTGGGTGGTTTTTTTGTATCGAAGCTAAATGCATAAGCAAGAGTGTGATGGTTGGGAAGTCAGCTGTGAGGGGTGATGTGCTGCAAGCTGGAGCTCTGTGAGACAGAGGCTGTTTTTGTGTATTTATGATGCTTGAATGCGTGGTTGTTGGTTGAACAGCAATGAGCATCACGGTGGTTCATCCAGATCTGTCGCTGCTTATCGCTTTGCAGGGGTTCACAGGGCTCAGGTTTTGTCAGATGGTCAGTTCCCTGCTGTCTTTAATGAGGATGCATAATTTTGTGGTGATTTTCGTGCCCTTAAAATCAGAACATATTAACTGTATTTTTTTCCAAGGAACATCTTCAAGATGAAACCTGGTCCATGCATGGTTTGAAGACCACTCTCTGCTGGAGAAATGCACAATGCAAACCCAGCGTGCAGCTCCCAGGACGGCCCAAAAGTTGGCCAGGAGAAGGAGAGGAGACAGAGGAGGAGAGAAGGAAGAGAGGAGGTGCTTCGAGCACGTGCCTTGGGGATGGTTCCTGTGCCAGAGCAGGGGCAGTGCAAAGCAGCTGTTTGTATGACCCACATGGTGCCAGTGACTCAGTGGCTGAATCAGATGAGGAATGTCCTGGTTCCATCCTCCAGGAAGGTGCACTGGGATGATGCCAGAAGGGCCCAGCCTGTGCCGTTCCCACAGTGTCAGCAGCTCAGGGTGGGAGTTGATGTGTGGTGGGTGACTGATTTGACCCTCTCATTGCTGGGAAAAGAGAAAGAGCACCCACACTGTGCTTTGAGCCAGTTGAACAGCCTCCTGCCCCTTGTGCCTCTCCCCAGCCTCATAACACTTCCGTCCCTTTGTCATCTGCACCCGGATTCTCACCTGTCAGGAGCCGCAGGTCTCTGCAGGAGTAGATCCACCAGCCCGAGCATGTTGGATTCAGATGGGACACAGGGGCTTTCCTGAGAATTCTGCCTTGGTGGCTCTATTTTGCCCTAATTCGGTGGCTTTGCTGTGGGTTCCTATTCTGCCCAGCTGTGAGAGCCCCTCTTCACATTTGCTCATCCCTGCTTATCCCTCAGTTTCTGTAAAAACCCAGAAGGTCTATCACACACAGTTCTGCTTCCTGGTGGAGCAGGACCCACCTCTATGTGCTAGCCTGCTGGTTGAGCACATTGTGTGTTAAACCTACTCCAGCTTATGGGGAAATTCAATTGTTCAGTTCTAGCAGGTCCTGGGAATGCCTGATCTAGCAGGGTTCCCTAAACCTTGGGGGAAATAAACATCTTCACAGAGGAGAGCAGTCTAAATAGGGATGGACTAGAAATTCACTCTTTGTGATTCAGAACCTCTGTGATCCAGGATGGAGCAGATGCTCTCAGTCTCTTGCTCCTTCTGCCCAGCTCCTCATCTTTTGACTATTTTTGCTCCTTCTGCTTAATAATTCAAGAAGCCTTCCTGCGTCTCACTCCACTGAACATCTTGGTATCACCTTTGTTTTCCAACCTCCCTTTTCCCCATAGAAACAGACCTGAAGGAAAAATAATATGGAGGAAATGAACTTCTCTGAGCCTTGATTCTCTCAAACTGGGATGTCAGATTTCTACCATATAATTCTGGCTGGAACACTTCCAAGCTGGGCCTGGATTTTCCTGAAAGAAAACACAATTTTCTTCTCTAAGTCTTCTTGCAGAGCAGTTATTTGTATATGTCCAGCAGCGTGGAATGAAAAGGAGACCTCAAGGAAAACCACAACTCATTTACAGCTTAAATGAAAATTGAAAATGAGTTGAAAACAAGATGTGCAAGATTTCAGATTTTATCTTTTATGAACAACAGCTATTACCTGTGGATAAATGGATGTAACAGAGGGATTTAATCTTTGTAAACAAGAGAAAAATGCATCAAAATAGACCCTCAGGCATGTGGCAGGACCTGGCTTTGGAAAAATGGAGAAGAGGCTGAAGCAACGTAACTGCTACTAAGAGTTTTATTGGCACCAGGAACTCTGTGAAGGAGACAAATAGGGGCATTTGAGACCTTTGCTGTTTGTATTTGTTTTTTATTAGAGCCATCAGTTTGAGCACATATTTGCCTGCCCAGGTGGATATTTGCAGGGCCTGGGAAGCCTGAACTCCATTGCATGGAATGTCTCCCTTGCCAGCCTGGCCACATCTCTGGGGGATGCAGAGTCAACACCAAAGGTACTAAAGTGTGGAATCTCAGAATGATTTGGGCTGGAGGGGACCTTAAAGCCCAGCCAGTCCCAGTCCCTGCTGTGGGCGGGGACACCTTCCGCTAGACCAAGTTGCTCCAAGCCCTGTCCAACCTGGCCTGGAACACATCCAGGGATGGGACAGCCGTAGCTGCTCTGGGCAACCTGTGCCAAGGCCTCACCACCCTCACAGGGAAGAATCTCTTCCCAGTATCCCATTTAACCCTGTCCTCTGGCAGTGGAAAGTCATTCCCCCTTGTCTTGTCACTCCAGGCCCTTGTTTGAAGTCCCTCTCCAGCTCTCTTGGAGCCCCTTCAGGCATTGGCAGAAGCTCTAGGGTCTCCCTGGATCCTTCTCTTCTCCAGGTGAATACCCCCAGCTCTCCCAGCCTGGCTCCAGAGCAGAGTGGCTCCAGCCCTCAGAGCACCTGCGTGGCCATATCTGGACTTGTTCCAACTGGTCCATGTCTTTCTTGTGCTGAGGACTCCAGACCTGGATGCAAAGCAGAGAAAAAACAAAATGGACTTTGCTTTAAAGCCCTTGAACCAGGGTATTTCCAGGTTGGTCTGTTACATTTGTTAGCGAGGCCCTCTTGGCTGTGCAGTTTTTACATCCATTTATTTTGCTTAGTTGTGGTTTCCTTTCTTTACGTGGTGAAATCCTGCTTCATCTTTAGGTGCATTTAGAGGATTTGTTACTAGTGTCTGTTTCACAGGTTTGTTATTGCTAATCTTATCCCTACTTGGACAAGAGTTAGATAAGGAACCCTTAGAGTAGACTTGGAACTTGTTGAAGGAATTCAGAGGCTTATGGGCAAGGTGGACCCACAGGGATCATCCACCTGGATTTCCCGAAGGTATTTGGCAAAGTCCCTCAGCAAAGGCTCCTGAAGGAAGGAAGCGGCCCTGGAACAGGTGGTGAGATCCTTACAGGGGAAATCGTTTGCTAAAAGGTAAAGAACAAAAGGGAGAAGGGAAGAGGGAAGAGACTGGGTAATAAAAAAGATGAAATTTAAATGTACATAAATATAAAATGGTGCACAGGGGGGAAAACCAATTTTAACTCTATTTATAAAACAACGGGTTCCAAGTTAAGTGTTACTATCTGAAATGTTGGGGTTGTTACAGATTGTGCTGTGAAAATGTCAGTTCTGTGGTCAGCAGCCATCCAGAGTAAACGGTGTGTGTCGATTGCTGGGAGAAAACAGAGCAAAATAACCCCTGCTCCCTCCAGCTGCAGGCATCTGGGGAAGCTGAAGATCCCTGAAGCTTCAAGGTGTTTTGGGTGGGAAGGGACATTCCTGGAGGGTGTGGGGCCATGCAGGGCTGCTCTCACCCAGCTCTGGAGGGTAAATCCCACGGAGAGGGGAGGGGTAGCTCTGTGCAGACCCTCCTCTGCCTCGAGGACATAACCATCGGCAGCCTGCCATTTTCCAAGGAGTCACCTCTGGGGCTACCAACAGCCCCATCTCCTGCATCACCTGTGGAAGTTGGTGTGCTGACCTCTGCCAGCAAAATTCATTTATGAAGTAGAATTTCTACAGCTTTTTTTGATATGTAAGCTGGGAAGATTCCCTTGGAGGCTCATTGCTATTGGGAAGGTGAGTCTCTGCTGAGCTCGAGAGAGCAAGTGGCAGAGAAGCACTGCAGTGTCAATTCCTACCTGGAATGCTGGAAGTCCCAGCAGGCTCCAGGCTGGGTGTCTTGCTCTGACCTTCCAAAGTGGGACAATGGGAGAGGCAGAAAATCCACCACAAGCCCCACCAGGCTGGTGACCAGGTTCTGGAGCTCAGGTCCTGGTGCCCTTCCCAAGCAGGTCCTGGGTGCCAGTTATTTTCCCTAAAATTAGGAACAACTTCTTTGTGAAGACTGGAAAATCCGGAGAAAATCTGGTCTCTCTTTTGGTGTCTGGGGCTGGTATTTACCAAGGCTGCTGTGGAGGAAGGAATTGCTGTCCTGGAGCCCTGCCTGGATCACAGCACTGGTGCTGCTGCTGCTCGGTGAGTGCTGAGCTTGGGGTCCTTTCACCAGTTTTTTCCAATAAAGCCCCACTGGCTGCCCTGAATTGTGCTCCCACTTCCAGCCTCCAACACGTCTCTGAGTAGCTGTTCCATTGCTCTTTCTAGACTTTAAATCAGGGTTATGGGCTCACATCTTCCGCACACAGATCATGAGGTCAAGCCTTAGTACTCAGCAATTAATCTGACATCTCCTCAGTTTCTGAGGGTTTACAGTGACACTGCAAAAGGGCAGGAGCTCCCTGATTTCCTTTTCCCGGCCTTTCCCAAGCTTGCTTAGCAGTGCCACTGGGATGGAAAATACCTGTTCCTCTGCTCCCACCTTGGCTGAGGTAACACCAGCTGAAAAAGAAGGAAGATCTGGGTGCATTTGGTTGTGCATTTAATTAGAGTAGTGCAAAAGCCTTCATCCTGTTTGAAACCCTGCAGCCTCCCATTGCTCATCCCTTGTCCACTGGGGCTGCCTGTGAGGAGCACTGAAGGAGTGGGACTTAACCCTGTCGTGCTTCAGTTGGTGCCATAATTGCCCAGGGCTCTTTCCTCTGCCCTTTGTAATTGGGATAACTTTATCCCTGGCTTCATCCTCCGTAATCCTACAGGTAACCCTTCAGCTTGCTGTTCCCCACAGTGGAGGATTGCTGCTCAGCTTCCCAAAAAACACCCCTTCCCCAGGGTAAGGAGAAGCCAGACTGAGCTGTGCCAGTGCTGGGCAGCACCAGGATCTTCCTTCACATCCAGCACCTTCTCTGGACCTCACATCCTCCTCCTCCTCCTGCCCTTCCAACATCCCATACCTTCTCCAGAGACCCCAGATTTCCACCACTTTGGCCACTATGAGTGAATTTAAAACTGTTTTGGAGAAAAGGCTTGAGATAATGTCCATCTATTTCAAGCTGTGTTTTGTCAGCGCAATGGCACTGCAGGACACTGGGGGAGGGACACGGGCTGAGAGAGGAAACAGCGAAGGGCTGGGGGTGTTTGTGTCTGTCCAGCTGCAGCACCGGCATGTGGGCACTGGCAGGGGACACCAGACTCGATGGGGGAGACAAGGCTGCCATGATGTGGGTGTGAGAGTTGGGGCTGCAGTGCTGCAAATGCCACATCGGGGGTGAGCACTGTATTCATGCACCCCGTGGCCCCCTAAAGGGTCACTTCCTCGAGTGGCAAGCCTAGCACTGCCTGCTCAGCCATTCTCCTGCTGAACACAGGAAAGGAGCGTGGTAAGAGAGTGGGGTGAGGTCCTCCTTTTTGAGTCCAGGTCCTCCAGCACACCTGGACACAAGACTGGCAGAGGTATCACACCCGATGGGTGAGAGAGGAGAAGGCCCTGTCCATTACCAGGGCACATCTCTGGAACAGTAAGGGAGTCCATGCTGGTCTGGCCACCCAAGGGGGCACTCACACAATTTGGGAGGATGCCTGGTAACACAGGAACAGTTTGAGATTTTTTTTTTCTTCCTGTAAACTTCGAGCTGAGTTTGCAGTTTGAACTCTGACTCCCTGCTGCTGAAGGGGAACGTGTCACCTCCAGCCCTGTTCTCCTGGACGGTAGCACATACTGAGAAGGGGATTGCTAATGATTTCCCTCTGCCGCTTCCCAGGAGAACTGGGTCATCTCATCCCCACTGACCAGCACCTCCTTGCAAAGTTATGGAGCTGTAAATCCAGCAGAAGCTGTGAGGGCCTTTAGGACACTCACTGGCTTTCAAGAGTCTCACCTGGGACTTCCCTCTATTCACATGGGCCCAGGAACCACTTGAGCTCAGCCCTGGGCCTGTAGTCTGTCATTGATCTATCTTGTGGGAGCTCAGCAGTGCCTGACTGAGTGACTGGCTTGACCTGGCCTCAGGCCCTCCTCATCACTATGGACCTGTCAGGACTGTCTGACCCTAGTTACCCCCACCAGACCTCACCCCAAGCTACTGTGGTCCAGACCCTGAGAGTATATCTGTGTAAATATGGAACCTGGAGGAATCCCTGTTGACTGCAGGCAAGGTACAAGAAGAAACAGAGCACAACCTGTGGCTTAGAGCCCTCTGATCAAATGCTTCCAGTTTCACCTGGAATTCACTCCACTTGAGCCCTGGGCACACACAGTGACCCAGGCCCCCACTATCTGTGTCCCTGGCATGGCTGGGCACAGCTCCATCCTATAAATGGAAAAGGAGGAGCTCATGGGAACATGATAATCCATGAAAGGTTTGGGCACAGTAATCAGGAAATAGTCTGCAAAATCTCAAAGGGAGTGGAAAAGGTGAGAAGTGATACACAGGCTCTGGTGCTCACACTCTGCAGTAAGTGGGATCCCCTGGGGGGCTGCTCTGGAAAGTGAAGGAGCTGGACAGAGCTGGCAGGTCCTTAAGGACAAGATCCTCCGATTATCCATCCCGATAATCAGGTGTGCAGGTACCTGTATTGGGAGATGGGTTTGAGCTAAACTGTAAATGAAGCTCATGGCTGAGCTCCAGTGCAAAAAGACAGCACGGAGAATGTGGAAGTATGGACAGGCCATGACGGAGAGATTTGGGAATGGGGATCAGACTCAGTGGTGAGTCTCTCACTGTCCACCTCAGTGGCGGGTCTGTCACGTCTCCTGCGCCGCCCGAGCGCCAGGATGACACAACGGGCACAAGCGGAGGGTCGGGGTGTGTCAGCCCGGGGCGGGGCGGGGTGTAGCGAGGTCCCGCCCCCGCGGGTATAACCGGGGAGGCGGCGGCGGCGGGCGCCGGTCCCGCGGCGGCGATGGCGCTGCGCTGCCTCCTGCTGCTGCTCTGCGGAGCCGCGCTGGGACCCGCCGTCCACCTCGACTTCGCCGAGCACCGTAGCCAGGCCGCCAAGATCAAGGTCAACCCCCGCGGCAACCTCTGGGCCACAGGTACCGGGCGGGGGGGGCACAGGGACACGCGGGATGTGCGGGGCACGGCGGCCACCTGCGCTGTCCTGTGGCTGCCTGTGCGGAGCCCCCGCTCCCACGAGGGGAAGGGGATGCTGGCAGGACCACGGTGGGCAGGGGGAGACCAGGGCAGGCTTGAAGCCACCTCCACCTGCATCCCTGGGCAGCAGGTCCAACATCCCCAGTAGACTGATCAGTCTGGCATCCCTGGATATCAGGTTCAGCATCTCTGGGTGGCATCTCTGTAACCCCAGATATCTTGTCAACAGGAACAGAGTGGGAAGTTTCCCAAAAATCCCATGTGGAGTGGGGACCTGGGATTTCTGGATTTCCCTTGATTCAGCTGGTTTGGGCATTAGGTCACTCGGTGCTTCTCGTTGGTTCGTGTCGGTGCAGGGTGGCTGGTGACAGCTCAGCCGGAGCCCTACGTCCCCCAGACGCACTGTGTGTGGTGTTGCAGGTCACTTCATGGGGAAGAAGAGTGTCACAGGCTCTCCACACTTGGAGACTCCGGAGGAGCCTATAGTGCCAATGGTCTTCGGTCCCTCTCTACGAGCCTTGCTGGAGGACATGATGGAACTGCTGACCCGGGAGCTCCTGAAAATCCTCTTGCAAGAAAGGCTATTGAATGAGAATCAAGGGAAATATGACCTCACTGACCAGGTGAATATTGACTTAGATGGAGGGAGATGCTCAGAGCAGGAAGGTGGAGGAGCTGTGCTGGAGATGGGAGCACCAGCACAGCTGCTAGAGGTGCATTCCCCTCTTTACCCTCCTTTTAACCCTCTTGAAACCACTTCTTAAGACCAACTATAAAGGGAGGGAGAAGAAGTGTCCTGAGGCTTGTGTCTGGCTGGGCAGTGACAAATAGTCCCAGGTGCTTGGGAAGGGTGTGAGGATGAGCAAGTAACACTGCAATGGATCTGTGACAGTGGTGATCTCCAGGGGTCATTAATAAACATCTGGGTCTTCCTCAGCCGGATGCAGAAGAGGATGGTGTCCCCTTTTCCAAGGACAGGGAAATCCTTTCTCTCTCTTATTTCTGCAGCAAGAGACCAAGAGGGATGCAGTATGTGAAGGAAAAGGCATCTCTCAAGTAAAGAACTTTGGCTCTGTGTCACTGTGGTTGGGGCCCCTCAGTGCTGAAGGCACAAAGCCTTGCAGAGGGGAGGTGTGTGTTGGTCCTGCTGCTGCAGAGTGGGTTTTGGGGAGCAGGGAGAGGGCAGGAGCTCCACTAGTCTCACTGTGTATCAGCAGAACCTCAGCCTCCTCACTGTGGCTTTTGCCTTGGAGCTCACTCAGCTCCTAGTGGAAAACGTGCCCCTGGGAGCAATGCACAGGCACAGATCCTCAGGCAGGATGTGGAGATCGAATTGCTCAGTTCAAGGATGGAATTTCTGCATCCATAGATGGAATTAGTCTGTGTGGCTCTGCTTGTCTGTTGCCTCCTGCACACTTCCCTGGTGTCTCACCCTTTCCAGTCACTGCAGGAAGTAACTGGGAGTCTAAAAAGGATGAAATTCTCTTAGGTCAGTCCCGCCTGTGCTGTCCCACTGAGCCAGAAGCCTGAGGAGCTATCCAGTAGCACTGCATGCAGGTGAAGCTATTTCTGCTATGCAGGGTTAGGCAGGGCTTGCTCCTCTTTTTGGGAAGGCACAGGTGGAGCAGAGTTGCAGGGCTGGGAGCCTGAGAGCTGCTGATTGTTCAAGCACCTTTTGGACTCACTTTCAGCAGATTAAGGTAAACTGAGGCATCCTAGAGAGCTGTTCCCATTGGGTAGAGGGCTTCCCACAGTGAAGATACAGCTGGGCATGGCTGAAGGCACCAGCCCACCCCACCCCACTCCCTGTGTAGTGTGCTGTGCTGGGCTGCTGCAGTGTTTGCTTCTTGGATGCAGCTGGAAAGGAGATGAGGGCTGTGGGGGTTCTGGACCCTTCCCCATCTTCCCTGGGGAACCTTTGAGCAGGAGGGCACTTGCTGAGAGAATGAGAGAGCTGGTAGATGTGCTGCCTTGCCTTGTTTCTGAGCGTGTGGTGTGAATTTGGTAAAGGTGCTCCCTGGGGCTCTCCCCTGCGTAGGTCGCTGCTCACATTGCAGATGTGCCTGTGCAAAGGCTGTCCTGAGCACTGGTGCTGCACCACAGGTTCCAGCTGGGTGCCAGAGCTCTGCCAGCCCTGCCAGTGCTCATTCCCAGTGCTCAGGGGTGGGTACTGGCCAGGTGTGGCACTGGGTGCCAAAGCTCTGCTGCTGGAGGGTGATTTGTCTGTGGTCATGCAGGTGTTCGCCAGTGCTTGCCTTGGTGCCCAGTGCCTCTCTAGGGCAAGGTGGGATGCCATGCCCACATGTGGCATCACAGCTGAGCTGTTTGATGTGCAGCTGGCTCCTCACTTTCTCTTCCCAAAGCCTAAAATCTCTCCTTGGTCAGTGCCCTGGTCCCCTTGGTCAACTTGCTTGGGTGCTGTTTCTGGTTTTGCTCCTTGGGCACCTCTGAGCACCTCACTTCCCCAGCTCCCACCCTCCTGCTCCTTTCTCCCACCCATCCCCAGGGCATCCTCACCTCTGTGCTGTTGTGGATATTACAGAACTGCTTCTCCCCAGTGCCTCTGAGTGCTGTCCAGGTTACACTATTCTGTGTGACCTTATTTTTCTTGCTCTTGTGGTTGTCACAGTGCCAGTCCAAATTCCTGCCACCCTGACAGCTTTCCCCCTCAGCGTGGACACTGGGTGTCAGCACCCAGCCTGAACTGATCTGTGTGCCATGTTCCCACCTTACTCACAGGCTTTTTCATAGCTCTGCCCTGCGAAACTCCCAGTCCGTGCCCTGCTCAGGATCTGTTTCTTCCATCTCAATTTTCCAGCCATGTGTGGCAGACAGGGCTTGGCTCTCAGCATGCTGGCGCTTCACAGTGCTGCCATGTTGCTGTGTGTGACAAGGATTGGGCTGGCAGAGGAGGATCCTTCCCATCCTTTGTCATCTCCTTGGGTGTGTGGCATTAATTCCTCAGGATACAGACACCATGTGCGTGGAATGGAACAGCTCGAGGGGTATGGAGAGAGCCCTTCTGCTTGAAGGCAGGTGCTGCCCTGCATAGCTCTGGGACCTGTGGGCAGTGCCAATCCCACAAACCCCTCTGTGACTCTTCCCTGCTGTGTTTTCTGTCTCTTTTTGCCTTCTCACATTCTCTGCTGAATGAGGCTCTCCCCTGGAGCTCAGCCCAGTGGCTGCTGCCTCACTGGGATGAAGTTTCCCTCTGACATCTGACAGTCATGGTTCACCTGTTGGAGCACAGATGGGAGTGTCCTTCTCATGAGCCATCCCAAGCCCCCCCTGAAAGTGCCATCACGCTCCAGCATGGGATGTTTGCCTAATCTGCCCCACAGTACCCAGCATGGGTGGTGATGGTGATGGTTGTGTGCATGACCCCGTGTCTCACCATTGTGTCTTGTTTTGCAGGAGACAAGGCTTTTAACGAAGGTGCTGGAGAAGTACTTTTCAAACTGAAGAGGTGCAGCTGGAGAGGATGAGGTCTGCAAGGTCGGCTGTGTGTGGTGAATGGAGGAGAGCATCGTCCTTGTGGGTTTCTATAGCAACATCACTTTTATTTATTCTTTATGAAATACTGTTAATAGCGATGGTGTGTGTGAAAAGCGGAGCCTCCCTGTATAGTTCCTGTATGTTTTGTGTTTTCTTGACATCTGATGTGCCCCTGTGAATAAAACTGGCTCTTTGCATAGACTCTTCTGTGGGGGTAGGAGGGCAGACCCCCAGGGCTTGTGCAGGGGGAATGGGGCGTGGGAGCACCTTGGGGCAGCGTGAAAGGAAGCTCCTAGCTTTCAACAGCTCAGAGGGGTTGGATTCAGTCCCTGCAACCTCTGCTCATTGAAGGAGACCCTGATATAAAACAGCACACTTGAGTGAGCTGATCACCCCACTCACCACAGGAGCATCTTCATGACCCTCTTTGCTGGGAATATTACCAGCAAAATCTTGTCCTAGCAGTGGTGGGATTTCTGGCTCAGAGTCCCAGCCTTGTGGCACCTAAGGGTTAATTACAGGCTCATGTGCCTTGGCCATCAAACACTCAGTCTGATTATGAGGCTGCTTTGTGATGATGGCTTGGTGCCCCCTCACCTAGTGCATGCAGTTAAACACTCACAGGGGCAGAGGCACAGCCCCGGGGCCCTTTGTTGTGCAGGATGGCTGGAGAAGGGAGCTGGGACCTGGCTGAAATGGGTGATGGAACAGTTCCATGAACAGACTATGGTTCTATACCTTCTGAAAGTGCTGCTCACAGATGCACCCTATGGCTGCCAGCCTGTTTTGGGGGTCATGGGATCATAAAATGGGTTGGGTTAGAAGAGATCTTGAAGAACACCTTGTGGCCATATTCCAGGGTCCGGAACACCTTCTACTATCCCAGGTTGCTCCAAGCCCTGTCCAGCTCGGCCTTGGACACTTCCAGGGATGGGGCAGCCACAGCTGCTCTAGGCAGCCTATGCCAGGGTCTCACCACCCTCTCAGGGAGGAATTCCTTCCCAATATCCCATCTAACCCTGCCCTCTGGCAGTGGGAAGTTATTCTCCCTTGTCTTGTCACTCCAGGCCCTTGACCCAAGTCCCTCTCCAGCTGTCTTGGAGCCCCTTTAGGCACTGAGCCTACTCTCCTCCCAGCTGAGCAATTGCTACTGTGTCAGCCTTTCCTCAGAGCATCTCCATGGCCCTGGGGATGTCCCCAGGAAGAGCGAAACCTGGCAGAAGAGCCCAGAGTGATGCCATAAATTAAACCATAAACTTTCACACTCTGGTCCCCACAATTCTGGTGATAAATTCAACCTGATCCTTTGATCCCACAGGAGGAGAGCCCTTCTCCCAAGAACAGGAACCTCAGAGGCACGTCACACCAAGACAAGGGATGATCCAGCATCTGAAGATGCTGATAACTAGTAAAGGGATCAAAGCCATAGTAGGAGACCTTTGCACCGTGCTCCCTATCTCTTCAAGGATACCTTGGATCCTGTGAAGCCTCTTCTTCCTCAATGGAGCTGTTGCTTGGCTTTAGCCCCTGGGAAGAGCATCACCTTGAGCCTCCCAAGTTCTACATCCTTCTGGTGAACAGCCCACCTGTAGCACCACTTGTAGGTATTCCCTTTGTGAGTCCTTCATGGTCTCCTACCCACCAGCTTTGCTCAGGAGGTTTCCCACTGTCTTGCAGTCATTCATGGAGGAATCCTCTAACGTCTACTTTTTTGCCCAGACTGGCTGCTGTGTTCTGGGATGTGGGTGACCCCCAGCTCGCCTTTTCATTAGCTGGAGCAAAGCCTTGACTTAAAACTAATTATTACCAAGAAAAGTAATGACACTGTGGATTGTGTTCGACACTGGAGGAAACCAGATGCCCCTCAGCCAGCAGTGTGAGGAACTGACAGCCTAATGAGGTTCCTGACTTGATGTGTCATGGGACCACCCTGTCAAGCTCACTGGAGGGGGAGCAGGTTCCTGGCCATAAGACACCCACTGACCCAGCCAGAACCTGTCCAGCTGCCTCTCTGTCTGTCTGTCCCAAGCCCTCCACTCTCCTCTGGGTTGAGATAAAGAAGGGGGAGGTCACTTGGTGACTGCTGCCGTGGGCAGAACAGGCTCACCTTGGGGAATTTAAGTTAATTTATTGTCAGTTAATTTAATATAAGTATTAGTTAATATAAGTATTTGATTCAGGTTTTGGAAAAAAACAACCCCCCTCAAGCATTTTCACACCCGGGGAAGACACCTCCCCTCCCCTTTGCCAGGCTCACTTTCAGCACCTCTCCTCCTCTCTGTTGTCACTGCAGGTGACACTCAGTCCCCTTGTGGAAGCAACAGCTGAAGGCAGGAGGGATATACCTGCTCTTTCATGGATGAGTCTTCCACAGGAAGTGCCTTCCATGGCACTGGTCCATTCCAGGAGTGCATCTTCCACCATGGAGCATCTCTTTGTCCTCCTCCTCTGGACTGCTGCACAGACTGGAGCAATGTTGAGCCCCTGAGCCCTGAGTGCCCAGTACCTGCCTTGGACACCATCCTACAAGCACAGGATGACTCAGGCTGGAGAAGGTCTCAACAGATCTCTAGTGCAGCCATCTGCCCAAAGCAGCATGAGCCCTGAGCTCAGACCAGGTTACTCAGGGCTTGAAAATCTCCATGCATGAAGGCTGGGTCCACTGCTCGGCTGTTTCAGTGTTTCTATTTCTCCCTCACAGGCAAACAACTACTCAAGTCCTAAACCGCTATTCCCTCTTGAATTTAGATTACAAACTGAGAGGGTCAGGAAAGCTTTTGAGGAAGCTCATAATTTTTTTGGCAATTTGCCGAGTCTGTCCTGTCATCCGCCTTTCTGACATTCACCTGCTGGCCCACAGCATGCACGGGCTCAGCACAATGTCCTATCACTCACCAGGTCATGTTCTTTGGAAAGTTCCAGGACCAAAGCTTTGTGCCCAAGCATAGAAAATGAGTAAATTCTTCACTTTGGGTTTTTTCCCAGCTCTGATTTGTTCCCGTTGCTCCTCTGGTTTGAGGATGACCCTCCACACTGCTGCTAGGGTTCAAGTCCTTGCTCACAGCAGAACTTGCTGTTTCTGCACACCGCAAGCAGAGATGCAATGAGGCCCCTCAGGGTCACTGGGACAAATTTCCTGGGGCGTTCAGACCTGTGACATGTTTCCTTGGAAGCCCTGAAAGCTCATGGACAGCTGTGACCATTGCTGTTCCTGGGCTTCACCCACAGCCTGAGGCTGTGGCATGACCCCAGGGATGGGAAAAAAACATGAAGTGAGATAAATGGACACAAGTCACCTCCACGATTGACATTTGTGTCTTTGGTTGTGGGACTGACTCAAGAGTAGGAGCTGGCTCAGAGGGATATCAGTGAAAGTCCACTGCCACCACTTGGTGTCATTGCTGTCCCAGGCTTAGGGAAGTGCTCCCTGTCGTGCTCACTGACAGAGGACACTCCCCTGCTGTGTTCTCGCGAAGACATCAGGCCCCAGGTTGGGGTGCTCCCTCCTCTGCAGTGCTTGGAGACCTCTCTTCCACAGGAGACCACCAAGCCATGCAGTGAGGAAGGGAGGGAAAGAGGCAGAAAGGGAAGCAGGCTGCCATCAGGAAGCAAAACAATCTCCTAAATTCCATTGCCATCCCCCATGCTCCTCCAGGGAAAGCTCTTCATCTCCTGATATGAGCATCAAACCCTGACCTGACCAAAGTAAACCCAGCCAGGACAGAGGCTGGGACAACCTGAGGAAGTGGATTTCCAGAGCTTGGCACTGAATCCAAATGATTTCCAGGGATCAGGGCATCCTAGCGCAGAGGAGATGAGGTTAAATGCAGTGTATGATCTCAAACCATATAGAGATTCCAAGTGGCCAAAAAGGCCAACAGCACCTGGCTTGTAGCAAAATTAGTGTGGCCACAGCCCAGGGCAGTGTCTGTCACCTGTGCTGGGCACTGCTGAAGTGCCTCCAGCCCTGGGCCCCTCACTCCAAGAAGGACATTGAGGGGCTGGAACATGTCCAGAGAAGGGAATGGAGCTGGGGAAGGGTCTGGAGCACCAGGAGCAGCTGAGGGAACTGTGGGGGGGTGCTCAACCTGGAGAAAGGGAGGCTCAGCGAGGACCTTCTGGCTCTGTACAACTCCCTGACAGGAGCATGCAACCAGGTGGGGTCAGGCTCTGCTCCTAGGGAACAAGGCACAGGACAAGAGGAAACGGCCTCAAGCTGTGTCAGGGGATGTTCAGGCTGAACATCAGGAGAATTTTTTTCACGGAAAGTGTGGTCAGGTATTGAAAGGGGCTGCTCAGGTAGAGGGAGTTCCCGTCCCTTGTGGTGTTCAAGGAACAACTCGATGTGGCACTCAGTTCTCTGGTCTGATTGACAAAGTGGGGATTGGTCACATTTTGGACTCAATGGTCTTGGAGGTCTTTTCCAACCTCAATGATCCAGTGATTATGTGATAAGGCATAAAAAGGCCTTTTCCTTATGATATGACCCACCAGCTTACTTTTCCCTATCATGCACCAGCCTCTGGAAAAATCGAACTGGTAAAGACGACACTGCGAGGATGATGGGACCTTCAAACATTGGGATATGCACTTAATAAAGGCCAACTACTACTCAGTCAACATCAGGGGATCTGCCTGTTGGGCTGGCCCTGCCCAATCCAAACCTTTAGGTACGGTAGAATGGGATAAAGTTCCTGCAGTGTATATAAAGTTTATGCTGGAGAAAACAATCTGGGTTATTCCTGCCTCAGACAAAGGCAAACCCATCTGTGGGATACCTTTTGTTTAAGGACCTGAGTGCACTTTGTGGATGATGCTGGAGGATGGGAAAGGCCAATGTGTGCCTCAAGGTTTTTTGATCTGGGGTGAGAACAGCCAATAAATTCAATTGTATGAAGTTAGTTGGTACATAATGCTGTGTATTATCACTTCTATGGCACTTCTATACTCTCCTTATCCCGCCAGGCACCTCATAACACTGTCTGGGTTTGAGGATCTGGACCTGACTCCCCTCTGATCATCACATTAACAAAGGATGAACTTTAATGAAACTGGGCAAGTGCAGTGGTGATGGAACAAGAACTGGCTTTAACATGGAACGAACTTTTTCTGCCCTGAAAGGCAGCTGGAACACAACATCATGGTCAAATTGAACTCAATAGACTTTTACAGGCATAGTCCATCAACTGAGGGAATGATCTCTGTTTGTGTATCCGTCAGAACACAGGAAAGGTGATGGAGTCTTGTTAAATGTGGAACCTGGCATACTATCAGTGATACGGGTAAGGGGTGGCTACTGCCCTAGTTTTACTGGGATAGAGTTAATTTTTTTCTCAATAGCTGGTCCAGTGCTGTGGTTTGGATTCGGGACGAGAATAATGCTGACAACACAGAGATGTTTTGGCTCTCACTGAGCTTACTCTAAGTCAAGGACTTTTCAGTGTCCCACGCTCTGCCAGTGAGGAGTTGCCCAGGAAGCTGGGACAACTGAGGGATATTCCATACTACAGAATATCATATTCAGTATATAAACTGGGAGAGATTGGCCAGGAGGCTCTGTTCGCTCTCAGGGGCAGCCTGGGCATTGGTCAGCAGATGGTGAGCATGAACTGTGCATCCCTTGTTTCTCTTGGGTGTTCTTTTAACATTTTTTCTTAAATTACAGCTATTATCAGTAGTAGTAGTAGTAGTAGTAGTAGTAGTAGTAGTAGTAGTATGAAATATCACTAGTATTATTAGTATTTTTATATTTTTGTGATCTTTCAGTTATCAAACTGTTCTTATCTCAACCCACAGAATCTTTCTCCTTTTCCTTGTGATGAAGCCTTTCATTGCATCAGGTCCTTAGCTCTTGTCCTTAGCTCTTGGCCGTGGCCTCAAGAAGAGATTCAACTAAAGATGAGCAGAGAATGTGCTCTGGTAGACAGTAAGAGGCCTGCCAGAGTTCTGGTACTTCTGTGGGAGCCCCAGCAGTTCAGAATCCATTTCACACCAGAAAAACATTTCACCAGTTTCACTTGGAAATGAGAAGGGGCCAAACTCCCTGGATACCAGCCTGTTCTCACTGCTCTGGTCTTTAGAAGAAACCCTTCTTCTGACCCTTTTTCTCAGCCTAGGAGAAATACCAGCCTTCTGGGATATGAAATTACTCCGGTACTTCTGGTCCCAAGCCAAATCTTCCCCCAAGGGTTGTGTTCACCCTGGCCCCAAGGAAATGCCTTGCTCTGGACTGGGATGGACTGTGCTTCAGCAACTACAGCATGGACATCACAGAACATGGAGCCTTGAAACCCTGAGGGTTCTCATGCTGCGAATAACCCAAGGAAAGAGGCACAGGTGCTTGGCTGTGTTGGCAGAATCACAGTTTCCTGCCTGCCCAGTCTGGGAGGTCTCAGGGCTGTGTCTGACCCAAAGTCCTCTATACGACCCTGCTCAGGACATGTTCTTACAGTGTGTGTGCACCAAGTGCTGCTCCTTGGAGCAAGAAACAGGGATCATCCCAGCTACAGACCCACAAAATCTTCTTCTATGGGCTTTTTTATGGGATGAAAAGAGCTCTAGAGCAGCAGGGACAAAAACAGCTGTGGTGTTGGATGAGAGCCCTTCTGCCACAGGACCCTCCCCATGGGACTCCCAAAATCATCAGGGTGCTGGAATGTAGTGAGAGAAGGTCCAGCACAACCTCACAGCCATTTTCTATCCATTTCTATTCATTTTAACCTCCATACGGGGCTGAGAAGAAGCCAAGGACTCCAATAGGAATAAGGTATTAATATATTTATTGGTTCTTCAGGCTTATGGAGTATAAAATACAGTGAGCAGGACAGACCTCATGTAGCACTGGGAAATTGCACCAGTTACAGCTTGTGGCTCCCATGGTCCTGCTATGCTGCAGAGGAAGATGTCATAAACCACCTCCTACCATGTCCACCAGCCAACCTTTGGACTCCTTGTACAATGTTGAGACTATGCCAGGAATTGCAGAGCTGCAAAATTGCCATGGAATTGATGGATTTTATAAAATATGTGTAGGTCAGTACCACCACACTGAGGCGTTTTCCTACTGTGGGAAGACAAGCCAAGCAGTAATTTCGGGCAAATCTTCCTAAAGGTGTAGGCAGAGGTGGATACAGTAATACCCCTTCCTACTCCAGGTAGGATATTTTCTAATGTGAGTGAACTTAGGACACTCCTTTCTTTCCATTTCCTGCTCTCACTGTTCCCACAGCCTTGTTGACATCCCCCAACCTCTCACGTGCCAAGGAACACCTTTGCCTTCAGGAGTGAATCTGTACCTGTTCCAAGTGTTTTCAAACCAAAACCAGCAAAAACTGGTCCAGGGTGGTGGCACTGATAAGGGAGCCACCAGCCTCCAGTATGGCCTCAAGAAGCATCTCCAGCCTGGTCATGTTGCTGGTGTGGGAGGCAACAACCTGCTCCAGGACCTGGATCCAAGTGCTGTGGAAAGGGACAAGGGAGCTGCTGGCAGGGCAGGAGGACTTGTGGGAATACTTACCTGGGGCTTGGGACAAGGAGGACTCTGTTTTTCTTGCCTGGGAACATTTGGGTGGAAGGCCTAGATCTTAAAAGACCGTGTCCTTCTATGAAGGGCCAGTTTCCCAGCTCCCTGCCATGTGTCCTTTCCCTGGAAGGATGGGAGACACATACTCTGAAAGGTTTTAGGGAACCAGCTCTGCTGGGAGATCTGTGTGAGACTATGGTGGGAGGAAAAGGGCCTTCAGCCTCGTCTAAATTCTGGTGGGTGACTGCTGAAGGCCTCTGGTTCAACTCCTCACTCACGGCAGGACTGTCACCAACTGCAAGACACCATCCCAGGGTGATGTTTGGTGGGACAGGACCACTGGGTGGGAAGAGCTCTGAACATCGTTGTCTTGGGGTGATTTTATAATGATGCTTTATTCCCTGTCTGCTTTATGCCCAGAAAATGGCTGTCGTAGCTTTAGGATGGACCCGGAAGATGGGGCGGGGAGCCTTTGGCTCTCGTGCGATTTTGGTTCGATCTCTCTCTCTTTCCGGTGTGCTCTGGACAGGGTGGGCCGGGGATGCTGCATTGTTCCTTTTGTCGGATTAGTTTGTGTCCTGGGGTGGCTGAATGGCCCAGTATCCCCAGTCATCTGTTCTGTCATACCGCCCGCTATTGAGCTCTGCGCCTTTCAGGCCGGCTCCGAGAGCGAAGGGAGAGCACACGGCGCGCACTTTGTGTGCGGGAGCCTCGTCTGCACCGCCCGGAAGAGCCGGCTCCTTCGCGTGCTCGGGGTGCGTGCTGAGCATGGACAACTGGGAGAGAGTTTTCTTTTGCTCTTAGTTAGTTTTCCTAGCTAGCTGAGGCAGAGGAGATTCCTGGACTGTAGTTTTTGTTCCTTGAACTGATCATCTCTGCTCCGGACCGAGCACCTGGGAGAAACGCCGGGAGCTCACCACTGAGGCCCAGCTGGCCCGGGAGGCAGCATTTTCCAGCCCAGGAGGGACTGCTGAGAGACTGAGCGAGCCAAGATACACCCAAAAAAAGGACTCTTTTTCTGAATTTGCCATCTCTCCAGAACAACGAGAGGTTCCACTGTTTAATATTGTTCATTTTCCATGTTTGTGGGTGTTTCGCTGTTGAATAAACAGGCTCCTTTTTTCCACTTCTCTCGGAGGAGATTTTTTTGTCTCCTGAACCGGTGGGGGGGAAGGGGCCCCTTGAATTTGCTTTGCCGGAGGTTTTTCTCCATAATTTTGCCCTAAACCAGGACAGTTTGTTGGTAGCTTGAAGCCAGAAGTCTTTTTTCCCCTTCCTTTCCCCTAGCCTGTACCAGGAATCCTCTCGGCTTTTTTTTTTTTTGCCTTTCTTTTTCCTTTTTCTGTTTTTCTTTTTTTTTTTTTTTTTTTTCTTTTTCCCTTGAACTGTTTTTGGCTTGGCTTGTTTTTCAGCCCCTCGGAGGAGGCGGCGGGGGGCCACCCCGAACCTGAGACCTCGGAGGAGCTGAACCAACACGAGAAAGGATATTAAAGTCCACCAACTTTGGCTGCTGTGGGAAGACCCACGCCAGAAATCCAACAGGTTCCCAACTGCTCCATGAACTCTTTTCTCCCCGCTTCCCAGAGACAAAGAAGGGCAGCTGCCATCTTTCCCTCTCAGCCACGCGGCAAGGTGGGGTGTAAAGTTCAATTTTTTTTTTCTGTGCTTTGCGGCTATCTTACTTTGTTAATAAACAGTTTTACTTTTTTTCACTTTCATCCCCTGGTATCCATTTCTCTCATTGGCAGAAGAAAAGGGAGTTATTGAAGCCCTTTCTCCTTAGAGGAAATGCTCATTCCAAAGCATTTCCTCTTGAAATTTTTCTCCCAAACCAAGACAATCGTCCATGAAAGCCTTTGTGACACCTAGAGCTGATAGAGAACATGCATAGGAGACCTGGCCAACACCAAATCTGCCTTGAATATCTTCCACCACAATGTTCACTCTGCTGATCCGAGATCTGGAAGCTCACACCCGTCAGGAGGTGGTGTGAAGGGATTCCAAGGCTGCCAGGGAGCTTCCATGGAAAGACAGAGGAGCTTCCATGGAGAAAATCTTTATTGCTTAAAATAGGCCTCTTAATGCCAGGGATTACAAGAGAAAGCTCTCTAAGCTGCAGCCAGGGATGAAAGTGCTGATTACTACACAGTGCATCATTAACAAGCCCCAGCAAAGCTGGGAGAAGTTCAACTCCCTGATGGTTACATTAAACTGGCAGGAAGGGCTGTTATCTGTGGGGACAAGGTTCCCCAAGCTGGGACAGTAAAATTCCTGAAAAGATGCATCCCAAAGCTAATGCACTTACCAAGACTCACAGCAGGACAGAAGAACTCTGTCAGATGAGGGAGACACTTTGGGATGAATCTGGAGGGGCAGTTTGGGAGCTGGCAAATCCATTTGCTCTGTGATGGAGAGGAAACACCTGTAACATAGATGCAAGATGGGAAGTGACATTCTTCCCATCTCCCGCCTCCCAGGGTATCAGTTGAGACCCTCCCATGATCCCTCCACATATCCCTGTTGCAGAGCTGGGATTAGGGCAGCCTGGAAGGGGCGCTTGGGGTCTGTTGACAGCAGAGGAGGGCTGGACCTGCAGCCCTTCATCCAAGCAGGGTAACCCCAGGAAGGAGCACGGGAAGGAACGGGACCAGCCCCAGTTCCTTCCCCACCCAGGCATGGGTCTTAGTGCCCACGGGGTCAAACATGGAGTCTCTGGGTGGGATGGACATATCTGGGAGGGCAATGGGACAGCTAAGTTTCTGTCCCCTGTATCTCTGGGAACACATAGAAACCTGTAACACTGGCAGGAGCTGAAAGGAGCTGTTTGGGACTGGAAGTAGAGATGATCAAGTACCCAAAGCCAGATGCTCTTCCTGTCACGTGCCACAGAAGGTCCAGATCATGACCAGAGACTTGTTCCTCTCCTGCATGATGACTCTTGGAAGGGGCAGAGGGCTGAACACTCAACATAATTTCTAGATGAGGATTTCCTTGAAGTGTGGCTGAAAGCCCTCCTGTTTCAGTTCCCATCATCCCACCAGGGATGATGTGTGGCTCCTGCTGAGCTCTGCCTCCATCACTTGGCAGTCCTTTCACTTGACCCTGAGCTGTCTCCATCATAAGATACAAAACCCACTGGTCAGTGTAGCAGGTAGCAACGCCTTCTCCTTCTCTCAAAATGTGTAACTTCTAAATAGAGCTGGAAAAGTAGATCCTTCTTGCAAATACATCTAGAGCCAAACCAAGGCCACAGCAACCTCTGCTCATCAAGGTGGAACTGATCAGAGGGGGTCTCTCCTTCCTTCCTCCTATCCTTCCCTTCAAGCTGCTCCATCATGGGCCATTCAGCTGTGGCAAAGATTCCTGGGCAAGAATCCGCAGGGTGGGCTTCATCACAACAGAGCCCCAGCTCAACCCCAGCTGCAGCATTGTCCCTGTCAAGGAAGAAGACAGAGGAGTGATGGAGACAGCCATCGGACAGAGTGACACCTGGACACAAGCACCACATCTGTCTTTCTGGCTCCAATGGATCAGGCAGAAATCTTCCTTGTCGATCTCCAAAATCACGTCCCTGCCCAGGCATGTACTCACTGTTTCCTCACTGCACTTCCCAGCACTGAGAGTGGCAGCCAATACAACACTCAACATCCGCTTGCACAAGAGGTGATGGGTGCTGCTCCCCTCGCCCCCACCTCCCTCGGGTGACGTGGACCAAATGACTCATCCCTAACTGGGGGATCCATCTCTCCAGAGGGAGTGAAGCAGAAGCTGCCCAAGGAAAGAGGGCTACCCCAGCAAGGGCAGGGCGCTGACAGTGGGAGAAGAAACTCCCTGGAAAATGTGTAATATTCCTTGGAAACTGTGTGATGAAATACACACCTTTACTACCTGCAGAAATACACAGAAAATTTAAAATTTAAAAAGGAGGAAAAACCATGAACACCCAGTTGTAATAATAGCCTCTTTCTATATGCAGAGTGCTGGGTGAGAGGTAAATCAAGCAGTTTTCTCACACTTCCCAGGATATGATTTCATCAGCACTCCAGGGAAAGATGTTCTCACTGCCACAATCATGCCCCATTTCCATCAGTGCTGGGGACAGATGAGAGAACCAGAGCAGCTCCGGAAGCTCCCCTGACATCCTTGCACACAAACCCTATGTTGCTGGTCACCTTTAGAGAAGAAGGGGAACTCCCTCTCCCTCGTTTTCATTTTTGGGAATAGGTTATTGTTGCTGTCGAGGTGGACGCAACATAAAGGACTTACTCATAGTTTGGGCAGAAAAAGCTGTTTATTGCAAAAAACAGTGTAATTTATATACTTTTGCCTGTTTATCAATCAGGCTATGTGTTCATTGGGTCTTTAACTACTACAATATATCTAATGGCTGTTATTTAATTACAACATACCACTATTGGTCATTTGTAGCATGAGCATTCAGGCATTCAGAAAAATATCACGTGCAGCTTGTTGCTGTTTTCTCTCCCTCTTGTTTGGATTCCTTCTACTAAATTTCTTACGGGTAAAAATGAACTGTGCTAAGCTTAATGTCAGAATCAGACAGGCTGTCAGACCTGCTGTTAATTCCCATAGGTTGTCTCCCCAAAGGACATATTTGTGATGCTCGTCTGAACAGCCCCAAACCCACCATGCCTCAATCCCTTCCGAAGGCAGACTCCACACATTGGTTTATCCAAGCCACTGCAGGGCTCATCCTTCTGCTCCCTCTCCCAGCTCCAGGGAGTGCAACAAGGGATGGTTTAGACCCTCATCCCATGCATGGTTGCATCTTCCCCACCTTGATTAATTTCATCCTGCCAGTTACCAGACACTTCCTCAGTTATATCCTCTCCCACACTGGAGGGAGAAGTGTTTCCACCTTTCCAACAGGTCCAAGGCCCCACGGGTGTCCATGTGATTGCCCCATAGGATTTGCTCTGTTTGCTGTGAAGTCCACATCTCCCTCTACTTTGCAGAGGCTGTCAGAGCTGGAGCTGGTGCCACATCCCCACCAGACAGATCCGCAGCACATCTCTGCACACACATTCCCCAGCCACATCACCCTTGCCACCCTTTATTTAATTTTTTTAAACAACTTCTGTGGAGGGATCCAGTGTTCAGACTGGGTCGGACCAGCTGTGGATTTGAGGGGAAATGGCAAAGTCTTTGCCCAAAAAATGCCTTTATTTCCTGTTGGGCATGAGTAAAAACTTGTTTTTACCTCCCTCTGCCGAGGGGGTGGGCACCCAGCCAGCCCATTCACTGGGATACAAAAAGAAATATCCAGGGTACGGCTGTGCCAGTTTCAGAGGGAAGACCTCAAACATGGATCAGGAGAGGGTTTCTGCCACGCTGGTCCTTGTCAGTACCAATACAACCTTCTTCATTCAACCGAAATGCCAAAATACAAGAGCAAACGCCAAAGGCTTGAATTTCCATAATCTCCATGCCGTGGCCAGGTTACAAACCTGAGCATCTTCTGCACAGTGGGGCTGGGAGCACCTCTAGACCTGTGCTTTTCTGCTAGTCCTCTGTGCTGGTCACTGTGTCACCATGCCCAGTGACCGACAGCTCAGTCAGGACCTTCTCAGGGACACTCCCTCAAGGATGGAGTCAGGAGCAGGGTCATCAAGGAGGCCATGCAGCCACAGCCCGTGCTCGAAGATCTCAGCTGGGAACCTTTGCCAGGCAGTTCAGATGAGGGCTCTGAAGACATCTGCTCTGTCCCACCAGGATCCAGAGGGGCCTGGCAGCTCCGGGGTCTTCATGCCATATGGAACTGGACTTTTTACTGTTCTGTAAGAAAAGTCAAGGAGAAGAAGGCAAACCCCTCCCAGGACTGTGCCAGCCCGTAGCTCCCCTGCGTGCCCTGGGGCTTAGTAGGAGTGCCGGAGCGGCTGATCCGCTGTGGGTTAGGCTGGATGATCCAACCGCCTTTGGAGGCCAGCACTCTAAAAAACGCTGGGAGAAACACAGCCGTGACTCCACGCCAGGCTGGCTCCTCGCCCGCAGCCTTGGCAGGAAGTGCGGGCAGGCGGGCAGGCAGCATCCCGGCGCTTCCCGGGGCTTCCCGGAGCATCCCAGCGCCCGCCGCAGCTCCCAGCCCGGAACGGGCTCCAGCGGAGGTAGGCTCGGGGTGGGTAAGAGGATGTGGGTGTTTTTGCTACTGCTGCAGGGATAGCCCCCAGTCCCGGGTGCTGCTGAGCAGTCCTTTCCCAGCAGGAAGGTGAGTTGGTCAAGTGCTGTGGTAAAAACAGTGTTTGGTCTCCCAAGGAGCATCCCACCGTTACCCCCATCCGGCTCCACCAGTTGGGTGGTTGGCATTCTGCTGCCAGGGACAGGCAGCTTCTCTGTTCCCTCCGGGTTCCTTGGACGATGAGGGGGCTCAGCGAGGAGCAGCCCGATGGGGCTCAGCCTGTGCTTGTGCAGTGATTCACCCAGAGCCCTGAGCACAGCAGGGAGCACAGCGGGGGCCAGGCTGTTGGATAAAGAGCTGAACTAGGGAGGGTGCGAGCACAGGGAAGATTTCTGGGATGAAGAACAGAGGAGGGGAGTGAGTGGCCCAGCAGCGTTTGAGTGTCTTGCTGTCCTGCTTTGGGGACAACCTGAGCATTGCAGCAGGTGCCCTGGTGGCTCCAACCCAGTTTTGCTGTGGGCTGTACACCGGGAAGATGAAGGGTTCTAGTGGGAGACACCTGAGTGCCTGCCCAGTGTGGGATTGCAGTGTCCACAGGCACCGGGATGCACACACAGCTGTGCCAGGGACAAGCAGAGTGCTGGCAAGGGGGCAGGAGATAGTTCCATGGGGAAGGCTGGTTGGAGTGGAAGTGTGGAGATGATTTTCTCTCCATTGTCTCTCAGGGTGCCAATTTTGAGTCCTTCCAGGCAGCAAGATGACACTGTGGAACGGCTCCTACCCCTTCTACCCTGGACCCAATGCCTGCTTCCCCTTTGACACCACCCAGTCTGTCATTGTCACCATCTTCCTCTCCATGTTGGTCACGTTCGTCATCATCCTGCCAGGGATCCGGGGCAGGGGGGTAAGTGGAGGGGCAGGGGCACTTCAGACCTCTGGTCCCTGACTATGCATCCCACATTCCTTTTCCTTCCCAGCCTTGGTAATAGACTTGGCAAGCAAACCTGCTAGCAGGTTCACAGCCAGAGCTCTGGGATCTCTAGAGAGCCATGGGGCTGAGCTCCAGCCCATCCCAGCATGAACACCCATCCCAGAGACACCAAACTCCACCATCCCAGATTTCTGAGGAAGCTAGATCTGATCTTGGCTGGATTTCTCTGTGAACAAGCCTGAATGATTTCACCAGAGTGGAATAGTAGGGTGAGGCTCAAAGATCTTACCCCACCTTCCCAGAAACCTCAATAAAAGAAAGAGGTGTGTACCGGGCATGTCCCAGCACTGCTCGCCGGGCTCAGTGTGGCCAACAGACCCTGCTGTGAGCCACATCGGGTGCTTGTTGTGTGCCCAGTTTTGCAGCAGTGCTAGTTGAGGGGCTTCTGTCCCCCAGGGGACACTCTACAAATGCCTGGTCACTCCTTTTGTCTACAGCTGTGGCCAGCTGTCAACACGTCCAAACATATGAGGTTTGGGTAAATGTGGAAATTGCAGCTGAAGACTGTTAGAGGGAATGTCTCCACCCTCCTTCCCAAGAAAAGGGACATCACAGCTTTATCCAATGGGTTCTTCTGATCTTCCTCTGTCTGGATCTCCCTGCTGCCTCCCCCCGACCACAGCAGGGATGGCCCAGCCACATGTATACCCCATGCCACCCAGACACAAAGCACACAGGGTATCTCCCCAGGGGAGGGACAGGTCTATTTCTCATCATCTGATGTTTCTAAATTATGCGCTTGGTTCTGAGGTCCCCACGGCAAAATCTGACTGAGACCTGTCCCTCCACTCTGCTCACTCCTTACAGCGACTCTTCTGGTTCCTGCGGTTGGTATTGGGACTCTTCATGGGAGCAGTGGTCCTCAGTGAGTACTGGGGTCCTGGGGGGAAGCTCATGGATGCCCAAGATATGGAGGGGAAAGGTGGAGGAGGATGATCAGTCCCAGGCCAAGTCTCACCTGTAGGATGAGTTCATGGGGAAGATGGACACATGTCTTGTGTCTGGGAGGTGGTTCCAGCAATTGGTGGAAGGCACCCATCTGCCTTGAGTCTGAAGACTGGTGGTCATAACCAGGGCAGTCACCAAAAGCCCACCATCAACTTCCAGGGAATTCAGGCAAATTGGCAAGTGCTTAGATGAGAAGCAGTGCTCAGATAGTGCCTACACATCAACCTCACTGCCACCAGGGTTAGGATCTGCACCAGGGCTAGGGAGAAACCAACCCAAGTGGGGCTTTAAGGGTCATGGGTTGGGGTTGATATTGAGGAAGGATGTACAGGACTTAACAGCCCAGTCCTGACCTTGGGATGAGGTAGGTGATGCTCAGACCATGGTGACTGTCCTGGCAGGTGCTTCCAGCACCAGAATTCTTGCTGCCAGGCTATAACTAATCCTTGAAGTCTTCACAGCTGTACAGTTCACCAGAGACTGGGAGACTGGCTGGGTGCAAGCAAACACCTCCTACAAGTCCTTCAGCCCTGTCCAGGTGAACGTGGACATCGGGCTGCACATTGGCCTGGCGGGGGTAAACATCACACTCAGGGGTGAGTGCATATCCCAACAGGAGGGGACTGGGTGTGGGTTTGGCACCCATGCACTTGGATACTGGCCCCGCACCAGGAGGCCTTGGAGCTGCCTCCAGTGCTGAGAAAGGTCCTCAGTCTTCATCACCTGGCAGGAAACCCAGTGAACCAGATCAATGAGACCATCAACTACAACGAGCACTTTCCCTGGAACTTTGGAGCAGATTATGACCGCAGCTACAGCGAGGGGCTGAAGAAGGGGCTGCCCAGCCCCATCCTCTACGTGGCAGAGAAGTTCAGCACGCAGAGCCCCTGTGCCGTGCACAGGCAGTACCGCATCGCCGGCCACTACGTGTCCTTCACCCTGTGGTGAGTTACATTGAGGGGTCAGCCCTGTCCCACGCAGTGGGGAGCTGGGAAGAACCAGGGACAGCAGAGGGAGCTTTATGGAGCCACCATCATCACTGTAAGACCATGCCAAAGCCTTGGCTTTCTGCAGAATCTAGGGTTCTCATGCTTCCTGGCCTGTCATAGATTCATAGAATTGTGGAGTCATGGAGTGATTTGGGTTGGAAGGGATCTTAAAACTTACGTTGCTTCAATCCCCTGCCATGGGCGGGGACACCTTCCACTATCCCAGGTTACTCCAAGACCTGTCCAACCTGGCCTGGAACACTTCCAGGGATGGGGCAGCCACAGCTGCTCTGGGCAACCTGTGCCAGGGCCTCCCCTCCCTCACAGGGAACAATTCCTTCCCAATATCCCATCTAACCCTGCTCTCTGGCAGTGGGAAGTTATTCCTCCTCCAGGCCTTTGTTTGAAGTCTCTCTCTAGCTCTCTTGGAGTCTCTTCAGACACTGGCAGAGGCTCTAGGGTCTCCCCAGAGCCTTCTCTCCTCTCTGAACACCCCCAACTCTCCCAGCCTGGCGCCAGAGCAGAAGGGCTCCAGCCCTTGGAGCATCTTTTGTCCATGTCCCCAAATTCCTCTTATGTGTCCTCTGCCTTGATGTATAAAACTGCAGTCTGAGAAGAATTATTCTTCATTGAAGGGAAAACAGATGCAGCTGTGGGGCTCATGGTTCGAGATCTCTCCCAAGGACCAAGATGAAGAGTTCCAGTTAAGACCTGCTGTGAGGGGTTTTCTTTTGCATGTCCAAGTGGGCACACACCTGCCTGAGGGGAGCAGGAGGGGCCATCAAGAGGGTGCTCAGAGCTCATCTCTTGTTATGAAACTGAGAGCACTTGTGTGTGTTGTGATTGTGGAGTCTCAGAGCACCGCCATGTGTCTCAGAGGTGGGGGGATAAGCACTGCAGGGAAGAGAGAGCCTTGCAATTCCCCTATGAATGTAGGTTCCAGGTCCCCATACCCATCTCCTTTTTTATTTTCAAGAAAAATAATTATCCCCACCCAAACATTCCTGTATTTCAAGGCTGTTCATGAAAACTTCCTTTTTGTTCTTTTCTTGGAATCAGAAAAATTTGTAAGGCTCACCTCCCCAGGGAGCTAAACCCAAGCCCCAAGCACAGGGTAGGGCTGGCAGCTGGGAGCACTCCAGGTGCTGAATCAGGTGTGGGCACGGCCCATGGAGCAGTTCTCCAAACAAAGGTGTCCCTTGATTCCATTGTCCCTCTGAACGTGTGGGAACTGCCTGGGGGTGACCAGTTGTGGACAATCACAAGAATCAGAAAAAAAGTCACTTTGGAGGGACTGTTACAGTCCAATTATTAGAGAGATCCTCTGCCCAAATTAAGGTGTAAATGAGACCATATGCTGAAGTTGACAGTATGGATTTTATGTCACAGTAAATATGAGGTAGACAAACATAGAAATAAATAGAAAAGGAAAGGGGAGAGGAGAGAGAGAGAGAGAGAGAGACAGATTAAGTAAAAAGATATGACCACCCAGGGAACCAGACAGTGTCCCATTGATCCTCTTCTTCTGGTCTTCTCAGTGGTGGGGGTCCATGAAACAGAGTTCAGTGCAGGTTCAGGTTTAAGTGGGAACGCCCAGGTACCTTCCCTGCAGGGAGAGTCTTTTACACTTTGCAACACTGTGGATCTGTTGCAACACTGTGGATCAGGTGTATTTCTCCGGTGGAAGGGCTCAGAGTCTGGGGACGCTTCGGGGGTCTTTGATGGTTTATGACTCCTTCTAAGACATGGCCCTGCCTCTCACACCAACATTGAACCAGTTCTGCCCCTTCAGAAAGGATGAAAACCCTCAGGCCAAGGTGTGAATGGGAACAGTGTTCTATGTGAACAGGACCTTCCCAGGAAGGGAAGGGGAAGTTTCCCAGCTGAGCCACGTGTGTAGGGAAGGACATTGGCATGATAAAAAACATCACCCTGCCTCTCCACGGTCTGCTTCTCATCAGCCTTCTCCCTCATCTGGCTCAAAACCCAGAGCTTCTGGGGTGGGTCCTTTGTCTTATGCACATCAGAGGGTTTGCCACTACACATGCAAAACCCCTCCTTCCCCTCTCATAGGGGGGAATCTGGCCACAGCAAAGCACCTGCTGCCTCTGCAAATGGCCAAATGTTTGCGCTATTAAACATTAACATTTCAGTCTCTCACAGGAACCTCCAGAGATTTCTACTACAGTCCCACACCCAGAGCAGGGCTGATGCCAAAGCCATACCAGGGTGCTTGGGGGCTTCAGGAAATTCAACACTGAACATTCCCAGGTGTGGAGATCCCTTTCTGCTGCTGTGGGATCTGTCCCACAGCTCCACCACTCATGTCATTACACAGCGTTTTGGGTTGTAAGGGACTCTTTAGATCAGGCTGTCCAGCTATCTGATGAAGCAAGGCCAGCAGGACCAGGTTGCTCAATGCTTTATCCCTCCATTGGGGGATGATACTGAGCAGATACTCCAAGCCTGATGTTTTCTGCTCTCTTTTGTGGTCCTTTTGCAGGCTGGCCTTTTGCACATGGCTCACTTCCATCCTGCTCTTCTCCATGTCCATCCTGCTCTATGGTGGCCACATGCTTCTGCTCACTGCCACCCTGATCCTCTTCTCACTGCTCTTCTTCTTCACTGCGAGAAACACCCCGAAGTGCCCCATCCAGTTTGGCCCAGTTTCCTTGAGAACAGACTATGGTGAATCCTTTTGGCTGACATTAGCGACAGGTGAGTGCACAGCTTGCTTCTGGGGCTTTTCTTCTCCATCCCTACAGACATGATGCCCTAACAGCGCCTCGTCCCTTCTTTCTCCATGGCTGGTCACAGAAAAAGGTAATTTTAGGTTAGAAGATTTTAGATTAGAATTATCAAGGTTGGAGAGAAAAAGACATGAGCAGTCAAGAGATCTGAATGTCCGAAGTTACCTGCTGGATAGAGATTCCCTCTGCCTTTCAGGACCTGCCCCACTTCTGGGCAGCAATTGCTTCCTTTGATCAAACCAGAATTTTCCATGTTACAACATCCACCTCCAGGGAGACCAGCCCTTTTCCAGTAGCAGATGGTAATTAATTCCCCCTGGATACTCTTTTCCAGGCTAAACAAGCCCAGGTTTTCCATGTGCATGGTGGGCTCCAGCCCTTACTCTCTGCCCCAGTTCACTGACCTCTCTTTTGTACTGGGGAGCCCAAAGTGATGCTAGAATCGAGACGGGGAAAGAGAAATCAACACCTTCTCCTGACCTGCCAGGTGATGCCACATGTCCCTGGTGTCCATCTGGATGGAGCTGGGACCCAGCAGGACTCCTCCAGTGGTGTCACTGTGTATTTCCGTGCATTGCAGGGCTGCTGTGCCTGCTCCTGGGGCTGAGCATCGTCATCCTCAACTCTGTGCACCCAGAGAAGCTGAAGTTCATCTTTAGCCTGGACAAGAGCAGCGAAAAGGAGGTGTGGGACAAGTCCCGCCTGCCAGATGAGCCCAGCTGCTCTGCACAGGATGTGCTTATTGTACCCCTGGGTGAGCTCTGCCAGGTGACAGCCACCCAGCTGTGAGGCACAGGGGAAGCAGGGCAAGGCCTGGAGATGCTGCTCCTGAATTCACCAAATCCATCAGGAGTCCAGGTGGGAAGAGACATGACAAGAGCCAAGCGATGAGAATATCCAGATCTGAAAAAGTGTCTCAAATACAACAGTTTCCTTTTTTTGTTGTTGTTTTTTTGTTTGTTTGTGTTTGGTTTGTTTGTATTTAGTTTTGTTTGTTTTTGTTTGTTTGTTTGTTTGTGGGTTTTTGTGTTTGTTTTTGGTTTTTTCTTCCTGTTTTACTGCTATTCCCTTTGGTCTTTCCCAACAAACCATGAGTCCTCCTCAGGATACAGAGATTAAACCAGAACAAACTGGGGAAAAAGCAAGTAGCTGCAGACTCATAGATATGAACCAAAGGAGAAGTAGAGCCCCCACAACAGCCCCCTCACCCTGAAGACCCTCTAAAAGTCCCCCTGCCCTTGGATGCTCTTCCCATCAGCAGTCAGGAAGTGCAGATGGAGCTGCGCTCCCTAGGGTGCCCTGTACCCAACACCTGCTCTTGGTCTGAGGTAAAGAGCAGGATGGCAAAGAGGAACACAATTTAGTAGGATGCTGAAGGTACCAGATCAGGGGGGAGAGAAGGAGAGGAGGAGGTGGGAAAGGAGGTGCAACAGTGCCTTGGAGATCAGCTATAACCAATTAGGGAGAGGTGAGCAGCACCTCTGCTCTGGGTTCCTCTTGCTCAGCTGTTGAAATACTCATGTCAGGGGCAAGAAACATTGAAATTCTGCATGCCCAAGGCAGCCACCCACTCCTGGCTGCTGGCAGCCAGCAGGATCCTTGTCCATACAGGCAGGGAGGGTGCACACTTCAGCTTTGCACCCCTTTACCTCTCTGAGGGTTTCACAACTTTTTCTTTATATTTTGTGCTCACTTATTTTCCCCTCTATCTCAATAAGATAAGTTTGACTTGGCCTTTCACTTGCCTGTTGTTAGAGGTGTCCCTCTGAGGGCTGTTGCTATGACATGGCAGCCACAGGGAAGAGATAAAGAAAAGGCAGAGCCCTTTTGGGATCCTGAATGGGGCACCTAACCATGGTCAGCCAGTGCAGGGCAATGAAGTCAAGCCAGTGCGCCCTAAATAGGGTATTGGAATATCCCCAGCAAACAAGCAGGGGGACCATGGGAGGACTTTAATTCCTGGGGTGCCCCTGAGCACATAGGAGCTTTGATGGGAGCTCCCTCCGGCCCTGCAGAGACATTTGCAGAGGAACCACCATGGGCCAGGCCCTCTGGGGAGGAGGAGCTCAGCCATGGCATCCTCTCCCATCCCAATCCTGTGGCAAGAGCCTTCAATGAGAACCTAGAGGACCCAACAGGGTTTGGAGCTGAACTCCTTCGGCCTGGGAGAGCTCAGCCAGGATAATCCTGATGACACCTATCAGGAGGTTCTTCAGCCTACAGATGGACTAGATCCAAGGTGCAACAAACCCCTTTGGTTTAGTCACCTGAAATTCAGGCCTCATAAACCTTTCTCTGGTGAGTTCCTGCCAGGGGAGCAGGGCAGTGGCTGCCTGCCAGGTGCCATGGTGGTTGCAGTAAGTGTCACCAGGGCAGGGGACCATGGTTCTTGCAGAGCCCCAGGCTGTGCTCCCCGAGATGTTCACAGTGTTTGTATTCCATTGCTGGCACTGACTCCAGTTGGATGCCAGATTCCCTGGACACTGGGGGGCCAGAGTCCACCTGGGCCAAGAGCCAGGGATTTAGTGGTGATTATTTTACCACTTGTTGTCCAAAAACACCTCAGTCCCGCCAGGAAACTGAGCTGGGAGCTGCGGTGGAGGGAGGAGGTGGGACCTGCAGCAGCACGATGCAGGGGGTGTTCAACCACAGCTCTTACAGGGCAAGTGAAGAAGCTGCTGTGACCTAGTGAGGCAAAATAATCACCCCGGAGCAATGGCCCTGGGTGTGCCCCTCTGTGTGGTGCCAAGGGAAGAAACCCTCCACCTGCACATATTCTTGCAGGTGGCCAGTCTCCATGACACAGCCAGCCCCATCTGTCCTGACCTGCCACTGCAGTGTGTGAAGTGCTCTCTGTGTCCCCCATCACATCACTGTCACAGCTCTGCTGGCCCCATGCAAGACCTGCTGCAGAAATCCTGGCCCTTCTGTGCTTGCTAGGAAGCAGACAAGAGACACAGACATCTGGTGGCTTGGTGTTTCAAACAGATCAAACTTTATTTAAGTTTTGTTTATTTGGGTTCATGCTTCTGTATGTCTGATACAAGAGGACAAAGTTCTCCTCCTGGTGAGGATGCTCTTGGGCAGGAATCATGCCCCAAAGCAGGAGATGTGGCTGGAGAGAGCCAGATGCAATGGCCAAAAGACTGGGAAATCCCCCAGCCTTCCGCGTCTTCAGGTCATGGGATCTGTCCCATATCAGCCCCAATAACCTGTGTTTGGCTGTACAATCTTCCCATCAGTGCCTTCAGACCTCATGTGTCTGGATGCAAGAAATTCTCAAGGAAGGGCCCTTCTTTTCCTAAGGGAGTTTTTCTGGTTTAATCGTACAGCTTTAGTCCCAGCACTCAGCTAGTTGAAGTCATTTTGAGGCTCTCCTACATCCTCACAGCTCCTCATGACAAAGTGGCGGACCTTGAAATGTGACAACAAGGCATTTGTCCCCATGGGAAGGATGCTGCTGCTGGGAGCAGCAGAAGTGACCTTGAGATGTGCCCCATGGCCCCTTCTTAAGAAACCAGCCCTCCAGATGTCCACAGTGTTTCAAAGGAGAGGGGTTTTAGTAGTTTTATTGAAAATAATTCCTGCGCAGAACAAACCACATTAGTGACACACAAGTATCATCTGACAGAAATAAGTAACTTACCAGCAAGGGTCTTTTCTCAGAAAGAAAAGCCAAAATACTGAAATTATGAACTTTACAATTAATTGGAATGAAGGTGCCCAGTTTTCCAGCATTCGGATATAGAATCCCAGAATAGTTTGGATTGGAAGGGACCTTAGGGCTCATCTTGTTCCAGCCCCCACCATGGGCAGGGGCACCTTCCACTATCCCAGGTTGCTCCAAGCCCCATCCAACCTGGCCTGGAACACTTCCAGGGATGGGACAGCCACAGCTGCTCTGGGCAACCTGTGCCAGGGTCTCACTACTCTCACAGGGACGAATTCCTTCCCAATATGCCATCTATCCCTGCCCTCTGGCAGTGGGAAGCCATTCCCCCTTATTTTGTCCCTCCATCCCTTGTCCCAGGTCCCTCTCCAGCTCTCCTGGAGCCCTTTTAGGCACTGGCAGGAGCTCTGAGGTCTCCCTGGAGCCTTCTCTCCCCCAGGTGAACACTCCCAGCTCTCCCAGCCTGGCTCCAGAGCAGAGGGGCTCCAGCCCTCAGAGCATCTCCATGGCCTCTTCTGGACTCGCTCCAACAGCTCCACGTCCTTCTCTGGAGGCAGCTCTGCAGGTGGGGTCTCACCTGAGTGGAGCAGAGGGACAGACTCCCCTCCCTCCCCTGCTGCCCAGCCAGTCCAAGTGTGCTCCAGCTGCACAGGGATAACTACATTCTTCACTCTCCTTCCTTTCCTATGGCATCTTTTTGGCCCACACTAGGCTACACATTTTGTCTAATAAAGGCCAAATTTGAAGGTGAAAAGAATCACATCACCACATCCCCCACAGCAATCTCCATGGTACATTTACTCAGTCTTTGTTTCTGGAGCAGTTTTTTTATTCCAGCTCCCATAGCATCCAGCCTGCAGAAGCTGGATCCATGCCTGGCTTTCCTGGATACACCTAATCCACAAAATGTCATGTTCGGGAAAGAAATGAGCAGGTTTAATCCCAGGGTTTTGGAGTGGCAGGCGCTCCTAGGGAGAAATGTCACCCATGATCTGTTCCTCAGTTTCAGCAGGAACAGACCATTGGAGAATCCCTGCACTGCACCGTGGCAGGACATGGAGCAGGAAGGGCATTCCTCCTGGGACAGGGATCCCCAGGTGAGTGTGCAGCTCAGGTCACTGGAGCTGTGAGCTGCTCTGATGGCAGCCCACCAGCAGAGCCTGCCCCTTCCAGAGGGCACCATCAGGGAGACATAGTCTGTGAAGGTACTTCCCAGAAAGGACCTATCCCAATGTGGACTTCAAAGGCAGTTGGATGGAGAAATGCATCTCTGGGGACATCAAGAAGAGTTTGTTCTGCCCTTTTGGGTCCATCTTCAGGGAAGGAGTGAGGACTTTCTTCTAGATGCTGTTGATTTCAGAGGGCTGAGAAGAAGACAGGCCCTTGTTCATGAAATTAGGGTTGACGAACACCTCAGGCATTTCCTGGTACTCCTCTGCTTTGTCCTCACGGAGATCAAAGAAAGCTTTCAGCAGGTCCAAATTGAGGTGGTGCATTGCCACAATGGTTATCCCAGCCATAAAACAGAGCAGGCCTGGAAACAAACACGCTCTCTGATTGGGTTCCTGCCATTCCAGCACTGTTCCCACCCCACAGCTCTCCTTGGATTGTCCCCCACCAGAGGACAATGCCTTTGCTTATGGAAAGTGACCTTCTATTGTATGAGCTGTTCTGAGCATCTTAAAACCCAGGCACAGGTCTGAAAACCCAGGCAAGTGATCCCAATGTCTTTGCACCTCAGGAACTATAAATGCCTCTATTGCCTTTGAGATGAGGATGGTGTTTCCTCTTTTCCTATCCCTCTCCACATCTCTGCCAGGATCTGCTTTGCTAAGGCGCAGGCTGGGGCTCTGGGGAGCTGCACTTCCCACTTGGGAGGGAAGGACTGGGACTCTTGTACATCCAGAGGGACACAGTGATGTGACTTGGGGCACTCTGATATTCTTACCAATTGCTAGCATGAGCCAGAAAGATCCCCCATAGGCTATGTGCAGGGTCCTGATCCCAATCCGGATCAGGCACATTGGGGAGTTCCTCACAGTGGAGAATGAGAGCAGCGAGAAGATCATGAAGGCCCCTGTGACCAGGAGCATGTATCCTCCATAAACGAGGACAGGCATGGAGAAAAGAATGTTGGAGATGATCCATGTGCAAAAGGCTACCCTGGAGACAAGAGAAGACCAACAGATGAGTGGTGCGAGTGCCATGGATTAGGATGTTCTATGTGAGGATTTCCATGTGGGAGGAGGAATCTGGGTTCCAAGTGCACTGTATGAGGTGGAGAAGCTCTGTGGGCAGGCAGGAATCATCCCTAATCCCCACACTGAGCAAGCACATGTGTATGGCTCACACTGCTACACCCAGAAGGCAGAAACACAGATTTCCTCTTCCCATTGTTCAGCCCACAGACAGTACCAGCCTCAAGGAGGCTGTGGCAGCCACCTCAGTGTATCTGAACCCTCCCAGTTCCCTGCTCTTCCACATGTGAGGAAGCGCAGACCCCGACAGCAGCACCCAGGACAGCAGCTTCAACTCCATTCATGGGGATGGACTTCTGCCATCATCACCCCATCACAGCATAGACCTGCACCACATTCCTCTGTCCTGTGCCCAGGCCTGCTGGATTTGTCCAGCAGGGAGAACCAGGACTTCCTCTCTGCTCATCCTAAAGCGTTTACAATGCCTGGCAGGGACCCTTCCATGCACCCAGCTTTCCTCCTGGCAGGATGCAATCCCACCCATCCCAAAGGCCTAGGGGAAAGGCAGCCAAGCCCTTCGCATCCCTGCATCTCCTGTGCCTGCAGCAGGACAGGAGGGCTCACCAGAGCATGGCTGAGGCATAGTGGCCGGCGATGCGGTACTGCCTGTGCACGGCACAGGGGCTCTGCGTGCTGAACTTCTCTGCCACGTAGAGGATGGGGCTGGGCAGCCCCTTCTTCAGCCCCTCGCTGTAGCTGCGGTCATAATCTGCTCCAAAGTTCCAGGGAAAGTGCTCGTTGTAGTTGATGGTCTCATTGATCTGGTTCACTGGGTTTCCTGTTGGAGAGACCAGCTGAGGTCCTGCTGTGTCAGCACCTGGGCACTGCCAGCCAGGAGCATGACACAGCAGGGTGCCAGGAGCCTCCAGACAGACCAAGGGCCCCTACAGAGCAGCTGTAGACCACCTGGGGCCATGGCCACTCCAGAGTTCCAGATGGGGACATCAGACTCACCCCTGAGTGTGACATTCACCCCTGAGAGGCCGATGTGCAGCCCGATATCCACGTTCACCTGGACATGGCTGAAGGACTTGTAGGAGGTGTTTGCCTGCACCCAGCCAGTCTCCCAGTCCCCTGTGAACTGGACAACTGCCAGGAAAAATAAAGCTGGGGTTAAAGCATGCTCGGTTTAAGGCTTTGCTGTGCTCAAGGGAGAATCATGGGTGAGCGGCAGCATTCTTACCATGGCACTGGAAGGGAGGGTTAAGAGGGCAGGAGTGCTGACTCAGCCACCAGGACATGTCCCAGCCAGCTCCCACACCCTGCAGAGCTCAGGTCCTCCCCTTGCTAAGCATCCACTCCCTGGATCCAGGAGCAGAGGAGCTCAGATCCCCAGGGATGAACACCATGACCTGATTTTTCCTTGGACATCCTCTTCAGAATTTCCCTGCAAGCTCCCCACCATGGCAAGCACCACACCACCCAGGGACTGGGCTCAGAGATAAGCCTGTTTGTCAGCCACAGGAACAGGGGTGAGTCTCATTTCACACATTCAGTTCCCTAAATTGCACTATTAGTGAATAGTTAAAGTTCCTGTCAAATGGAGGTGGTGGAGAGGAGTGGGAAGTGTCATCACAGCTCAGTCATTCCAGCTGAGAGAAAAAGAAAAATTTGAAGCATTTCTGGTATATGTTTTTTGGAACAAGGTATCCTTTTCTGAAGCACTTCCACTTTGCAATGGGCTTCATTTTCCAACAGGGAAAGTAAAGCTGATGATTTGATGTCAGGCTGAACAAAACCTTCCTGAGAAAATATTCAGTTGTTGAGTCAACTTCTGAGGGCACTGATGCAGTGGGAGCTCCACAGGAATGTTTTTTGGCTGCAGGGGTGAGTGTGCCTTGCTGCTGCCAGACAGAAGCTCTGATGCTGGCTTCAGAACAGTTTGTTCCTCCCGTGTGCCCAAGCAGAGCCCGACTGCAGCCTTGTCACGGAGTGGTGCTGGATGGCTCTCCAGGGCTGAACTGGATACGGCTGAGGAGTCAGCCCTGGCCTCCACCCCTCTGCCACCTCCAGCCTGGCACCATGTTCTCAGGTGGCTCTGGTGGCATCTCCCAGAACCTGGACATCCCCAGGGGGGCAACCGCATGCTGAGATGGCCCATGTGTCTCGCAGCTGGTCCCAGTCTGGCTACCTATTTGTTTGTGGGTTTCAAATCAGGGCTGAATCTTTTACGTTATCATTATCCCTCTCCCTTCATCATCCCTCTCAAAGCAGTCCTGTAATCCAGCTTGTCCTTCACAGCAGGAGGGATGCTTGGATTAGGGTCGAGGCTGGTTTCTCTCACCACCTGGCATCTTCTATCCCTTCAGTACATCTTTTCTTACCCATCTGGTTGCCCTGTCTGAATTGGAAATCCCACTTCCTGGTTTCCGCCATCAGGTATTACAGGAGATTTCCTGGTTTTTACTAAATTAAATCCTCTCCTTCATCTCCTCTGACCTTGCTCCTCGGGAGGTCTTTATCCCACTACTGCAACCTCTGCCCTGACTGTGTTTTATTCCAACCTGCTCCCTCCACATCACTGCAAGGCTCCTAACATCCTCCAAACACAACCGGCTGCAACCCCAGGCAGCACAAAAGAGCTCACATAATGGGGGGAAATAATGTAAAATTGGTGAGGAGGACTGTAAACATACTCAACCGATGTGTAGCTGGGGTGTAGAAAAACCCACAGATCACGGTAACCACTGTCTAGCCTTGTGTGTTGGAGAAGTGGAACATCTGTGTTTTGACACCTCAGAAGCACCTACTGAACAAGCTTGAGATCCAGCCCTGTTATGGGAAAGATCAAAGTACATCAGTGAACTACACCTGCACAAATCCCTGAAATACAGGTGAAAACAGCAGGTTTGGTGATCCTCTGGCATGGACCAAGCTCTGTGATGCCACTCCCCTCCTTATCTCTGCCCAGTGCTGCTTTAGGGATCTCCTGGAGGAGCAGATAATGAAAATAAATCTGGTCTTTGCATTTCATCCATGCTTTTGTGGTTGTTCCTGCACCCTGCCTGTGTCAGGTCACACACACGATTGGAGGAACATGGGGCTGTGCAGCCTGATGGAGCTGGGGCTGTTTGAGTTACAGCCAGCAAAGCTCCCAGAAGTAACCATGGGCACCTCCAAGTGCTCTCAGCCCATGTACCAGGGAAGGGAAAGTCGTTTTGGGAAGCTGTGTGACTGCTTTGCAGAGCAAGGGTTGGGTAGACCCCACAACCAGCTGTGGTTGTGACCCCCAGCTCACATTTCCCAGACACAGACGCTGCCCCAGGGTTTAATCCTGCCCCGGATCCATTCCCGAGGGCTGCGCAGCACTTACCGACTATCACCACTCCCACGAAGAGGCTGAGGAGAACACGGAGAGTCCAGTACAATCTCTGCAGGGAGAGAGGTGGGACATCAGGCAGGGAGGAACATCCCTGCCTCTCCTCCTGCCTCACCCTAAACCACCCGAGAGGGTCCCAGCATCCAGAAGACGGGGAGCAGTTGCCCATCCCCGGGGTCACGCACTGCTTGTCCACGGATGCCCGGGATGATAAGCAGGAAGCTGCAAGCCAGCGTCAGGATGACCACGATGACTATGACGGTGCTGATGTCGAACACAGCAGCCTTCCTCTGCTGTGGGTAGAAGGGGTAGATGCCATCAAAGAGAGTCATCCTGCACCTCCAGGAGCCTGTGGGAGAGAGGTGGTCACAGCAGGGACCTTCCACGGCCCTGTCTGGATGCTTCCAGCCTGTGGTGGCTCAGTTCTGGAACAACCAGCTGAAGGAGGTTCACCTAGAGTCCTCAGAGGAACAAGGAAATGTGATGCTGCAAGCAAGCAGGCAGGTAGAATACTCCCCAGCAGAGAACACACCACCCAAAAGCCCTCAGTGGAGGAGAGGAGGTGCCTGGGGCAGGGCTCCAGCAGCCTGAGGGACTGTGGCAGCCCAAGGAGCCACAAGCTCCTGTCCTGCTGCAGTGCCAGGAGCAGCCTCGGAGCAGGAACCTGTGGAGCAGCTCTTGCCTGGACAGGGCCAGGTCTTTCCCTCCAGCAGGTGCAGCTAGGGCTTTCCACTTTGGGTGAACTCTTGGAGGAAGTGCCCAAGCCAGTGACTACTGCAGAAGCATTTTCCTTTAAAATTACAAGGAACTACTGAAAACATGGATTTCACAATAGCAAAATATTCCCCAGCCAAGGGCCAGCAGTGCCAAGTGGAACAAAGCCCACTACTGCCATTCCTGCCCATTTCCTCCAAGACGCTTTTCCCCAGGAGCTGCTGGTCTGGTGAAGGAGGAAGAGGAAGAGAAAGGATTGGTCCTGCACTTGGTTTTCGAGGGGCCAGAAGCAGCCCCTAGTACCAGGATGAGGGTCCAAAGAACATTCAAAACTCCGCAAGCACATCTCAAGGCTAAAGGAAGCTGAATTACATAAGAAGAAAAGGTGTGTCATTCCCACAGATGACTTTGAACTTCCTCCGACACTTCAATTCCAGCAATTACACACCTTCTCCCTGTGCCTGGGTTAGATGTTTTCTACCAAAACTGATAATATGCTTAGTCTTCTTGTTTTGCTTATTTAATAGCCTCTCTGCATGTAACTACCCCAGTAAGTTTGCTAAAATCAGGGAATGTCAGAGTTGATCTGACTCGTGACCAAACAGCATTTTATTCTGCCCCTCTATGGAGGAAGTGATTTTATTCTCATTTTCCAAAAACAGTATTAATCTTATTTTTAGGTAAGATCCAACCCAGAGCAATTCAGCCAAAAAAAACTGATCCCAAATCCCTAAAGGTGAGAGGGGATCACAATAACTATCATAAAACAGTTTGCTTGGACAGCTAAATAGCTTTTCAATACATAAAGCGATATTTGATTTGAGAATAATTTTCTGTCCAGTAACCCAGATAATAAAAGCAAAGAGTGTAATGAAGACTGGGATTTTACAATGGATCTGGACCTGAATTTAGCTTGACTTGCTCCAGACTAACAGAGCTTTCGTGTGCTCTTACAAATCTTCTTTGGGGCTGTGTTGCTGTAACAGCTTTGGGTTGTTTCCTCAGAAAGCGAAACCTGGAGAAGGGCAGCCTTCAAGTGCTATGATTACCTGGCAAGCAGGAGCTGTAGCTGATTCCTGATGCTGATGAAGCCCAGCAAAAGTGCCCACGAAACAGTCAGAGCTGCTGCAAGAAAAGACATAAATGAGTAGTTTAACCTAGGACAGATTAAATCTTAATGGCTTGAATTCCACTTGTTTTCTGGTATCTTTGCCCAAATTTCCTTCGAGATACAATGAGGCAAGGAAAGATTTCCATGTCTGTATTCACCAAAACACAACTCTACACAGCTTAAAAGTTTAAAAACTAGAACATAATGTGGAGAATGCTGCCTTATTAAATCTAAATTTTACTTTCAACCAACACCAACGGATGTTTGCATTTCCGTACTCTCTGCAACTTCTGGGACTTGTTTTATAGAGAATTTCCAGGGAAACAACTCTTTTGCTGTCTGCCCATCTTTGTCCCTTGATTGTCCTTCACAGAAGACCAGCTCTTTGGCATTTTTGCAGCTTTCAAGTGGAAAAGTGATGCCTACAGCTCACGGCCAGAGAAACTGAACTTGTTGCACCTTGGAAAGCATCCTCCACACTGAAGCATTACTGTGACCTTAGAGCCCCTGTAGTTCCCTCTGTCACAGTGTATGGAGGGGGGAAAAACTGGAAACACCTTCAAGGAAGGATCAGCAGTTCAGCAAAAATAGACAATTTAATCTTATGTTTTAAAATATTCTAGACTTGGAGGAGAGAAAGAAAAAAGAGGCAGAAAATTTGGCCAAACTCCAGAAGTTTTTCTTTACAGAAATTCCATTTTCCTGCTCCAGAATGAATCGAGATAGAAGGATTTTTTGGAAGTGCTCAGCCAAAAACTCCCGGTGGCAGAGCCAGCAGCAATCCTAGCTAGGTTGCTCAGGGCTGCAGGTTGGTATTTTCCATAGGAAAAAATCCTGTCCCCTGGTAACTGAATCATCAGAACCGCAATTCGCAGGTGGGGAAAGAGGGGCGAGGAGGTAACCTCACTCTAGTTTCCTGACCCTGTAACAGGGTGGAATAGTAGAAACCGAGGGTTAACTCCAGGTGGGAAGCATCCTCTCCTCGCAGGCCCTGCGAGCCGGGATCCCCGGAGCGCGGCGGGCAGCGACGGGGGCCGCACGCAAAGAGAGGGGCAGGGGCGGGGAGCCCCCTCCCACCACCTACCACCTACCACCTACCACCTACCTCCTGCTGCTCCTGCTGCTGCTGCTGCTGCTGCTGCTGCTGCTGCAGATGCAGGCGGCTCCGTCCCGCACCGCGCTCTTATGGGCGGCGGCGGCGGCGGCGGCGGGCGCGGGCCGTATGTAACCGGCGGCAGCGCCCGCCCCGCCGCACTCCCGCCGCGCCGAAAGCAGGTGAGGCCACCGCCAGCACAGGCACCTCACACCTCGGGGGGACAGCGGTCACGGGGGTCCGGGGACACCCGTGTCACTGCCTAAGAGGGGGATCGGGACACGTGTGTTGCCGTCTGCGTGGGGGCTCGAAGGAATCGAAGACACGAGTGTCCCCGCTTGCGTGGAGAAAAAGGAGATAGGAGGACTGGGGATATGCATGTCCTTGCCCGGGGGAGTTGGGGGAACTGAGGGATCAGGGACACTCACGTTCCCCGTTGGGAGAGTGTCCACACTTGGAAGGATGTCCGAGGGACCGAGGCCACGCGTGTGTCTGCCTGCGTGGGTGGGGTGGGTCCGCGGGATCGGTACCACGCGTGTTCCCACTTGCGTGGAAGCTGCGGGACCGGGAGCGCGCATGACTCCCCTGCTCCGCGCAAGGACGCGGTAGCCAGGGCCATGCACGCTGTTACCTGCGGGGGGTTCTGCTGTCACTTCTGGGGGGGACAGGGGCTGGTGCTGCTCCTCCTTTTCCTGCTGTGGGGACACGTTGGGATGGGGCTGTGTCCGGGGAGTGGAAGGGGTCGGGCCATATCCTCATGTCACTGCCCGTCCTGAGGGCTGGAGGGCTCTGGGTGATGTGTGAGGACGGTGAGATGGGGCCGTGCGTGTCCTCAGCTGCAGGGTGCGGTGGAGCCACGTACATCCCTGCCGGTGAGGGATAAAGCACAGGACAGAGCGTGTCCCTTCGTGAGGACAGGACACGGCAGGCACAGGCAGGGACCCCTCATGTTCCTCCAGGGAACAGAGTCTCTGCTGTGCTCTGGGGCATTGGGGCATCCGGCCCCAGGGGGAAGCTGGAGACACCGCTTGTCCCTGAGTGCGGATTGTCCATGGAGTGTGCACACGTCTAGGACACTCTGGGATCCAAGGCTGGGGACATGTAGCCTGTTCTGAAATCCCAGGACTGACTGCTGTGAAGGTGGCAGGTGGCAGCCCCCACGTGTGTCCCACCAGCACTGGGAAGAGATGGAAGTTAGCTGTGACTCACAAGGACCGTACGGATCAGGCTCCAGGCTTCTGGAATGCCTTGGATCTGCTGTCCTCTGGGTGACTACACTTAGGTTCTGCCATGGGGCTGATGCTCTCTCAGGATGCTGATGTGTTACACAATCCCAGGTGACCTGCATCTCCAGGGAGAGCCCAGGAGACCCTTGGAGGCTGAAGCCCTAACTTTAGGGGGGCCAAATCTGCTGGGATCAGGTGGAACAGGAGATCCGTGCTCTATGGGAAGCTGTGTGTTTGGAGTATCTGACTTACGGTTCTTGAAGGGGTGTGAAACTCCAGGCTTTGACAGGGCACAGAGATCCTCTCTGATGGGAGAAGTCATTACAATATTCCTGGAAAGCTTGACAAGGCTGTGGAAGTAATCTACACTTGCCAAGCTTTCCCTCAGCAAGCTGCACCATGGACTTCCAAGGTCAGTCTGCAAGATCACTACTGTTACCATATCACATTGGCCATGATCCAGACTGGAAAACCTCCAGAGTCGTGGATTGATAAAGCAATAAGTGGATTTTAATTTCTGGGGCATGAAGAGATAAAGGGTTCATGAGAACTGGCATCTCATCTCAGGGCTTGAGACAAGAGCAATTCCCATACCTGAGGGAAAGGGAGGTGTGCTCAGTGACAGAAGGACTTTTAAAACATTTGTTCTGCTGGAACTCTATGAGAGGACCCACGGGGAAGGGGGAGACAATCAGTGCTGTGGCTGTGGTGATGTGATTTGAGCCTTGGCTTTGCTCCATGTCTCCTGAGCCACTTCTGTGGCACCTTCAGACCTCACTCTAGATGAGGGTTGCGACTCTGTACATTTTGAGTCAGGAAGGGATAAATCCATCTGTGTCTCTGGGGTCTTCCTTTCTACAGCACCGGAGGCCATGTGGACCTCTGCGCACAGGTCAACCCCAACTGCTGCCAATGGTCAGGGAAGGGGCTGTTTTAACAGGGAGAGATTTCAGGCAGGAGAGTCCCACATGATGATGGTGACAGCACTCTGCCACTCCTGCTAGAGGTCACAGGCATCTCCATGTGTCACCATTAGCCAAACTTTCATATTCTTTGTACAGGATGGGGCTCACAGAGCCTCTAGCTCCACCAGCTGCACAATGCAAATCTCACATCCACTAGACCATGCTCAGCAAAGGGCTGTGGGGTGGAAAGGATGTGGGATGGAAGAGCTGTTGTGATGGTGAAGGAGCGTGGAAATGTTACTTCTTGAGACACAACTTATTTTATAATGCAGAAGACCGAAAGTACAGGAATCTCTGGCAAAAGGACTGACCACAGGTTACATGCTCTGCTCATAGCCTGGTGATGAGTGTTTAAATTAATGAATGCAATTAATGTGAGTGCAAATGTTAATATTTAAGTCTCAGACCACTTTGTTTTCCAAGCAGACAGTGCAACATGAACTCATGTTTTGCAGTTTGCACCACTGGGACTTATAGGTGAAAAATCCTGACTGCAATTCTCAGTAAATCAAAAATAAAACCTACAGAGCTGCTGGTAATGTGTAAGCCTTTCCAAAACCGGATTTTCTTTAAGTTTTAATTAAAAGAATGAAAAAATATTAAAAATTAAAAACATAAATTTGGATGTGACAGAGTGGTGTAGGAAAAGCTGAAACCTGTGCGCTGCTGCATCTCTTGGCAGCACAGCTCTTCTGAAATAGTGCTGATCTTTGGATACGAGCTCAGACAGGGACAAAGAGCTGTATTTAGTGGAAAACTCCGTCTTGGAGTTAAATTCAGGTTTGGCATTTCTGTGCATGGAAAGCCAGTGGTAGGTGGAATTGTCACATTTGTGACTCTAAATCACTTTACAATTCAGGGCTGGGAATCCCTCTTTTCTGCCAGGTGTTGCCTGGGATTTTAAATGTTCAGCTCCCAGTGATGAAATCTGCTGTGGATCTAGGGCTATTATAGAAGGGGAGATGGTAAAGCGTCATGAGAAAGGCTGGTCAGGAGGGATGGCATCAGGTTAGCTCAGAGGGGATCAAGTTGTCTTGTCTGCAATACTCACACACTTTGGGATGTCTGACTGTGTGCCGAGGCTTTTCCATCATGTTCACAGCTGGATTTTGCTTGGATGAGTCAATGCAGGAAAAATTTCCAGCTGAAATGTGCCTGTTTCTGTAATGAAGGGCTTTCTGTAATGGAGCAGACACAAATGGATGATGAGCTGTGAGTCTGTAACTGCGATACCCCAAGGCAGGGCCACTGGTCCTGCTCCAGCAGAAAGGTGTTCTCAGGTCAGCTGACACATCCTGACAGAACTTTCCCAAGGTGATGGAGTCTCACGTGACCCCTGCCAGCTTCCCACTGCCCAAATCAGGAGACACTGCTGATGGATGATGGAAGCAGCGGGGTTTTACCCAGCAGCAGAAACCACAAAAAGGAGCTGAGGTTTCGGTCTTTGCATGTTTCCAGCCTCCAGGAACAGCCCACCTCCAGCTCCCTCCCTCTCCTCTCCATTCGCAGGTCACTGCTTCCAAAGACCCAGTGGCTGATGCAACCTGCAGCAATGATGTTGAGTTTGGTTGTGGTTCTGGTGGGAACATGGACCTTGGGGAGTAAGTGCAATTTTGGGGAAGGGAACCCAAGGGGAGATCCCAGGTAGTTGATGCCCCTCAGGCGAATTTCCTCTGACCCACAGGGCATCATATCAGAGCAACCTGATCTAGTGGAAGGTGTCTCTGCCCATGGCAGGGTGAATGGATCCAGATGATGTTTATGGTCCCTTCCAACACAAATTCTATAATTCTATGATGCATTTTGTGAGGAGATAAGAAAAAATTGGAGCAAAATGACAGTTAAGAGACTGTCCTACTGCAGCTGAGCTGAGTACACAGCTTGTAAGCAGGAACTGGAAATCTTTGCTAGTATTAGAAAAGTAAAAAGTAAAAGTAAAAGCAATAAAAATTAACACGAAGGAAATAAGCCTGATGCTGATGCAAAAGCGCCAAGTCTTTCCTTGACTCACATGGACATTGTAGGAGTCAGAAGTAAGGAGAGGTTTCTGATCCAGTGAAAGAGAAGGAGAAAAGGAATGTCTTTTGGGATTAGATTGGTGGTGGCCACAAATTGATCTAGGGACATGAGGATCACAAGCATGAATTTCTAATTTTAGCTATTGTCCCTCAAAAGGAGTGCAAAACTTGTCTAAAAAACTGCGTATTTGGGAAATTTCAGAAAGAATAGGGGAAAAGATCACGATATAAATATTACTCTCTAGTGGTGATGCTTGTTTCATGCTTTTTTCTTGCTGCTCATGAAATGGGTCCTGTCTCTTCCAGGAGCCCAGGAGAGCATCTCCTGGGAGGTCCAGCGTTATGACGGCTGGTACAACAACCTGGTGCATCACAGCCGTGGCTCTGTGGGTGAGTGCCAGGCCTGGGGACAGGAATGGTGGGATGGGGCGAGGTGAACTGCCCCTCAGGCATCTGGCTTGCTTTGCAGCTTAGACAGAAACCTTTCTGACTTGAGCCCAAACCAGGCAGGTGAGCAGACTGTGCCACCTCCCATGGCCTTCAATGGTCCCTAGATGCACCTGACAGCCCTGTTAGAGCAGTATGGAGGGGCCAGGCAGCCCATGTTGGGGCATTGCAACCTTTTGCTGCTGCCCAGGCACAATCTGCAGGTCGCGCTGGTGTTGGATCAGTCCCAGAGCAAAGTTGTGCCTTTGTGAGATCACTCAGAATATCCAAGGCAGGGAGGACCGAGCTCTTTTCAGCCCGTGTTTCTGTGATGGTCAGGGATCCCAGAGCTGCAAAAAAACCATCTTTAGCCAAAATCAACATGCAGTTCAAACAGGTTTCAACACAAGGCAGAGGAGTTCATGGTCCAGGCATGCTGAACTTATTGATTTTCTGCCCTGCAGAGAGCTGATACCATGTACTGGTCAGTACCGGGAGAGGCATTCGGGATTTCCCATGTCAGTGGTGAACTGCTTCCTCGTGCCTACAGCCAGCCCATGGGCTCAACTCTAGATGTCCCTGAGCCAGGGACCAGGACAGATCAGGCAGGATCTTATCTCAAATGCTGAAGATTCTGAATCCTCATTTCTGGCAGCCCAGGTTGGTCACTGCTCTGGTGACACATTGGCACAAGGTGCAGTGGCAGTTGCACAGCTTCCTCTGAGTCCAAAGGGCTCTCCCACATGACATGAGTGTCACCAGCCCTTCAGTAACAGCAAAGCCTGCCAGGGAAAGCCAGCCCTGGCAGACCAGGTCTTCCTCTTCTAGAGCAGATAGATCAGATCTTAACTTTTGGAAACCAACATATGGAAACTAAGCCACAAACTAAGGCAGGAATTCAGGATTTCCCCCAATTCTGGGAAGCTCCAGCAAATGGAACTCACCACCCTGGTGACAAGACTTTCAAAATCAGTGAGAAATGACCTCCTGCCTCTGGGCTTTTCAGTTTTGGGACCAGCAGTGTGTGCAAAATTGGAGTGTTTCTCTCTCATCTTTGCACTTGTCTCGCTGCTTCTCTGGCTGTTCCCTCTCCTATTCCCTGTGGTGCTGGCAAACACTACACTTGTGTAGGATTGCCCAGTCAACATGGGACAGCTCAACATTGCTCCAGTTACCCACTGGAGCACCACCCCAGACCTTCAGGAGGCAACAGGGATGCACACAGACAAGAGAAGGACCACTGGAAGAGAGGAAGATGGAGGATGGAGGATCCCACCTGGTTTTAAGAGGACTGATCCCAGTGTTGCAAGACATTTTTAGTGATGACACCTAAACTTGAATGTTCTTGGCCACTCTAAGAACCTATGCTATCCTCCTGTTGCCTTCTGGGGCCTGCACACAAATCCATGTATCCCACTATGGCTGTGCATCCCACTGGGTACCACAGAACCCATTCCATGTTTTTTGGTGCTGCAGGAGCCAGGCTGCTGCGTCTCCTGCCAGCCAACTATGCAGACGGCGTCTACCAGGCACTGCAGGAGCCCCACGTGCCCAACGCTCGCCAGCTCAGCAACGTGGTGGCACGGGGACCCTCAGGGCTGCCCTCCCGCAGGAGCACAACCGTGCTGGCTGTCTTCTTTGGTAAGACCTGGGGCCTGACAACAACTGGAAAAATGGTAGTTTGGGTGGAAAAATGTTGGTTTCTTGCACACCCAAGGCCGTGCATCGGAGCATTCCTCACCCAGCCCTCCACAGCAGACCCACATGTGGATATCAGAACCACAAAGCCTTGGGTACCAGTGTACCATAGCACTATCCAGCTAGGAGAGTTTGCGTGGATTTTGGTGACCTTTGCCAGTTGACCCAAGTACTGGTATTTGTCGGTTGGAAGCTTCCTCATTTGTTTCAGCAGTGGAGTTGCCCCATGGCAAAACCACTGGACAGATCCAATAAGAGCTGTGCTGGGCTGAACTGCTGCAAATTGGAGCAGTTTTTTCTGTCTCCCAGGAGCTTAGTGGGGTCTTAGGTCTCCAGACCTGGAGATGTCTCTCTGGGAAATCATAGACTCCCAGAATGTTTGGGTTGGAAGGGACTTCAATGGTCGTCTTGTTCCACTAGGCTGGGTTTCTTCAAGCCCTGTTCAACCTGGCCTTGATCACCCTTGCTGCACACAGTGGTCCCCTCAGACTACCTACAGCTGCCCTCCCTGATGTCCTGCTCCAGGTGCTGGGGGCAGTCCTTGCAGCTGCTGACCATGCTTCGGTCTCTGTCAGGTTTCCATGTGCTCTTCGACATCCTGGAGACGGAGAAACCCGGCTGCCCTGCTGAGTTCCTCAACATCTACATCCCATCTGGAGACCCAGTGTTTGACCCTGCTGGCACTGGAGATGTGGTCCTGCCCTTCCAGCGTATCCGCTGGGCAGCAGAGACAGGGCAGAGTCCCAACAACCCACGGGAACAGGTAGGTGTCATTTCCTCTGCTCTTTGCCTTTCATCTAAATTCTTCTTCACCCACCATCGGGGACTGTAGCAGCCAAGAAAATTTGCAAAGATAAAATGAGAGCACCACTATTTCCCTAAAAATATACATCTCTCGAGTGTTTGAACCAATGAGATGAACCCAAAGTCAACTTCCAAGTTTCACATTGAGCAACACTAGTGGTTTCCCAAGGTCAAAGCATTTCCTGGACAAAGAAAAGGTAATTAGGTCAGTTAATTATCACACATTGTTTTAGGCACCAGGTCCTATCTTTAATATTGTATCACAAAGCTCAGCTGGCACTGCCATAAAGCTGCAGTGTTTCCCTGAATTTCAGTCATTTTGGAAAATAAATCCAGGTTTTCCCCCAGTTTCTCTGGATTTTGCTGTTCTGCTTGTGTTCTCCAGATTTCTTTTATGCTGGAGATCTTCCCAGCCAAAATCAACAAAGTGAAATACCCCCCTGAACCTTTCACGTGGCAAACCCTGAAGAAACCGGTTTAGCAAGTCATGTTTTTATCAACATTTAAAAGCTTAAAAAAAATGGAAACTCCAGTATGTTTTCAGAATAAAAAGGGTGTTTCCATGCAAACATTTGGCAGGGGAGATACTCAACAAGCTGCCAGGACAGTGGGACTTCCTGCTGCGAGGTTAGAGGGGACAGCGCTGGTGTTCCCAGTTTCCCCAGAGGTGGGTTTAGCCCCCTTCAAGCCTACAAAGGGACTCACAGATGTCTGCTTATGGGCATAGTCAAAATAATTGGGGAAAAAACAATCCCAAATGTACTTTTGAAAAGCCTGTACCTGGTCTTTTCCTCTACCTGGCACTAATTCCCAAAGTTTGCACAGAGATTGTCTGTGTATTTATTTGCTTCCTGAGAGCTCTTGTTAAAACAAGGTTAAAACAGACTGCTTTGCAAGAATGAAAGAGGCAGACTGGGGCTTTCCAGACCTCTTTTTTACGCCTTTCCAGTGAAATCCTGGCACCTGTTAATGCCTGTTCCCTGTGCCTGCCCTAGACCAACGAGATGACGGGCTGGCTGGATGGTAGCTCCATCTATGGCCCCTCACACTCCTGGAGCGATGCCCTGAGGAGCTTCTCTGGGGGACAGCTGGCATCAGGGACCAACAGGAGCCTCCCAAGGCAGACGGATGGGAGAGTACCCATGTGGAAGGCACTGGATCCGTCCACAGGACAGGGTGGTCCCCAAGGGATCTACGGTAATGGTGGCAATTCCAATAGTTATTCATTCCTGATTGGGAGCAGGGGGAGCAGGAGGTCCCTGGAGCTGAGCCCAGACTGGACCCCTGGAAAGGGGAGAGGACAGAAGATGCAGGGAGGCAGGACATATGGGTCAGGAGGGCTGTGGGAGAGCAGGCAGTTTCCCAAGGGGGAGGAGGATTTGAGCCCCAGCAAAGACATCCCAAGAAGGACACACCAGAAACTCCAGAGGCCACATGCCCAGGCAGCAATGTCAGAGACCAGCGCTGATCCCAGGCGACCTCCTCTGGGGAAAAGGGCTGTTGCTGATACAAACCTGCTCAGCTTGCTTTGAATTCCTCACCTGCCCAACCTTTGGTCCATGCTGAGGGCCTGGTGCTGCTTCTCACTTGCCCAGGTTGCTGGTCTGCCTGGGGAGGAAGGAAGGGCAAAGGGACACTGGGCTGGATCCACAGGGATGGATGTGCTCCTCTGGCCGTGGGCAAAGCTAGGCCTAGTGGTGACATTCGCTGCTGATGGTCGTGGTGGCTCTTGCAGACCTGGGGAGTGCCTGGGGGAACGAGAACCCCTTTCTGCAGGCTGAGAGCATCGCCTGGTTTCGGTACCACAACCACCTGGCCACAGCATTGGCCCAGAAGCATCCTGCCTGGTCCGATGAGGATCTCTTCCAGCACACTCGCAAGAGAGTTATCGCCACTTTCCAGGTGAGGGATGGGACCCCCCCAGCTCTGCTGGGACCCCCAACATCCTGCATGGTTTTGGCCCTGACCCAGCTTCCCTGTTTCCTAGAGCATTGTTCTGTATGAGTGGCTGCCGGCCCTGCTGGGCACACAGGTCCCGGAGTACCAAGGTGAGGGGTAGACAGGCAATGGAGTATTGAAAGCAAGGGTAGGGGGACGAGGGGAGCTGGTGGGTGGGGAGAGAGAGGGAGCTTGGCCCCTTTTCCCTCCAGCTTGGCTGCTGCCCCACAGGTTACCAGCAGCACCTGGACTCCAGCCTCTCTCCAGAGTTTGTGGCGGCTGCAGGGCAATTCCTGGCCACCATGGTGCCTCCAGGTGTTTACAAGAGGTAGGATCAGCCTGGCGAGACTATGGGACTGCGGTGCCTGTGTGAGGGGAGGGAATGCCCAAGCTGGCTTGTGGCTGGGAATGGTCTTCGTTGGGATGGTCTCTGTCCCTTCCCCATGTCCTGCCCTCAGCTGAGACAGCCAAACCCTGTAAGCTCCAGGCAGCCCTGGCTCAGGGCTGTGGGTCCAATCTTTCTCTGTTGTTCCAGAGACACCAAGTGCCAGTTCCAGAACGTGTCTGTCTCCAGTGGCTCATTCCCAGCAGTGCGGCTCTGCAACAGCTACTGGAGCAGAGAGGTACAGGGGAGGGAGCACGGGGGTCCGGAGGATGTGGCAGGCTGGCCAGGGGGCTTCATCCCTTGCTCTGTGTTATGAGGCACTCCACAAGGGTCTGAAAGAGAAATTGGGTACAGAGCATGACAGCCAGACAAGGGGTGAGAGATCCTCCCTATCCAGCATCCCCAGCCTTCAGCTGTGTCAGACCTCAAGGATGACCTGATGTCGGGAAAATGAGCCTGGAAGAAATCCCTGACTCCTCTATGCCATGGGTCTGCACCCCTGGGGGCACCAGTTCAGGGCTGTGGGGCTACTTTCTGTCCTCCCTCATGCAAGAGGAATCACTTGCTCTTCCCATGCCTCTCAGAGCCTTGGGCTGCAGCAGGCAGAAGATGTGGACAACCTCCTGCTGGGGATGAGCTCACAGATCGCGGAGCAGGAGGACAACATTGTGGTGGAAGATCTCCAAGGTCTGTACTGCAGCTGTGCCTTGGTGAGGGACCCCCATGCCTGAGGCTGTGCTGGGGGCAAGGTGGGGAGGCAGGTCCCATTGCCTCCTCCAGCAGCACCCACCCACATCATTCAGCTTCAGCCTTTTTAACGGAGGTGCAGAGAGCTACAGGACACATTAAGCATGTCTGTGGAACCATTCTGGCAAGGGCATGGAGATGATCTCCATGTTTGGTACAGCCCATGACAGAGGACAAGGCCAGCCCAGCAGCTGTGGCAGTTGGGGTGGCTCCTCTGGCTCTGTCTTGCCATCACCGTGGCTTCAAATCTACCCACAGATTACTGGTATGGGCCCCTGAAGTACTCCCGCACCGACTACGTGGCCAGCTGGGTTCAGCGTGGGCGAGACCTTGGACTGCCAACCTATAACCAAGTCCGGGAGCATTTTGGGTTGAAGCCTCTCCAAAACTGGTCAAACCTTGCCCCACACCTGAAGCCACAGGTAACAGGGAACCGGTCTGGGCAAGGAATGTATGTGGGCCTAAGGATGATGGGACATTCCAGGCAGGAACTGAATTCCACAGCATCATAGGAAGAGGGAGATCGGTGCATGTCCTGCCCTGGCTGATTTTCATGCCTGCAGGGGGGTAACTGTGTAATTTGCATTCTTGCATTGGGGTAACTGTGTAATTACATGGCATGAATAAATCATCCTGCCCCAATGCCACACTCCCATGCCACCAGGCACTCTCCTTCTCCTAGAGCTGAGATGCTCTGGGAATGATGCTCAGTTGCTTAAGTTCAAGCCATGAACTCCAGGCTCTGTGAGGCTCAGCGTCCTCCCAGCCCACAGATGTGTGTGATGCCTGGGAAATGCACATTCCTTACACCTCCGAAGGCTTACCAAGACTTTCTGATGCCCTGGCAGAATTCCCTGTGCTCACATATGTGTGGTGGGGGTTTCTCACCAGGTCCTGGAGAAAGTCGCTGCCCTATATGCCAACAACGTGGCTGGGCTGGAGCTGCTCCCTGGAGGCATGCTGGAGGCTGATGGCTCTCTCTTCTCTACTATCATCCTGGAACAGTTTGTGCGCCTGCGCGATGGCGACAGGTTTTGGTTTGAAAACACCAAGAATGGGTAATGGCCTTGTCCCTATCTGGCAGCTGCTCTGCAAACCCCAGTAACACATGAAAACTGGGGCTGGAGGAAAAAGCATCCTCCAGCTCCCTCAGTTCCCTCCCATTGCTAGTCAGTGACACCTGGGGCAATCACTTGTCTCCACATCCTTTTCCTCAGGCTGTTCACAGAGGAGGAAATCAGGGAGATACGTAACACCACCTTTCACAGCGTCCTGACTGCCGTCACCTATGCCAAATCTGAAGACCTCCAGGCTCACGTGTTCACCTGGAGAGAGGGTGAGTGCACCGTGCAATGCGAGGGTGCAGGGAGGGAATGGCTCCAGCAAGGCAGCAAGGAAAGCAGAGTCATCCTAGTGACACAGCCGGTGACTTAGTGACACAGGGAACACATCAGGTTTGGAGTGTCTCAAGCCTCACACCTGCTGTGGCCCTAAACCAGCAGAATGGGCACAAAATGCAAGGGTTGCTTGTGAGCAAGACGTTGATGCATGATGCAGATGTTGAAAGAGGGCTGAAGTGCAGGCATGATCCCAAGAGAATAATGCATATTACTGTGTTTGGCAATATGCCTTTTCCTCTTGGAATCTTGCCACACTCTTCCCATTTACTGTAAGCATTTAATTTGGGTCACATTCCAGACCTTGCAATATGTTTTTGTTCCCTTGGTGTGCATTCCTTGTAATCACACCAGGAGGACTCCCTGGATTTACAGCATCCAGATGAGCAGAGGCTCTGAGCCCCAGTTTGCTGTGGCCCAGGGTGCCTTTTGATCAGCTGATCCCAACAGGAAAGGTAATGGTGCTGAACCTCCAGAGCACTTGAGTCCAGTTCTGTGCTTGGTTTGCTGTGGCAGGCAAAGGTTGAACCCAAACCCAAAGGCTGTCCCCAGGATCTGGAGTTTAACTCAAGCACCCCAATTCTGCAGTGCACCCTGGGTCATTCAGCCATGAACCCCATCAACATCTTAATGCAGACATTCCTGGGGTCGATGCAGGTGAGGCTGGGTACAAGGTCAATGCACTCACAGACTGTTTCCCCCTTGCAGGGGATCCATGCCCCCAGCCCCAGCAGCTGACAGCTCAACACCTGGCCAACTGCACGCCCATGATGGTGCTGGACTACTTTGCAGGCAGTAGCGCAGGCTTTGGGATCATCATCGTCATCCTCTGCTGTCTGCCCCTGGGTTTGTCACTCTGTTTGTTCACCCTTCTCCTCTTCCACCTCTCCACCAGAGAAAGGGCCTGAGTGCCCACGGACAAAGCACCTCCCAGCAGGAGCTGCTGAGTCCTGGTCACTCCTGAGGTGCTTGAGCTGGCAGGGTCCTTGGGCACCAGGAGGGAGCCAAAAGTGGGATGGAGCTTTGTGATCTCTCATGCCTCCTTCTCCTATGTGTCCCCAGTGACTCTGTTTGTTGCCTGGGTTGTTGCTGCTTTTCGCAAGAGAGATTTCAAGAATCTGCAGAGGAAGCAGGGCACCAGTGTGCGCAGGGAGGTGTCCGGCGAGGCCATACACGGTGAGGTGGCACTATCAACCCTGTGATGGCATCTGGTGATGCTGCTGCAGTCGGGACACATGCTGAGGCAGGGCTGGTCCTGGGGCTTATACCCAGATGGGATGTGTTGTGGTGGATCACAGCCTGCCTGCACTCCCTGGCTAGGCTGTGGCAGAGTCCACAGGGAGGGCTCGCTGGTCGGACCCTGCCGCATCTCCCTGCCCTTCTGCTTAGGGCAGGAGACCCCAGAAGCTCCTAGAACACCTCTGAAGCTCCCAGAACACCTTTCCCTGTTCTCCCCAGTTTGCCCAACTTTGGTCAGGTTCCAGAGAACCCGTGGTTATTGGTTATCGGTACCTTTCCCCCACCTATGTACCGCCCCCTGTCCCTGCCTGGATTGGGCCATTTGAATGTATCCCTCTGCCCTGCTCAAGGCGGGTATAAAGCCCCTTGTAACGCCCGGCTCGGCGCTCCTCACTCCTGATCACTCCTGCTCCTCACCCCTCATCCCTTGCTCCTCACCCCTCATCCCTCGCTCCTCACCCCTCATCCCTCGCTCCTCACTCCTCGCCCCTCTCTCCCTCATCCCTCGCTCCCCCGCTCCCCGTTCCTCACCCCCCGGCTCTCCAACCCCGCTTCTGGACCATGGAATAAACCCCGTCCTTCCACCCTGAGGAGCCCCTCTCTTCTCTTTTGCTTCCTCCGGCGCTCTCGTCACCGGTGGGTGAAGCAGGCCCTGTGTGAGCCCCCGCTCGCCCTCCCGCAACTGAAGCAGCACCCAGCCACCCACGGCAGCGGCCAGGGAAGAACGCGTGCTCCTGGCCACCGAGCTAGCCCCACGCGGCCGGTGAGCCGTGATAGGGATGTAAGGAGGAACTGTTTCTCCAGGAGCATAATCAAGCAGTGGAATGGGGAGCCCAGAGAACTTGGTAGCCCATCCTATCCAAGACCTGACCAGATAAAGCATTGAGCAGACTGACCTGTGGCTGCTCCTACTTTGAGCAGGAGGCTGGGCAAGATACCCTTACAACCTGAGTCATCCTATGCCCCTCTAGTTCCAGTCCTCCCCAGATCACACCTTGCCTGAAGGAAACCTGTGTAGAGCAATTGCACCAGTAGCTCCAGGACAGGAACTGTATCTCCTTGCTCTGCACACTGGAAAAACCCTGCCTTCCTGCTCCATATTCTGTACTTCTCCTGTGTCCATGTGCTTGAGCAGTTAGGAGATCATAATTATTCCTTTAAGATATGCCTGGTCATGGAATCACTCCCAAACTGCCTCTTGGTGAAGGAGGTTCTGAGATGGGTAGAAGCCTTTCCAGCTGAGTCCTGTGCTCTCTCCCACCAGCCATGGAGTGGCATGGGCCCAAGACAGACAACTCTCCCGTCTACATTCAGCTCCAAGCTGACAAAGTGCTCAAAGTGCTGGATAGCAGAGGGTCTGTGCTCCGGAGCATCAACCTGAAAGCCCACCAAAGAGTGGAGGTGATCCTCTCCAACAACAAAGGGAACAAAGCTCTGCTCCTGAAGAGCCCCAAGGAGTACGACCTGGTAAGAATGACACCTTCCCCAGGGCCCTCCACAGTCCTCTGCATCACTCACCTGGGGGCACTGGGAGCAGTGTAAGTCCTTGAAGGGGGGTTGTGGCCTCCTGAGAACTACCAGGTCCAGCAAATACCGTGGAGCTGAGCCTCTGATGATCACAGACAGTTGATGGGTCCTTTTCAGGTGCTGCTCTTCAGTGAGGAGGCCGAGAGGAGCATCTTTGTTGGGAAGCTAGGAGACCACTTGAAGGAGAGCAGATTTGACCTGCATCTGTCTGAGATGAAGGAGCAGAGCCTGATGAAACGGGCAGTCACCCAGGAGCAAAGAAAACAAATTCTGGAGACTTTCTTCAGGCACCTGTTTGCTCAGGTGTGTAGAGGTGTAGCAAGCCCTGATGTGTGGGGAAGGTATTTCTGTATTGATTAAGCAATGAACGTTGGGGCTGATGCTCTCTGCAAGAGGTGGTAAGCCACACACAAGGAACCTGCCAACACTTCCAGGACTGAGGGACATTTTCCTTTGCAGAAGACAAAGGGAGATCTGCTGCAGTGATACAAGTATCTAAAGTGGCAAAGAGAGTTTTGGGTGATGTAACAGGTCTCCAGAGCGGTCAGTCGCGTGGAGTGTGAAAAGTCACATTGTGTAGGAGAGACACGGGACTTTCCCCATGGTATCTGCCATGAGTTTTGTGCCAGGGAGCCACCAGTTTTCATGCAATAGGTCAGAAAGGAAACACCAGCCTTCTGCCCTGCCATCACTCACAGCATTTCTTTTGTGGGTCACAACCTGCAGGTGCTGGAAATCGACAGGTCGGATGCCGGGGAGCTCAGCTTTGAATCTTCACAGAAGGCAAGGGAGTCTCTAATGTGTGAGCTGAGCAGGGCTGAGTTTGCTGAAGCCCTGGGGCTCAAAGACCACTCCATGTTTGTGGAGTCCATGTTCTCCCTGGCTGACAAAGATGGCAATGGCTACATCTCCTTCCGGGAATTCCTGGACATCTTGGTGGTCTTCATGAAAGGTGGGAGCTGGAGCTAGTTAATGCCTCCATCTGCTGCCCTTGGTCCCGTTTCTAGGCTCTATCAGGGTGGAGGACAAGATTCACCCAGCAGGTCAACCTGTAGATACTGCTCCAGATTAAAATTCCCTTCACTCAGGATAGCTTCAGCTTGGGTTGTGGGGCATGACGACATAATTGTGTTCTCTGGAAGATAGTTCACGAGGGGATCTGTCTTCCACCACCATAGACATGTCTGCCCTTTCTCCTGAAGGGACTGTGCATCCTGTACTCAAGAGATCATAGCAACTGTGTCTGATATCTGATTCTCCCTAAATGACCACTGGAAAGGTGGATTTGTAGGTGGAGGAGTTGAATGCCAGATTCAATCAAAACAACTCCCAGAAAAATCATTGCTCTGCAAAAGCACACTTTGACTCTGAAAAATAATGCACAAGAAAGAATGCATGTCTACCCGATATTTCACCTTGCACTTGAGAAAGTCAAGTGGAAGGGTGAGGCTTCACTGCTGCAGGGTCCAGACACTCAAAAACAACATATGAAAGCATCTTTGTTGATGAAAATAGGATCTTGTTCTTTGCCTCTTCCCCTCCCCACCAGGGTCCCCAGAGGAGAAGTCCAAGGTGATGTTCAGGATGTATGACATTGATGAGAATGGGTTCCTCTCCAAGAAGGAGTTTCTGAGGATGCTCAGGTACTCTTCCTCCTCTCTTCTAATGTTTTCACAATGTTTATAGACATGTCTTTAGAAGCAGCTCTCAGTTTCTGTGCTTCAGGCCCCATGAAGACAATGGGCTCAATACTTGCCACCAAGAGCCCATTTCTCCCATGAAACTGTGACTCTGCCTTGTGTTATTTGAGGAACTCAGCTGGTGTTCCCATCTCACCTCCTCGCTCCAGGTCCTTCATTGAGATCTCCAACAACTGCCTGACAAGAGAACAGGCAGAGCAAGTGACCGAGTCCATGTTCCGGGCCTCGGGGTTTCAGGACAAGGATGAGCTGACATGGGAGAATTTCCATTACATGCTGCGGGACCACGACAGTGAGCTTCGGCTCACTCAGCTCTGCGTCAAAGGTCAGTGGGCACGAGCACTGGGATGCCCCAGGTCCTGCAAGACTGGAGGCAATGGGCAGCACCCAATAAGGAACTCTCAAATCCTGGCCCATCAATCTCCCCAAGTCAACTGCAGTGATGGGGCATCAGCTTTTGCTTCATGTATGACATGTTTGGGTCAGTTCAGAGCTTTTCCCTGCCCATATGAGATTCCTAAACTTTGTCTTGCACCCTCTGAATGGCTGTTTGTCCTTTTGTCTCCTCAAAGGTGTCCCTGAGGTGTTCAAGCAAAATCTGCACAACTGTGTCTCTTTCATAAAAAAGAAAGAGCCGAAAGGGTAAGTTCCCTTCCTTAGTGTCACTGTTGCTATTCCTTCTCCTTCTGCCCTGGCTCACATTTGTCCTTCACCCCAAGCCTTCCAACAAATGCTCCCACCAGATGTTGGAACTCCCAGCACTGGGGAAGGGGTGGGAAGTGCATGCTGGGTGCTGCAATGGGGCTGCCATCCTCCTCCCCAGGCACAGCCAGAAAGGAGGAATTGCCTCCTGCAGGGCCCTGTTGCATTCTCTGTGTGGAGATGGGAGTCCTGCATTGCTTTTCAGACGGAGGGGTTATCTTGGAGTGAATCCAGACTATGTGCAACTGAAGTTAATGCAAGCAGGCTTGCAGGAAAGAGCTGGACACGTTCCCAGCTGAGCCTGAGATGGGAAGTGGAGAAAAGGGGACAATTTTGGCAAGCACTTCTGACAAATAGAGCTTTTGGGCTAGACATAGCTCTATTTCCACAGAACCATCTCAGAGGAGAAGAAAGACCCAAATCTGGACACTGTGAGTCACTACATGGAGCAAAAAGGCCGAGAACGAAGGAAGAGACCAGGAAGAAAGTGAGTCCCCTCACCAGCTGTGCCTCTGGGGCTCAGGCTCAGCCTGTTTGCTGTTTCTCACATCTCCATGTCAGACTGGGTAGCCCTCCAGTCAAATGGCACTGCTCCAAGGAGGCACTCATTGGCCAAGGAGCTACAGAAACAGTCCCATCTTGGCAGGACAGTGCCGTAGCTGGATCTGGGTTATATGCCTCTGCAAAAAAAAAAAAACAAACCAAAAACAAAAACAAATGAAGTGGCCAACTCCAGAGGTTGGGATAGTGGTTTTTAGAGAGGGGTCTTGTCTGACAGTTCCTGCCTGTGCTTCTCTGCTTCTTGGGCTGCTGCTGGTTCACCTGGGCTGCCTACAAGAGCTGCAGGAGAGAATTTGGTCCTGCCTGCTGTGGCAGCAGCAAGTATTTCTTCAAGGAAGCAGTTCAGCTGTTGTTATTGATGGCCAGAATATCTTGGTTTGCCTTAATTGCACTGATTCCAGGATGATTTTTTGCCTTTTCTTTTATATACCTTTTATATAGCTTTTATGTATCCACAGTATTCTTAGCATACGTGTAATTCCTTAAGTCTGATAACTTAACATAGTCCTAGTATTCTGTAAAGCCAGGAGACCAAACATCCCAGAGGCCATGTAGGTGGAGGCTGGAAAACCCTATGCTATCTGGGAACTAAGGTCCCCTTCTAGAACATATCCTGTAAACTAGAGATTTGGCCCATCCAGGGGGGAATTCCATGGATGGGGGAGAACATCACACCATTCACCCAAGCCCCTTATTGGGTACCCTTGTTAGGTATGCTAATTTGTAAGGTCTATAAATTGTATACACGATTTACTGTGCGGGGTGCATTGTGATGTGTTCCACCTTGGCAAAGTGGTCCACCTAAGGATCCTTATTAAAGTACCAAGGTAAAAACCCCTTTCCTCCTTAACCGTGTCTGGCTTTCAATTTTCTGAGACCAGGAAAAAGGCATCAGCACCAATTAAGGAAATTCCCCTTTTGTGGGATAATTTTTGACAATTGAGTATTACTATGAAATATTATTTTACAGTTCTCATCTACAGTTTCATTTGTGAGTCACTGCCTCCACGTTTGCTACCAACTTTCAAAGGCATTGTAGAGCAGGCTGACCAGACATCACCCTCTGATGTTGTGCTCTGCAGGTCACCCCTGTCATAGATGTGCAGGGGTGATCACAGTACTTTGGGAGGAAACCCAAACCTGGGCCCTGAGCCATTCCTTGCCAGGGAAGCCTCATGGTGACACCAGCACTCCTGTATTTGCCAGGGTGAACCAGTACCAGCTGCATCTGTACGTGGAAGCACAACGGAAGAAGTACAAGAGGAACAGAGTTCAGCAGAGGATCCAGGAGTTCAAGCGCTTCATTGAGAATTACCGGCGCCACATCGTCTGTGTTGTCCTCTTCTCCACCATCACCGCCGGCGTCTTTGTGGAGAGAGCCTACTGTGAGTGCCCACCCAGCCTCGCTGTGGGGGGGTGTGGGCTCGATGCCTCAAAGCTGGTGGTTGCCTGGGGCATGATGGGGAGTTGCCTGGCACAACTTCAGGCAACAGTGTCAGTCCTCCCCTGGACTGAGGGTTCCCAAAGGATCACTGAGGTTGGAAGGGATCTCTGGAAGGGTCTGGTCCAGTGCCCTGCTCAGAGCAAACCCTTTTCCAAAGCTGAATGAGGCTGCTAAAGGCCTTGTCTAGAGAAGGTGTGATGAGTTCCAAGGCTGGTGATTCCGTCACCTTGCTGGGCCTGTGGTAGTTTTTGACCATCCTCCCTGTGAAGAATTTCAAGAATTTAAACACGAATTTTCTACAGTGAAACTTGTGCTCTTGCCTCACATCCTTCCACTGTGCATCCCTGAGAAAGGCTTGCTCTGTGCACCCTTGAAATGGCTGCAGACAGCCAGCTTCCCTGACCCGTCTCCTCCAGCCTAAGCAAGCCCATTTCCCTCAGCCTTTCCCTTACATGATGTCCTCCAGCTCCCACCCATCCTGGTGGTCTCCACTGGACTCGTTCCAGTTTATGGACGCCTCTTATATTGGATTCCCCAACTGAGGCCACAGTCCCAAGGTGCAGATTCCCAGGTGGACATTCTCCTCCCTGGATCTCCTAGGACACCCTGTCATCCAGCAATTCTGGGTCATTGCCCCTTTCCCCATACAAACCCATCTCTGGTGTCCTCTTTTTGATGGAGCCACACAGGTGGCTGTCTCTTTGCTGCAGGAAGGGTCATGACCCTCAGCGCCAGGCATATGGCACCCCCTCCACTCTCTCCCCAGATTACGCCTTTGCATCCCCCAGCACTGGAATTGCACAGACCACCTTTGTGGGGATCATCATCTCCCGGGGATCAGCTGCCTCCATCTCCTTCATGTACTCCTACATCCTGCTTACCATGTGCCGCAACCTCATCACCATCCTGCGTGAGACCTTCCTCAATCACTACATCCCCTTCGATGCTGCCGTTGACTTCCACCGCTGGATTGCCATGGCAGCCCTGATTTTCTCAGGTAGGTGGGCTGCTGGGGGATTGCTACCCACAAGCAGAGGACCAGCCCATCACGTCATGGCAGGACCAGGCAGAAGCTTAAAGACCTTGCAGAGACAGATGCCTTGTACTACAGAAGAGGAGGAATCTCCAGGTCCCTGGGCACATCAGCAGAGTCTGACACATCTCCATCCACATCAAATGATGTTTCTTTCTCCATGTTTTTGTCTCTTACAGTGCTCCACACTGCAGGTCATGTAGTGAATGTCTACATCTTCTCAGTCACACCTCTCAGTGTGCTGTCCTGCCTCTTCTCCAGTGTCTTTACAAATGATGGGTAGGCAGAATTTAAAGCAGAGTCCAGACGGGGACTGGGCATGGACAGAAATGAAAATGGAAGCCACTAGTTCATTCTGGTCATTCCATGGTGCAATCTCTTGTCCTTCTCCAGGTCACAGCTTCCACAGAAGTATTACTGGTGGTTCTTCCAGACTATTCCAGGTGAGAACACCTAGCAGACAGACCTGCACACCTGTGCCTAGGATGGACAGCCGTTGGCCCAGTCCAGTTAGAGCCCCTATGGGGCTGCCCTGTTTCCCCCCACAGGGCCTCCCAACTCTTCCTCTCACAGGCATGACAGGAGTGCTGCTGCTTGTGGTCCTTGCTGTGATGTACGTGTTTGCCACCCACCACTTCCGACACGTCAGCTTTCAGGGCTTTTGGATCACTCACCACCTCTACGTGCTGCTCTACATCCTGGTAAAGGATTTGGGCTGGAAGGGAGGGATGGTGCTGATGCACTGCAAGCTTGTAGGTGAAGTCAGTGCAGCTGATGAGCTAGAACAGCTTGGGGTAGTACCAAGGGAGATGGTGGCCCCAGTCCTGGCTCTCCATTGCTGTTGAGCTGCCACCAAATCATCCCTGGGGTGATGACTCGCCTTGCTGAAGGGTTCTGCTCCCTGCTCAGGTCATCATCCATGGCAGCTACGCACTGATCCAGCAGCCCCGTTTCTACATCTACTTTATCATCCCAGCTCTCATCTACAGTGTGGACAAGCTGCATAGCCTGAGCAGAAAGAAGGTAGAGATCAGCGTGGTGAAAGCTGAGCTCCTGCCCTCAGGTACCGCAACATCCTTGGCCACACAGCACCAGCCCAGCCCAGCCCAGGCTCCCAGCAAGATCATTGGGGCTGCAGCAATGCAGGAACATCAACTCCTCAACATCTGCAACTTAACAGAGCCCCCTCCCCCATCTCCCCACAGGTGTCACCCACCTGCAGTTCCAGCGGCCACAGGACTTTGACTACAAGTCCGGGCAGTGGGTGCGCATCGCCTGCGTGGCCCTGGGCACCACCGAGTACCACCCCTTCACACTGACCTCGGCTCCACATGACGACACGCTGAGCCTGCACATCCGCGCCGTTGGGCCCTGGACCACCCGTCTGCGGGAGCTCTACTCTCCTGAGAACCTGGCCCTCCTCGGCACACTGCCCAAGGTGAGCCCTGCACAGGAGGTCACCCATGCACAGGATGTCACATCTGAGCCCAAGAGCATCTCGGCAATGGGTTGTGCCAAGCCTGAGGCGCTTCTCCATCCTTGAGGGCAGCCAAGACCTGGGCAAGCAGAGACTTCTGCTAATAGTTGACTCCCTTCCAGCTCTACCTGGACGGGCCCTTCGGAGAGGGTCACCAGGAGTGGAACAAGTTTGAGGTATCAGTGTTGGTGGGAGGAGGCATCGGGGTGACACCCTTCGCATCCATTCTCAAGGACCTGGTCTTCAAGTCATCCATAAACTCCAAGCTGCTGTGTAAGAAGGTAAGAGAAAGTATCTGAAAGACAAGCCCCCTGAGAGGTTGGACTCTATGATCTCAGAGTAAAATCCTCTGTGAAGTCCATGGACATTCATAAGGATGCTGGCCCCCCTCTGAGCCTCATCCCAATGTGCCACAGATCTACTTCATCTGGGTGACACGCACGCAGCGGCAGTTTGAGTGGCTGACAGACATCATCCGGGAGGTGGAAGAGTCAGACAAGAACAACTTGGTCTCCGTGCACATCTACATCACACAGCTGGCTGAGAAGTTTGATCTGCGCACCACCATGCTGGTGAGCCCGGACACCCAAAGGGAAGGATGCCAGGCCATGCCATGCCAGGCTGTGCAGGGCCCTGCTGGGCTGTGCTGGGCCATGTGATGTACACCAATCTCTCTTTCAGTACATCTGTGAGCGGCACTTCCAGAAGGTGCTGAACAAGAGCCTGTTCACGGGGCTGCGCTCCATCACCCACTTTGGGCGCCCTCCCTTCGTACCCTTTTTCAACTCGCTGCAGGAGGTGCACCCTGAGGTCAGTGCCTGGCTGGGGACAGGAGGAGGTGTACCCACTGGCCATTGTGGAGGACTGGTCCCAGCCTGTCCCCGAGGTCCTGGAGACCTCAGTGGCATCTGCACCAAGAACAGGGTGGAAGGGGAATGAATCCTGCTTTCCCTCTGGAGCCAGGCTGAGCTGCAAGGGTCAGCAATGCCCCATACGAGCCAAACACTCTGTTATTGCAGGACCCTGCCTGCAACCACTGACCAGAGCTGGGGGGCTCCCATCCTTGCTTCATGGCCCTGGCAGCTCCATGGGGATGTGACAACCTCCCCAAAAGCCTCTGGAGGCTGAGACAGACTGCTCAGCCAGCATCCATGCCCAAAGCTGTCAGAGAACAAGGCACCAAGAGGGGCTAGAGTGTGGGGAGAACTGGTGCTGCAGTCTGACCACTTTGGTTCCCTCCTTCCCCAGGTGCAAAAGATCGGGGTGTTCAGCTGTGGCCCACCTGGGATGACAAAGAGTGTGGAACAGGCTTGCCGGCAGATGAACAAGAAGGACCAGACCTACTTTGCACATCACTATGAGAATTTCTGACCCCACCCCCACACTGTTTCACCCTCTGGCTGCAGTCTGCATTGTTTCACCCCAGCACCTAGCAGCAATACTTCAGGTGGCCATGGTCCCGGGCTCCCACCCACCACCCTCCCCAGGGGAAAGCCATCCACAGCCGAGAGCAGGGATGCTGAGACCTGCAGAGCAGAGACCGGTGTGCCAGTAAAGAAAGCCTTGCAATCCCAGCATTGCCCCACATGGCCCCAGTGTGAACCCCTGAGCCCAGGGCATCCTGCTACCATCCACACATCCCTGCAGCTTCACACCCAGGGTCAGGCTGGTGTGTCCCAACCCAGAAAACCCACTGTTTGAGTTTAGCCCAGCTCTGCCACCTCAATCGCACAAGACAGAGCTTTTGCTCTGCTGGGGGACTCAGGGAATGTCTCTGACCAGCTTTGGGGAACAGCTTGGTGCCTGCACAACCTGAATTCACAGCACTTTGTTCCAAGGCCCTTGTGGTGAACAGATGGGGTGAGCAGCCAGAGAGCTCCCCACTATCCCTCTTCTTGAAACAGCTTCCTTCACACACTTCAGTGCCTGCTTGTTAACTCTCTGAGCCTTCCCTGGGTTTGCATAGGGCCTTAGTTGTGTTTGCATTGGCTTCTTCCAGCAGTGTCACAGTCCTTCGATCAGGGATCAGTTGTGCTTGTTTATGTAATGCCTGACTTTGCATCGCTGCTGCTTTTGCAGGCTGCAGTTGAGCTTAAATAAAGCTGGTTGAAGTTTTAAAACACTTTCTTGCCTCCTGTAATTGGGTCTCAGTCACCTAGAGGCTTGTAATACTTGTGGCATAGTGCTGGCCTTGCTCCTGGCACAGAGCATTAACCCCAGCCCACTGGGAAATGGGCTAAGTTGGAGCGAGTTTCCCCTGCGCTGGTGACATATGTGGGATAAGGGGTGGGGGATTACAGGCACAGCCCCACGGACTGTGTCCACAGCCCCACTGACTGTGTCCCCCAGCCCCCATAGTGTCAATGCCCCCAGCAAGACCTGATGAGGGAGCAGATCAGACAAGGAGCCTAACCAGGCTGAGCTGTGGGAACAACTCCAGCTCTCAGGATGCTAAACATCCCCCTAAGACTACAGAAAGCAAGTTTCCATTTCTCAGTAAGAACAGTCTTGCAATGGCCACTGGTCCCCCAGCCATGCCAACAGGGATCCCCACACGACAGGAGTCTGCATGGCCAGTGGATCCCCAGCCATGCCAACGGGGTTCTTCCCAGCATGGGAAGGTGCTGAGCACATATTTTGAACACTTCTTCTGGCTATAGAAAGTTCTCCTGGGTTATGTCTCATCCCTGTAAAATTCAGCATGGACTTGGGGCCTTCCATTTCTGCCAGGAATAACTTGGCCACATCTGGGATAAACATGAGATTTCATTTGCAGGCAGTTGGGTCGTTTGAGGTTTCAGAGTCCTGCCAACACTGAGCTCAACCTGCACCCTGGCGAGGCCTAGGTCTGTACAGTCCCCTGCAAATCCCTCCAACCCACCACCCCACACTTCAAGGGACACATCTGGAAGGTCTCAGGTAGCCAGAATTTATTGAGGAAAGTTCAGTACCAGCCCAAGGAAGGAAGTGATCTCTCAGTACTAAAATTAACATGACTGTAATCAAAGATTAGATTTTTTCTACCTCATTAGTACCTTGTTTGTGGCTCACAAACTCAGCAGGAAGGCTTGATATACCCAAATAATTATGATTTGTTTGCAGTGGTAAAACCTTTGAGTGATACTGCTCCCTTATGTCTCACCTGTGCTCCCCTCCACGCCAAAAGCAGCTGTGCCGCCCAACAGCCCCTTTATGGGAGCCACATAAGGACAGGGCTCTCACCAGTCCCAGTTTCCCTGCCTGCAGTGGTCCCACGAGGAGCTGCTGGGGGGTGACACAGCAGACGTGGTCCCAGCTGTCCTCCAAGTTTCACAAAAACTTGGGTTCTGTGCTTTGCGAAGAGCATGGAGAGAGTGACCTAAATGTGCCAGTGCTTCCTGTGGAGTGGGATGGCCAGGCTTTGTTCCATAGGCTGTACAGTCCATGAGCACCCACGAGGGAAGGCGGAATATTCACATAGGGCTATCCCACATCCAGGGCTTGCCATGCAGGAAATGCTGCAGCCAGGGCAGTGCAGGGCAGGAAGGGGGAGTGCCAGCACCTCCACCCTTGCTGTGCCATATGTCAGTGACACCCTCCCCAGCACAGAGGAACCTGGCCAGGCTCTCCTGCACATGTGATCTGTGGAGAAGAGCCACCAACTTTGCAAACCATCATCTCTAATTCAGCATTTTGATTCAAACTATTGGCTGCCCATTTGTAGTTTACCTGTTAATGATCTAATGGTGTATCCCAGTGTCATTCACCCTCCATTACATGTGATTTTCTAGTTACAAGCAGCAGGGGTGAGGGCTGGGCACTGGGACAGCTCAGGGGCTCTGATCGGTGGGGTCACACTTCAGCATGACTTTGACCCCTTCACCCTTCTTGGTGGTCTCAAAGGCCTCCAGAGCCTTCTCCAGGGGAAAACGGTGCGTAACCAAGGGCTTGACATTGATCCGCTTGGATGCGAGCAGGGCGATGGCCACAGGCCACCTGCAAGGGAAGCAGAGAGCAGGGGATGAGAGCAGCCACTAGTTTGGGGTCCAAGAAAAGAGCACAGAGCAACCTGGATCATCACAGTTATTTTCTTAGCCCAGGGAAGTTAAGCCTGCAAAGAATCTTCTGGGGAGGGAACCTCAAGTGTCTGGCATGGGAGATGGGACACACCAACTGCTCTCGGCTGTCGAGCTCTGAGAAGACAGGCACTGCTACACAGACAGTTGGGAGAGTAAGTGAAATCACAGGAAGCAAGTGAAAATCACAGGAAACTACTACTTTGGAAGCCCTGAATGAAAACCAAAACTGCCATGCTCCGCTCTTCTCTTGCCTGGCCTCTTGCCTGCACACTGACCATGGTAGAGCTCAAACTCATGGACTCAGTGCAGGGTGAAAAAAGGAAAAGCCTCAGTCAGCTCCCAGCCTCTTCTCTGGAGTCCCAGTCACTCAAATGGATTGCGTTGCTACTCTGTTCAGAATCACAGGAACACTGAGGTTGGAAAAGGCCTCCAAGATCAAGTCCAACTATGAATGGGCCAAATTAGAGCAACAGGGTTACAAAGGGATGCAGCAGCTAATCTAGTTCCCAAACTGCCTACTTAATAACACTTCTCATTTTAAAAAGAAGCTTGACAACATCCCATAAATCCTTCCTGGAGAGCTACAGATTAAGAAAAGATACTTGCTCCATTAGCAAGAAAGTACAGTGCTGAAAAATTTTAACTTGGAGACACATCAGCCCCTCCTGCACGAGACTCACGTGTTGCAGTAGCGGAATATCCCGCGGATATCCACTTCCCGCACAGCAGCATTCACGATGGGCACCGTCACCATCTCAGGCCCCAGCCCCACCAGCACCAAGGTCCCACCAGAACGAGTGGCCTGGAGAGCAAACAAACAAACAGGTTACATTTTGCAGAACACAGTTGCAGGAGCCCGTGCAGGGTCTGTCAAAAATAAAGCCACCCTTTGTGGCTGCAATGGACTGCCTGGGGCACAGCAGAGAAGCCGGAGAGAGGCAGGATGCTGTCAGGAGTCTGTAAGAGTGAAATACGTGGTAATCAAAGCTAAAAATGCAATCTTTTGAAAATCTCTGAAGGATTTTGGTATCCAAATGCAGTTCTTAAAAATGTCTGGCATTTAGGACTAGAAAAAGTAGCTTGAAATTTCAGTGGAAGACTTAAAACTAAGAGCCTGATGCTCTACTGGAATTTCTCTTTCTGCAGTTTGTCCCATTCCCCTCCTGTCCTTTCAGTGTGAAACTCCACATTAACCTTCCTCCCATCCTCCTGTTAGGATGTTCATGGCAGCAAAATATCCCTTTCTTAATTGCTTCTTTCATTGATTCTGGAATTAATTTTCTTGATTATTCTTCTTATTTGGACATAACTTCAATGGAAGGTGCTGTTCTACTCCCTGCATTTTGGGATTTTACTGGGGTCTCCTTGGTAAGTGGTTAAGCACCCAAGCATCAAATCAATTATCAATTATTCCCATGCTGATGTTAATACTTAGTCTCTCTTCATTTACTGTCTAACGAGCAGCTTCTCTCCCCACACCAAGCCTACTTAAATTAAGCACTGTGAGAGTGAAATAGCTCATTCACTGCACCATCCCAGAAAAAACCAGACCAACACCATCACTGGTCTGCCTTCGGAAAAAGTGGTACTCACATAAATTCCAGCCTGGATACAGGCTTGCACTCCCGTGCACTCTACAGTTATCTCAGGCATGCAGCCAAGCACACTTTCCACTTTGGAGGCCACCTCCTGCGGAGTCTCGTTCTTCACCTGAATGATGAAATCTGCCCCCACCTCCTTGGCTTTTTGCAGGCGAGAGGCAGATAAGTCTGTGAAAGGAAAACCAAGTCAAGAACTGGAGCATTATGGGAGAGGAAGAACCTGAACCTGGCATCTGCTCACTATGTGTGTGCACAGGGCAGTGCACAACCAGAAGAGGTGAGGATTCACTCCTTCTTAGCAGGCAGAGAATGGTCATAAAATCCTGGAATAATTTGGGTTGGAAAGGACTTCAAAGCTCCACTTCACTCTGAAGTTCCACTCCCTGCCATGGGCAGGGACACCTTCCACTAGACCAGGGTGCTGCAAGCCCTGCCCAGCCTTGAACACTTCAGGCATGGGGCAGTTACTCAGGGTAACCACAGGAACTCTGGGCAACCTGTGTCAGGGCCTCATCAACTTCACAGGGAAGAATTTCTTCCCAATATCCCATCTAACCCTGCCCTCTGGCAGTGGGAAGACATTCGCCCTTGTTCTGTCCTTCCAGGCCCTTGATCCAAGTTCCTCTCCATCTCTCTTGGAGCTCCTTTAGACACTGGAAGGGGCTCTAAGGTCTTCCTGGAGCCTTCTCTTCTCCAAGCTGGACACTCCCAGCTCTCCCAGCCTGGCTCCAGAGCAGAGGGGCTCCAGCCCTCCCCCTTTATTATCTTCATTCCCCTCCTTTGGACCTGCTGTAACAGATCCACATCTTTCTTGTGCTGGGGGCTCCAGACGGTGAGGATGATGAAAGGGGTGAGTGATGAGGACAGCTTAATGACACAGGAGATGCCAAAGGCTCCCCAGCTGCAGAAGAGGGTGTGCTTCAAAGAGGCTGAAGCACAAACCCACAGATAAAACCCATACCATGCAGAGCAATGTCTGAGTGAAGGAACAGCCACCACCACTAGACTGGGGAAGTGTCTTCTAAGACCATCAGTTTGTAGATGGCTCAATTTCTCTTTGGTACTGCCAGAACACTGAGAGTGCGTCAAGACAAACCAGAAGGCCAAGCTTAACTCCAAAGGGCACTGCAGGGACACTGCAAGAAGGAACCAGATCAGGAGCAGCTGTGGCCAAGCTATTGTCGTTATCCTGGTCACCGTCCTGACACAGCAGAGCAGAGGAACCTCAGTGCAGGCAAAGGCAAAAGGCAGCAGGAGGCCAGGGTCAGCTCCAGAGTCAGCTGTGTCCTACCTAAACCTGCCTTGGGCTGTGGCTGCACTGCCCAGTGTCTCTCTGGCAATGACTGATGAAGCAGCTTCACTGATTCCCACAGGATCTTCATCCTCTAGTGAGAAGGGACTGCAAGAAACCCCACTGCATACACTTCGCGAGTTAGCCTAGGGAAGAGCCTACAATGAGGCAACCCCTCCTCACTCTTGTATTTTTCTTTCTTGGCTGTCCACATTATTTACTCCCACCCTCAAGGACACCTCTCAAAGAGCACACGCCAGGGACAAGGTTGTTCTGACCTTGCTCCTTGATGGCCCAGAAATCACCTGGCTACAGACAGCACCAAGAAATCTTTCCAACAGGAGACAACAGGCTAGGAGGATCATTAATGTGGCCATTTTACTTCTAACAGTACACAATGAGAACAGACCATGAGCTCTTCAAGGGCTTCCTCAAGGAACCTTCAGCTAAGCAAACTGCAGGATGCATTAGTTGTAAACATTTAGTGTCCACACTGTCAGAGACCTGTCCTGCTCTTTACCCTCCTTATAGCAGCTCTGGAGGTTGCTGAGCATCTCTCAGACAGTTTCTGTCACAGAAGAATGAGCAGGCAAGCCCATGAAGAAAAAAGGGAGTGGATCTGGTAACAAGGTGGACCTGAGACACTGCATTGACACAGAGCAACAAAGCTGGTGATGACAAACATCTGTGAGGGCATGGCTGTACTCTGTCCTGAGGGATTTTGACAGGACTGTAAATATCGTCTGAAGATCCACAGGGGGTTTGTACCACAGAGCAAGCTGTCCTACTGGGGCATCCCACATCACCCGGAAGAAAGCAACTTATTCCTCTCCAGGCACAACTCGTAACCAGGCCACCTCTGGGAGATAAGGACATGGACAGCTGAGGAGAAGAGTGGCATTTCCCAGGAAGGAATCACCTCTTTTCCTGTTGAAGAATTTTTACAGGAGAACAGACACTGGGATTGTACAACCCAGCTTTCCCAGCATTGAATCAAGCTGAGTAAAGGATATGCTATCTTTAATAATACCATGGAGGAAAGAAAAGAAACAACCCAAGGATATGAAATAAAGATGTATTGACCGCAGCACAAAAGAAATATAGTTTAAGAATTGCTGAAACAATAAGTTAGTTCAACAGTATAAAAGAAGTATAGTTTAGGAACTGCTGAAAGAATAATTTATTTCAAAAAAGATTAATACATTATGCTGAACGAAAAGGATGTGAAATACTAGAATATAGTAAATAACAGTCACAGCAAGTATCCAATCAGAAGTTTAGACGCAGCATGCAAACAGTAGCAAGCATCCAATCATTATACTTCTTTTGACCGCACGATGTTCGAATCATCACGTATTCAGAACTAAAAATGCTATATAAGTACGTATTTTAGAATAATAAATGGCTTCACATGATCATACTGATCGCTCTGTGTTGTCCCGTTATTTCGCCTCCACATTTTCCCTACACTAATGCAGTGGTCTACAGGGGTCTGCATGCTGGCACTGGAAAAGATGTAACAGCCAAGATTTCCTAGACCCAAAATTGAGGGGTGGTCTCCTCCCAGAGGTCCTGGGCTTGAAGACTCAGAAAACGATGCCTGTGCTAGAGGCACACACAGCAAAGAGGAAAACACCCCTCTCACCAGGGCAGTCTTCAGAGAAGTTAGAGATGGGGTGGGGTGAAAATATCAAGGGAAAGAGGAGGAGGATAAAGCCAGTTCTCCAACATGAGCTGCTCTGATTCAGCCGTAGTCCTGGGAGTGAGCCAGGCCAGAGTCTCAACCCTGCCTATCCCACGGCGAAAATGATGGCACTCACTCGCAGGGCAGGGGATTGACAGGCACTCACTGGCAGGGCAGATGATGGACAAGCCCCCCATGGGCAACCGGAAGGCTCAGGATACCAAGTGTGGGCATACCTACCAAGCTGAGCACCCAGGCGAACTGTGGAGGATGTTTCAAGAAGGGGTAACAAAGGGTAATAAAATGCAGAAAAAAGAGGAAAAGCCAAGGCTGAAAAGAAGGCAGCATCACCCTGGAAGCTCCAACACGGGCTTGTTCCTGCAGCTGCAGGAGTCACATCTGTCCCTCCCAAGCTCTGGGCACTGGGCTCCAGGCTGTGTGTGGGGTCATGCTTGACCCCAGCTGAGCTGCACTCAGAGACCTCCCATGCACCAATTGCATGGCCAGGGGCTTTCTGAGGCACTTCAAGTGCTATGAAACACTTTTGCCCAGCACGGTTGATGTCTCCCAAATCTCAGCGCATGGCAAGGAGACCACAAGGGTTCAACAGTGCTCTCAAGTAATGATTAAAATCCCTGTGAAGTTTGGTCTCACAATACCAGCTCACAGCAGACACAGCTGGATTCTGCCATTTTTAAAAACTGCTCAGTCACTAATGTATTTTAAATTATAAATATATATATAAATATATATGTATAATATATATAAATATATAAAATATTATAGACATTCTATTCTATATGCTACATATTTTATATATATTTTATACTTTCTCTCTAGCAGAAATAATCCACAGGCAGTGTCCTAGAGTAACAAGGCGCCCAGTGCATTTCAAAGTGGCCACAAAATCACTCTCAGGCAGCAAAAAATCCCACATCTTTCCTGTAGCTGGCCTCTGGTTTGCTGACCTGCTCGAGAAGGAAGCCCTGGCTCCAAGCAGCACATGGAATGCAGTAGCAACACTGTGAGCCCTGGCCAGGGTTGCAATAACATCTTAGTACACCTGAGTCATCAGGAAGCACTTACTGAAGTAGATCTGCAGGTCACTGGATTGTTCAGAGCGCCAGACACTTGTGAGTCTTGGGAAGGATTAAGTCATTTGGACTTTAAACCCATGCAGCTCTTGGGAAACTGGTCAATTATACAATTCATGGCTTGCATCTTGCCTCTAGTCAGAAGTTTGTTTTCACTTCCCAGCCCCTGGAGCTAATTAAAGTTTTGATTGCCTTCAATGAAGTTATCAAATTACCCTTAAGCTTCTCATGATGGTTTATGAGCCAGCTTAACAGGCAAATCATTGATTATTCTNCAAGAAGGGGTAACAAAGGGTAATAAAATGCAGAAAAAAGAGGAAAAGCCAAGGCTGAAAAGAAGGCAGCATCACCCTGGAAGCTCCAACACGGGCTTGTTCCTGCAGCTGCAGGAGTCACATCTGTCCCTCCCAAGCTCTGGGCACTGGGCTCCAGGCCGTGTGTGGGGTCATGCTTGACCCCAGCTGAGCTGCACTCAGAGACCTCCCATGCACCAATTGCATGGCCAGGGGCTTTCTGAGGCACTTCAAGTGCTATGAAACACTTTTGCCCAGCACGGTTGATGTCTCCCAAATCTCAGCGCATGGCAAGGAGACCACAAGGGTTCAACAGTGCTCTCAAGTAATGATTAAAATCCCTGTGAAGTTTGGTCTCACAATACCAGCTCACAGCAGACACAGCTGGATTCTGCCATTTTTAAAAACTGCTCAGTCACTAATGTATTTTAAATTATAAATATATATATAAATATATATGTATAATATATATAAATATATAAAATATTATAGACATTCTATTCTATATGCTACATATTTTATATATATTTTATACTTTCTCTCTAGCAGAAATAATCCACAGGCAGTGTCCTAGAGTAACAAGGCGCCCAGTGCATTTCAAAGTGGCCACAAAATCACTCTCAGGCAGCAAAAAATCCCACATCTTTCCTGTAGCTGGCCTCTGGTTTGCTGACCTGCTCGAGAAGGAAGCCCTGGCTCCAAGCAGCACATGGAATGCAGTAGCAACACTGTGAGCCCTGACCAGGGTTGCAATAACATCTTAGTACACCTGAGTCATCAGGAAGCACTTACTGAAGTAGATCTGCAGGTCACTGGATTGTTCAGAGCGCCAGACACTTGTGAGTCTTGGGAAGGATTAAGTCATTTGGACTTTAAACCCATGCAGCTCTTGGGAAACTGGTCAATTATACAATTCATGGCTTGCATCTTGCCTCTAGTCAGAAGTTTGTTTTCACTTCCCAGCCCCTGGAGCTAATTAAAGTTTTGATTGCCTTCAATGAAGTTATCAAATTACCCTTAAGCTTCTCATGATGGTTTATGAGCCAGCTTAACAGGCAAATAATTGATTATTCTCAGATTTTCTGTGTTGATCTTCTTTCTCAAAGGAGTTGAGCTTTGTACAGTTACTCACATGCCCTGACCTTGAATTCCACAGTTTCTGGAGGCATCAACACCCAGAACTTCAGATTCAGATAGAACAAGGGGAATAATTTCCCTTAAGTAGGAATTATTAAGTGCACCTTCAATGACAGACAGCACAAAGCAAGACAGCCCAACATGAATACCTAAACTGTCCCTTCACTTACTGGGGAGGAAGGCTGATCTTTTACATGTATCTAAGGAGAAAAGCAGCTTTTTAGAGCAACAGCAAGGCACAAGGACAGAAGGTTGCCCATAAATATCAATCACACCCACTCAGGAGTCGAGTGGAGAAAGACAGACCTTTTGGAAGAGCAGATGAGGACCCACGAAACAAATTGATCTTCTCACGCAACTGGAGTCCATTAAGTATATCAAACACTCCAGGCGAGCCAAAGACAGAAGCTGTAGGAGGTGAGTTCTCACGAAAAAGCTTTTCTAAATATTTCTATACCTGTGAGAAGTTTGTCAAAACAAATACAAACATTTAAAGCTGTAAGTGCTGCATAGACAAAGCTCCTCACAGACAAACACATGATAAAAACTCGGGGCAATGAGTTCAAGTAATCTGGTACAAGAGGGCCTCTGTGGGCAGACAGGCGCCTCACAGGTGTTGGCTCCTAAAGCTGAAACAACAAAAAATTCCTTGAGACAGGCAGCAAAATCTCCAGCTGCAACAAGCCAAACCAAACCCATTCCTAAGCTCACGTCACGCACAAATATTTGACTTGGGGCAGCACCTTCATGGGTGTCTCTGAGCACCCCAGCCAAACCCCTCTCATGTAGAAGAGACATCTATGAGTCAGAATCAGTAACTAGGCCAGCACATAAAGATAAGAAGGGGTAATTCCATGTATCCAAGCTTGCTGATCCTACAGACCAAGCACCAGGAACCTCCTGTGGTACATGACAGCCAGCTCAGCTTGCCCAAGGTCCTCAGCAGCAGCAGCTCCTGGTGCTAGGGGGAAAGGTGCCAGGCTGGAGCAGGAATGGGGGTCAGGCTAAGCCAGCTGCCTCAGCCCCACCAACCCCAGCTCACCAAACCTTCCCTACCCAGGGAGTAGGCCACCCCCAGACCTGCACCAGCCCAGCTGGGCACAAGGTTCCTTGTGCGTGATTCAGGAGGCAGAGTTGTTTTTCCTGCTACAGCAAACATCATCCTCAAATGACACTTCACAAAATCTGAGGTGTGGACTGATCACATCCATCAAGTTTACACACCTGCAGGGTGAGGCCAGCACAGCTAAAAATGCCCTGGACTTGACAGCAAAAGGATTAAGGGAGGAGACGGCAATAATGTGCCTTGTGTTTTGACCTGAGCTACTACTGCAGGATGTTTCTGTAAAGGCAAAAGGATGGGACCTGAATTTTATCTCTCGACCCCAAGATGGAAACACAGTAATGGAAAGGTCAAAAATATACCTGGCTCAAAGTATGGGAGGTAACAGCCTTCTGAAAGGTCCAGAACTTTTAGGGCTTTGGCATAAAAACTGCAGCAATCTGTGCTCAATGTCCAGTGGCACCTCTAACTGCTCCTCCTGGCCATCACCACTCAGAAAGATAAAAGAGTCATAGTGGGAGCTGGAAACATCATTTCCAGACCCTGTTCAACCCCCAGCTGGAAATTTCAACCAGAGAACATCCTGAGGTTACTCCAGCCCTCCATCCTTCTGGCAAGCTACAGAGAGAGAGGGCCTGAACCTTAGAGGAGAGCTAGGAGGAGCTGGGCTAGGTTAGCATGGCAAAAAAAGGGGGGATGGCAAAAAAAGCTGTCTCAACAACCTGAAGGGCAGCTGCAAAGGTGATGAAGACTCATTTCAATTCTTGCATCAAGGGGAAATCTCCATAAATGACAGTTTGTGAGTGGACCTTAGAAAAAGCTTCAGAATTAAGAGATGCAAACCTGGAGAAGGTATGTAGAAAAATAGGATCTCCTTCTTCAGAGGTTTTCCTGACACATCTGGACAAAGACATTCCTGCAAGCAGCAGCTGGACTAGAAACGTCCAGGATATAGTTATGCAAGGAAGGCCCATTTCTGAAATGCAGAGATCCTGAAAAGGCCATTTCAGTCACTGTGGATAACCAGTGAAAAATGAAACCCCCAGCAGGAGCAGACAGAAGGGCAGAGAAAGACAAGTGGAGAAGCACAGTGTGGCTGCACACAGAAAACAGTGTGCAAACACTGTCCGGGCCATCACCCAGCACTACTAGAGGAAAAAATAACCTGCTAAGATCAAACCTCCCTAAAAGGGTGGTCAGGTACTGGAACAGGCTGTCCAGGGAAGTGGTGGAATCACCATCCCTGGAACTGCTCAAAAAACATGTGGATGAGGCACTTATGGACATGGTTGGGCTTGGCAGTGCTGGGTTAATGGTTGGACTCAATGATCTAAGAGGTTTTTTCCAACCTTAATGATTCTATGATTCTGTATGGTGGGAAACCGGCACACTCTGAAAGGGCTGAAAGGACTTACCTGTAACTACCACGGCTGCTGCACCCATCATCTTAGCAACAATCACATTAACGAGGCCAATTGGTCCTGGGTACAAAGAGGAGAAAGAGAACATGTACCACTGCCAGGCAGCATCAGCCCCACCTCTGAACATGCCCAGAGCTCAGCGTGTTCCTGGCCAAAGGAGGCTTTGGCAGCCCCAAGGTCCCCGTCATCATGCCTGTGGCTCTGCCATGACCCACCCTTACAGCAGAGCCCAGAAGCAGAGCCTGAGCCTCCCCATCCCCTCCCAGCAGGCAAGGAACCCAGGGACTGACTATGATCACTGTACCAGAGCCAGACACGAAGACTTTGCTTCCCAGAGTGACTCCTGCTCTTTTGCAGGCATGGATTCCCACCGAGAGGGGCTCAATAAGGGCTCCTTCCTCAAAGGTGACACTATCTGGAAGCCTGCAAGAATGGGACACAAGGAACAGTCACCAATGCAGTTTATGAGGGTAATGAGGAAAGCCATGACACTCAAAGACCAAACATGGGTGTAAAACACAGTGGCAAAACACACTGCTACCTGTGGTCAGAGAAATGCCGGGCTGGAATACGCTTCAAGAGGTTCCATTGCTTCTCTCCCTCCTCTGAAGCAGCATCAAGTGTACCTGAACCATTTATCAGTGAGGTTTGCCCAAGCACCGCACCCAGAGACCCACAAACTTCCCCACACCAACTCTCCCATACTTGGTGAGTCAACAAGGACTCCTTTGCCACTTATTCCCTTTGGAATAAACCCCCCAGTTGCATATGCACCACCCCGAAGCTGCCCTATGGCTTACACACTAGTGAGCTCCCAGACCCCTCACCAGGGTTGAATCAGCTTTTAGAAAACATCCTGCTGCCAAAGGTGATGCCACCAGGAAAGGCAGCCAGATCCAGGTCTCCCTGTAACACCTAGGATCTCCTTCCCTGATGCACCAAGTGTTTTAACAAGTGGACTGGTCCCAGCATGCACCCTCCCAGCACTCAGGGACAATGTGTGCAGTGGGTATCAAACACCTTTTGGACAAAAACAGCCCTGTAACACAGCAAACATAAGTGATGGAAAAAGAGGAAGTGAAACCCTTCTGAACCACTGAAAGAAATAATCTCAGCCCCACAACACTGCCCACCAGCAAGCCAGCAGTGTGGGCTCTCACCCAGCTCTGGGAGCTGTGCCTGCCAGGAGGGTCTTTGTGACAGCACTGGGAAGCTTGAGGTCAGATCTCAGCCAGGCCAATGTGAAACAAAAGAAATGGAAATGATGGCTGTGGGAAGACAACTGTAAGATATCTGCACGTCCCTTATTTCCAGGAGGCTTTAAAGGTCTGACTCTGAGAGTTCAGTTGTCACAGAGTTTGGCATCACATTTGCTACTGCTGGGTTTGAGCACTGCCCTGTCAGTGGGGAGGGCAGCTTCACAGCATGATCCCACCTCCATCAAGTTACTTGGAGCACTGAACACAGAGTCTGTCCACCAGCAGGACACACCATAACCGCCCAAATGTGCGAAAGCTCACTGAGATCAACCATCATGTGTTCTTAGCAAACCTATGCTGGCAGAGTGACTGCATGCCAGGGAATCTGCTCTACGTGAGCCAGCCACAGCACTGCTGATCTGAAACTGGGAGCACCAGGTCCAGGCTTTGCACCCCAAAGCTTAAAAATAAAATAAAATAGCCAAAGTGATATTTGCTCAAATTGGAGAAAAAAAGAAAAAGCCTGGAAGAAGCCAGCTATAAACCAACAACTTCCTCTCAAGCAAAAACTTGTGATGTTGTCAGATGTTATTTTGATATGCAGGAAATCGATGACGGCGGGTCTGGACAGTGAGATGCTAATCCCATCCAGACCAGCACCTCATTCTGACAGTAGCTGCTTGGTATCTGCTTTGAAAGCTCCCTGCCTGAGGACTCTCAGGAGAAGAGCAGTCAAGTGCCTCCTTCTGACTGGCGTGATCCTGAATGCTTTCCTTGCAGACACCAAAGATCAATACCAAAGACATTCCTGCTCATGGAAGTACCAGCTCCATACACACTGATGAAGAACAAGCTCCACAGGTAGAGCAGCCTCAGGTGGACACTACTTGGGCTATTTTTAACTCCTTGTTAAAGGCACTTAAGTGGGTATAACATTGCACCATTTTTTTCAGGTCTTTGGAGTATTTGAGGCTCTGGCACAGGTTGCCCAGAGAAGCTATGGCTGCCCCATCCCTGGAAGTGTCCAAGGTCAGGCTGTATGGGGCTTGGAGCAACCTGGTTTAGTGGAAGGTGTCCCTGCCCAGGGTAGGGGGTGGAATGGGATGTGCTTTAAGGTCCCTTCCAAACCAAACACTTTTGGGATTCCCTGATTTGGCAGAGTGTTTAACCACAGATTTGCTTCTAAGCAAATGTGTCAGTGCTGCCACAACTAATAACATATTCAAGTTTGCTGAACTGGACATGAAAACAGATATGTTGCAATGCTGGTAGCTTAGTGGGGACACTCAGAGGCACATGAAAAAACAGCTCAGCAGGGCCACTGCTTTCTGTTCCTGCTCTGCTCGAAGTGGGATGACTTTGTTTCAAATGACAGAGCAAGATGTCAGCAGTCACCCTGATGTTTCCTGAAAAGCAGCAGCAAAACTCAGCTCAAAGAACCAAATAAAGACCTTCAGGCACCAGCCTAGGAAGGCAAGAATATAAAAAGAGACAGGAAAAAAATCAAGAGCAGGGAACAAATGGGAAAAGGAAAATAATTAAAGGGTAAACCAGTGGTGATATCCCAGGAGACAAGCAAGAAATGTTTATGTCTGGCACCGGAGGGGATAAACTACACGTGCCTGACAAACCCTTTGTAAAGTGGCTGCCATCCAAGCTTAGGCGTGTTATTTATGGATCAGACAGCAATAAAACCTGTTGGGATCACATAAAGAGTGCTCCAAAGGGCCAGGAGGTGATTGCAGCAGCTGATCTCCCCCCAGAGAGTGTGTATTTCTCCGTGGAGGGAGCATGCACTGACTTGTAGCAGTAGCTTGCACTGTGCTTGTAGTAGCGGCACAGGTTCCCATCGTCAGGGGGTGTCGCACAGAAGAAGATGGTTGGAGACAGGTTGTAGCGCCCAGTTTTGCAGAACTCATCCACTTCCCTTGGGACACCTGGCTCAATGGCCACACGGTCACCTGCCAGGGTGAAAGCAGACGGAGTGGATCAGGGACAGTGTGGCACACAGGTAGGAGTAGCACCAAAAACCACAGAAACACTGGCACCATAAAGGCAGGAGAGACGTAAGGAAGCTCTTGCTGCACGCACCAGGCTGGCTCCCAATGCTCCCTTCACAGTAGCCTCATCACCAAGATCTTCCCACATACTTGGAAAGAGATGTTGTTTCAGAGGAACAGGCACAAATGGAAGCTCAGCCACAGAGGCACAGGCACAGATGAAGCACAGCCACACACACACCTCCCTCCAGCTGCCTTGCAGCCAGCCTCAGCAGATGAAGGGGCAGCCCCCAGGCAATCACACTGTGACCAGATATTTTGCTGAATCTGTAGTAATCAGAAGAAGAAATACTGAGGATGGGGCAATGGAGTTCGGCTAGCCACCACGCTGCCAGCTGGAAAGGGCTGTTCCTTGGGAATCATAGAATCATGGAAGTATTTGTGCTGGAAGGGACCTCAAAGCTCAGTTTGTTCTGCTCCCTGCCATGGGCAGGGACATCTTCCACTAGACCAGGTTGCTCCAAGCCCTGTCCAACCCAACCTTTAACACTTCCAGGAATGGGGCAGCCACAGCTTCTCTGGGCAACCTGTGCCAGGGCCTCACCACCCTCACAAGGAAGGAAACTTAAGGTGCAGAACACCCAGGAGCCTGGCAGGATTTATCTGGGAACAGAGAGAGCTTGGTGCTCCAACAGCGTAGTCCAGGGTGCTGGAAGGACACATGCTGCAGGACAAAGAGCTATTATTTAATTGCAGACACAAAGCAGGATGGACCAGAGAAAACAATGTGAGCACAGTACAACTTGCAAATACACAAGGGATACAATGCCTCACATTTATTTGGCAGAGAAATCAGAGCCAAACCTCTGAGCAAAGCTCTCCACCACCAGGCTTTCAGGCAGACATGGGGATAAGCAGGATGGAAGTAAAGAGCCATCTAGGCCACTGCATCCTCTCTGAGCTGGCCAACAGCAGGTGTCTGACAGGACAGAGGCAGGACAAGCACATACTGAATAGTCTCCCAGCCTCACATTATATGCAGCTGTGAGGCCTCTCATATTGCAAGTGGTTTGTTTGTATTTAATAACACTCAACAACTTCTCCTCCTTCCACCATGTAAACTACATGGTCTGCTACATCTCAGGTGAATGCTGCACCTCACTGTGCCTTGCTCTGGTGCTGGAGCAACCTGAGAACGGGCAACCTGTTCTCCCAGCCCTCCACGAGTCCTCGCATCCTTGAGTTGTCTCTCTAGATCCCAGCTCCATTTCCTGACTTGGACATTTGTCAGAGACGCTGCTCCACATCTCATTATCTCCTTGTCCTCCCCTGAACCTTTCTCATTTGTTTTACATCCTTTTGGAAAGGAGGAGACCAGAGCTGCATGCAGAGTTCCAGATGTGCACTGACATCCTCTGAGTCTCTGTCCCCTTCCTAACAGTGATTTGCATTTTCACTGCTGCAGAGCCAATGCTCCTATGCACAGTGTCAGAGCTAAAGGTCTCACCCTCCAGCAGTGATGGTCAGCACAGCATTTTAGATATGAAGCTGGTTTTGTTTGTTCTGTTGTGGATATCACTTTGTGTTTGCCTGTGTTGCATCTCACTGGCACCCCTCAGGTCTCTCTGTAACTCTTGCTGCCTCTCCCCCACATCCTCTCCACCTTGCCTAAGCTGCTCTCATCAGCAAACTTTGCCAAATTCCCTGCTCAGTCCATTTTCTAGGATATTCATGGGAACAACGAGCTGTGGAGGTCTCACCACAGGGCCTGGAGCAGTTGCTCCAGTGACCTCTGCACTGCAGGAGGTGATTTGCTCCTTCAAGAACACACACAGAGAAGAAAAACTCACAGCAGGTCGCTGGCAAGAGCTATAGATGTGGTTTCTGAAGTTTTATCAAGCTTTCTTAAAAGGCACCTTGTACCAGTATACACTCTGCTCTGCATTAAAATACAGCCATGTCAAAATACAAGATATCCTAGAACAAAGCTACCTAAGGAATATCATATACTAGTGGCCAAGATGGGTGACTAATAGCAGAGCAGTGACACTTTTTGAAGGAGATCACACTGTGAGTTCAGAACCTCAGATAAATTTACATGACAGAAAAAAACACTGCCTGTTATTGACACATTTTCAGAACTGATTAGGAGGAAAACAAACAAGTGGGTTTGGTTCCAGATACCTGGTTTCAGATGAGTCACTCCAGACCCCACTTTTACGACAGTCCCGGAAGCTTCATGTCCCAACACCATGGGATTCTTGACAACAAAATCCCCAATTCGACCGTGCTGCCAGTAGTGAACGTCGGAGCCACAGATCCCAACGGAATGCATGCGCAGGAGGACCTCTGCCAGAAAAGGAGGGAAGGTTCCTCATAGAAAAACCAACCTTCTTAGGCACTGGGAGAACAGCACGTGGGCTGTCCCTGGGCCCCAGAGCAAAGGCCAAGCCAGTATCGACACATCCAAATTTACTGGCATTCAATCAACACACCAGAATTGTGTGCACACATTAGAAGAGTGGCACATTCAAGAGCCACCTGCTGAAATATAAAACTATGCAATGATTCACAAAGCAAGAAGGCTTAAAATAGGGTAAGACAAAAGCTAATGTCAATAAAAATATGGTCAACAAAATAATACAATTTAAGAGGGATGTTATTATTGCTGGAGCAGGAAAAAAAGAGCAAGCCCATTTAATTTTTCCTTCTCTCTAAGCTATGATTTCAGCCCTGGAGAGTTAGTGAACCAAATTTCTATCAGCCCATATACCCATCCTATTAAAGTTTAGTCCTGCATAAGATCATCTGACATGTCCCAAGAGCCATTTACTGTGACTTACACGAACTGATGGAACAGAAAGCAAAAAAGCCAGATAAAGCAGTTTATCTGTGACTGCTCCAGCTCTTCTTTTCAGCTGGAAGAGCAGCATTATCTGTTTCAGCCACGCAATCTTTTTTTTTGGATAATTTTGTACTTCTTCAGAAACATTTTATATTATCAAGGAGCAACAAAAGAGAATGAGAAAACAAAGAGAGAAATAAAGAAACCAACCAAAATCAGTCATCTGTAGACCTACCATTAGGACCTGGTTCTGGGATTGGACGGTTTTCCTATGGACAAAAGGAAAAAAAAGCATTTAGCTGCTTGTTCATACTCCCTGGGAATATCTGTGGAAACTTAGCTCTGGTTAGCTCAGGTAAATCCATAAGCAGACATGGTTTTTGGTTCTGTCTGCTCCATAAGACATGACTGTGCCATGTGGAGCCTGCTCCTAAGCTCACCTCATTTGCCATGCTCAGTGGAGTAACACAGGTAGCTGTAGGAGTAAGCACACTGCCAGCTTTTAAATCCACTCTCCAAATTATTTTGCAGTAAATTCCCTTTCCCTCCCCAGACAAGAGACACATACTAAATTTCCCTCCACTGGAGCAGCCCCAGGTTGCAGCTGAATCCTTCATCCATCCCACCATCTGACAAAAAAAACCATCTTCTGTAACCAGGAAGATTCTGAACCACCTGTTCTATAAAGCCTTAATATTGCAGTGCTTAAATTATTATTTTAAATAATACAAAATCTTTTTACTACATAATCATAGAATAACAGAATCACAGAATGGTTTAGGCTGGAAAGGCACTTAAAGCTCATCTCATTCTACACCCTGCCATGGGCAGGAATACATTCCACTAGACCAGGTTGCTCCAAGCCCCATCCTTGAACACCTTCTGGGATGAGGCAGCCACAGCTTCTCTGAGCAACCTGTGCCAGGCCTCACTGACCTGTGCCAGTAACACATAATTTAAATATAATATTTATACATAATAATTCATACATAATACATAGATAATTACTTATACCTAATACTGTATACATTCACATTCTCTTGTAATTGTCATGGCACCTCTTTATGGGATGAATGATGAAACCAGAATTAGAAAAGTGGCCCATATTACCCTTCCACCCAAAAGGTCTGCAGGGCTTTTGCCTTCACCGAGCTCCCTCAGCTGCCTCAAAAGCCAAAGGAATAATTTTCTTGGGTTTTACAACATCAGGACAATAGAATACCCACCCTGAGGATCATGTCTCTAAGAAAAGCCCCCCAGAGCAGTGCCAACAGTAACCCTTAAAAACTCATTGTTGCTCAAACTTTGAGGAGCACTGTTCTGCATTTTAACTATTCAAATCCCAGCATATTCCTCAACTCCTATTTTGTAATTCAGCATTCTAAACATCATGGAAAGATAAACTCTGGAAACATGTTCTCATACAACTCAACCGACTGAAATTTTCCATGTTCAGACCTGTATCTTCAATTTTTCTGTGTGGAGGGTTTGTTTTGTTACACTGAGGACACAGCCCAGAGCATTATTTCTAAAAGAGGTCAATCTAGATGTAACCTCTTTTATAGAAAATGCAATAAGCACAGGATCTGGTGACCCACCAGAGGTACAGACCACCTCAGACTGAACAGAAAGTCCACAGTGAGAGATAAAGCCAACTTCTAGCTGAAAATGTGTATGTGAAAAAAAAACCCAAAACCACTTTTTTTTTTTTCTGGCAATAACAACTGTGCCCAGAAAACCTAGACATCTTGGTGGGAAGTGAATTCTCCAGCCTGATTTGGAGAAAACAGGAGTGACCAAAGTGGAGAACATCAAAGACACAAATTCTGCTTGTCATCTGTTGTTCACTGAGGAGTTCAGAAGCGGTGACTGGTAAAGTAAAAACGCAGCAAATATTTTCTGTGACAGGAGACATGGAAAGAAAGGCACAAGTATAAAACCAATAAATCCTCAATGGGCAGAAAAGAGGGGCCTATGCAACTACCTAAGGACAAAAGGAGAGTCAACGAAAACAAAGCAAACACATTTTCACACAGCAGAGGGATCACAGCAAATCTGCCCATGGGAAACATGTCCAAGAATCAAGGAATGTGTGGGAATTATGGGAAGATGGCATCACCCAGCTTTGGGTATCAATAACAGATAACAAGTTCAGAGTTCACTGCTGAGACTACTCCTGTGACCAGTGGGTCAATGCAGTGAGCACCATCCACATTGTGGAAAGAAACTTCAGGGAAGCCCAGGAGGATCACACAAGGTGCTACCAGTGAGGCAGGAGGGCACTGCTCTAAGGTCTCCAGCAGTACAGATATCCAAGGAAAACACACATCTGTGTGTGAGCGAGTTTAGAGACCAGCAACACAGATGTGATGTAGCCAGCGTCCACCTTCACAAGTCTCAGACACCTTTCTTAAATCACAGGGGTTTGGAAACATGTTCTTGAACTAGAGGGACCACCTCAGTCCTCAACCCATTTTAATTTATTTTGGTAGTCAGGCTACATGTGATTGTAGGGAAAGTGCAATTGTGTCAAAGGTGCCTGGGAGCCACCAGGAGCCACTCACACTGCACCTCTCAGGCTTTTGGCACGTGTCACTTTAGCTGGGCAGGAAGGGTAAAAAATCAACTGCTTTCCTGGTAATCATCCCCTAAACAAGGCATGTATCCAAAGTCTGTGTGTTCCCAAGAGCCCTCCTGCCAGGACTCTGTGTACAGAAAGCTGCCTGCCAATGTTTGTCCGTGGAAATCTTCCTTCCCCCCTTCGGCACTCACCAAACTGGAAAACACGGCTCTCCAGCAGCGCCATAGTGATTCAGCATCCTGAATCACTAAGAGCCGAGCATTGGCAGCCAGAGAAGCAGAATGAGCCTAAAGTACTAAAAACAAGTACAAAATAAAAGGCCCCCCCCCGTCAGGGAGGGTCTTCCAGCACCTGCTCCCCCTAGACCCCCTGTCCTGCTGCTCACCTGGGCTCTGACAGCCCTAAGTAGCAACAACCACCCTCCACTCCTGCTCCCTGGGAGCGCCAGTCTCAGCTGTGAGAATGGCTAATTGCAAGGGGAAAAAAAGAAAAAAAAGTTTTTTGGGGATTCTGGGTTTCAGGGATAAAAGGTTCTCCACCCAAGCAGAGTTGGCAAAGATCTCAAGATTATCCTCACCTGTGTCCCCTAAGAGCATTCTGGAGCGGAAAGCTTTCCAAGATTGGAAAAACAGAAAATGTACACGATAGGACATGCAAAGTTGCCGGAACCAGCTAAAAATAGACCATGCTTCTGATATTGTTGCATCCTTCTGCTCGCATGAATGAGTGTATCTATGAATTTATTTCCCTTGCAAAAATGTTGCACCTCCCAGGCACACGAGGGCTGGTGCATTTTTTTTCCTGTCCGTGTCATTCCCCGTAACGCTGTGAAGAGCCCGAAGCAGCCACAGGCTTCCCCACAGAAGGGATGGGAGGGCCCAGCCATGGGACACCCCCGAATTGGGGCCCCCGCTCCCCCCAGGTCACCCCCCAGGCATGGGGCAGCGGCGGCCCGTCTCCGCTGCGCTCGGCGGGCTGTCTCACGCTCACCCGGAACCGAAAGGANGGGCCGCCCCTGCTCCGGCCCCCGCCCGCCCGCCGGGCCCGGCACCGCCCCCGGCACCGAGCGGGCACGGCCGGCTCCGGGCGAGGATCCAGCCCGACCCCAGCTCCAGGCGCCATCTCCCGCTCCAATTCCAGGCCTCAGGCCCTACTCCGGTCCCAGCCCCAGCTCCAGCCTCAGCCCCGACTCTGGTGCCAGGCCCAGCTCCAGCTCTAGGCCCACCTCTGGGCCCAGGTCCTCCAGCTTCAATTCCAGGCCTCAGCCCCTGCTCCAGTCCCAGCCCCAGCTCCAAACCCCAGCTGCAGCCACAACTCCAGACTCTAACCCCAGCTCCAGTTTCAGGCCCTGGGTCCAGCTCCAGCTCCAGTGCCTGCTCCAGCCTAGGCTCCCGGCCCAGTTCCAGCCTCACATCCCCCCGCCACCCATCTCCAGTCCCAACCCCAGCTCCAGCCCTAGCCACTGCTTCCAGGCCCAATCCCAGCCTCAGCCCCAGCTCCAGGCCATGCTGGTGACAATACTGCACCCTGCAGTTTGAGTAAAATTCAATAAAATGTGGTCTGTGGGCTTGCCTGGACATGGCACTATTGGAATGTGGTTATCTCAGCTGCAGAAATAGCTTATTGGGAAAAAAAAATGGAGACTTCAGGGATTCTGAGTTTTGGGGAAAAGAGGTTTTCTGCTCAAATGGAGTTGACAAACATCTCAAATAGATTATCCCCTCCAGTGTCATTGAATCATGGAATCATGTAATATCCTGGGTTTAAGCTACCCACAAGGACCATCGAGTCCAAGTCCTGTCCCTGCACAGGACACCCCAACAATCCCACCCCGTGCCTGAGAGCATTGTCCAAATGCTCCCAGAGTCCTGGCAGCCTTGAGGCTGTGACCATTCCCTGGGGAGCCTGGTCAGTGCCCAACCACTCTGATGAAGAACCCTTTCCTCATGTCCAACCTAACCCTCCCCTGACACAGCTCCAGCTGTTCCCTCGGGTCCTGTCCTTGGTCACCAGAGGAAAGAGCATTCTAAGAACATTCTGTAGCTGAAAGCTTTCCAAGCTTGACTTCCTTGGAAAAATAGAAAATATACAGGATTTATTACGTAAAATTGCCAGAAGCAGCTAAAAATGCCCTGTGTTTCTAATATTATTTTGTCCTCCTCCTTGCATGAATAGATATATTTATGAATTTATTTTCCCTAAAAATGTTTCACCTCCCAGGCACATGAAGACTGATGCATTTTTTTTTTCCCTTTCAAGGTCATTCCCTGGAACATTTACTGGAGTCAGAGTCAGCATCACTGCTGTGGTTACTCTGAGGGCAGGGGAAGAAGTTCACAGTAAGCCGTGACAAAATGCCTTACTCAGTGTTTACACAGCAACATAATTCCTGCCACATCCATGGAAGCAGGAATATTTCCATTTTATGGAAAGGTGGGGAACAGTTGTTTCGTCCTGGATATGCTTGTTTTCTCAAGGCACCTGCTTGTGCCTTTCCTTTTTAGGGTGTATTTGCCTCCAGACTTGACTTGCCACTCTAATTATCTGTGTGGGATTCACCGTGAAATCCCGCAGCTCCACCAGCACACAGAAGCCTGATGCCTGGGCTCCCTAAATCTGAAAAAATGCTGGAGCCATTGACTGGGAGCTTCACTGGGAACTCAGGGCTCTTGCTATGATAGAAATCCTTTGGGTTCTCACGTCAGTTTCTTGCCAGCCTTTGGGCAAAAAGTGACTTTTTGTTGGGGCAAGGAAACTGGTTCGTTCAGCTCTTCTGCTCCTCCCTGCCATGCCAGCACTTTGCCTCCAGTTTTATTCCCTTCTCTTTCCCACTTCCTTTCTGAATCAGATTCACTTCACACTTCCATGTTTTCTCTGCCAGAGTTTGCTGCCTGTGCCTGCTGGGCCTGCTTTTCCTGCAAGACCACCGGCCACTACAAATCCTCCAAGATCCTCCTTTGAAAGATGTTTTGAAGACCTTGTCGTGGTCCGTTTCTCTTTCTTTGCCTTCAGCATTGCCGACAAGCCCTTTTGACTGCCACCCAAAGACAAAACACACTTAGGACTTAGTCCGAATTAATTTTTCTTTCACCTATGTGTGTGGGTGGCTGGCTTTCACTGGCAGGATGGCCGTTCACATTCCTCCAGGCATACAAGAGCAGTGCTGTGGGATTATGTCATAGCCATGGTGTGACCTTGCACAAAAATCCTTATTACCAGAACCATTTCACTTTGCATTAACTCAACCAAAAGAAATGTTTGCCTGTTTAGTCTATGATCAGGATCATTGTGGCCTCACTAGATAAGCAGGTGGATGCTTTGTTGACATGAAGATAACTCAGTTCACTTACAGCAGTCAAACTCAGTGTGTATTTTCCTGGTATGCAAGTTATGAAACACCTCAGAACTAACTCAGTGGGGGGGGGAGGGGCATGACCTCAGGGAGATGCATCCTCGTGTCTTGGAGGATGAACTCCCCAAAATAAAGAGCAGCATTGCAGGTCACACACCCACTGGTCCCCATGGAGGGGGAGGACAATGCTTGGGACCCAGGGCTCCCTGCAGTTATCCTTCAGCAGTCCCACAGCTGGGGCAGCCTCGGGGTGGTGTTGTATGGGGGACCCTGTGTGGAGTGGCCAAATAGCTGCTGTAAGTTCAGATGTCAGGGTAAGCCTCTCCCTGGTCCAAAATGCAACCCAAGGGGTGAATTCTCTGTAGCCTGGGCTAAATCTCTCCATCTGCATGAGCTCTCCATCTCCATGCACAGCTCAAGCAGGACTCACATTGGAGGCAGATGCTCCTATTCTCCTCCCCTTAGTCACCTTGTGAAGGACCCTTGTGTTTGCCTAGGAGGTGTTGTCACCCTCAACAGGATCTCTCTGGGGCTTCTTCCACATCCCAACACCACAATTCTACTTCTGACCAACTAGATCAAAGTATTTTCTTCCAAACTGACACAGAAAATTCTAAGGTGCCTGTCCAAGACCTACCATCACCTTTGACAGAGTTGGAAAATTAAGTCAATTAGTTATTACAGTACTAACTGTGATAACTGTACCTCAGCTGTAAAGCTACCATCCTGTGACAGTCTTATCTCCCTTCTGAACCAAAGGGACCTTGAGTGGTAGGGCTGTGTAAGGTAGTGACCTACCACCCAACCTAGATTAGGATGAAGTTCAGTAATCCTATGGAATAGCTCCAAGTGGGACAATTAGATTCTGAAATAATAATCAAATAATCCAATGGGAGAAGAAGACCCTGGGAGCCTTTGCGGCTGCTGGCTGTAAGTTTTTGCATTATTGTTCTGTTCTGGGTCAAGACTTTCATCCATCCCCTCACATACATGCCACTGCTCCCTCCACCTCTTCTATAAATGCCATGACTCCATCAGTCAGGTATTTACTAAACATGGAGTTATTTGCATACTCAGATTTGTGATTTCCACAGAAGCCATCCTCAGCCCTGACTTCCTTGTCCATCCCTGCTCTCAGCTCTGCCCGCTGATAAGGCATGACACCTCATATCATCCCATCAACTAATATTTAATTCAACTGTTCCCAGGGAAACACCACTCAGGAAATCATTTGACATGTCCTTGTGAGACAAACATTTACGGACCAGGTGCCAGATTTGTAAGAGCATGAAGGTGTGTGTTCCCTCTTCCTGGAAGAGGTGGCTGTTCCCTGCAGAACAAACACCCTGTCCCCAAGACTGAGGTGGGACAGGAGCACAGTGGCTGACAGTCCCCCTGCGCTGCGTGTTCATCCCCAGAAATACAGAGCTCACAATCAAACCCTTCTGCAAATGAGCTTTGTCTGAATGGCAGTGGTGGATCTGGAATAGGTGTTGGTAGTTGACACTGGGGCAATGTGTCCACCTAATTTTTTGTGTGTGCTTTCCCGGAAAATCCTGTAGCTGTGTGACTCATGCTGGAGACTGGCAGGCTATGCCAGGGCAGGGTGCAGACTGCAAGAGTCACCCAGGAGTTTGGTGGAGTTCGGGGTCAGGGTCATAATCCTCAGAATCTCTGCTTTGCTTTGTGACTAACTCCTGCTCAGTGTGCCCACAAACAATCCTTCTCCCTTCTCCCAGGTATCTGCAGCTTTACAACTGCTTTACAATCAGCAAGATCTTCTTGGCATTCTATTTGGAAGCCTCCCGTACTGCTTCCTTCCTTGCTCTGACATTGCCACCCCAAGAGCAGGCAAATCCCACCCTTCCACGTCCATGCACCAGCATAATTCTCTTAGTGGTGTTGCTGTGCCCCTAGCTGCCTGCTCTGATCCTCTTCTCTTTGAAGTATAATTTTATTGATGTTACGGACACTTTTCACTCAAGAGACTGCCAGAATTCCTCTGGCGGCTTCATCTCCAGCCTTCATGGGAGCCAAGCACTGCCCCAGTTCCCCAGGCTCATGGGCTGCACATTGTGGACTATCACCAGAAACATTTGTACAATGCTCTCAGCTGCATGGGGGGATCCTTGAGTTGTCCTGTGCAGGGCCAGGAGTTGGACTGGATCCTCTCTAGCTCATGATTCCATGATTCAATGATCTACTTTTTGGTTCAAATCAGCAGAACAAGGCATTCAGCTCAAGCTTTGCTCCTAAAGGCCTCGGTCACATAATCATCAGTGCTGGTGTAAAGTCTGTATTTGCTCTTCCCTAGAGGAATATTTTCAAAATTACCTAAACCAGCTGACCCGTTTCCCCCACAACACATCTTTAAATATTGACCAGAAATATCGCTGTAGCAGGAGATCCTAGAAAAGGAATAAAAGAGTAGGACGCAAGTGACAGAGAGAAGGGATATGTAAATCAGTCCAAAATCCATGGGAGTGGGAGGTAAGGAAGGTGTACCTAGGAGCACTCTCTGCACATGAGCGTGTGTGTCCCTCTAGCCCCAGAACTTCCACTGAGCAGGTGGGATTTGCCCATGTTTACACAAAGGCTCTGCTTTGAGCAGCAGTGGGATTTCTCTGGGCAAGTCAGGGCACCTCAAGGCACATCTCTCTAAGTAGAAAACAAACACTGTCAAATGCTTTTTTGACACCAATGGCATTTCCGAGGAGTCCTTGAGATCTGTTACTGGGCATGACTCAGGCCCCACATGGTTTGCTGGGCTGACATGGAGCTGGTTTGCCCTAGTCAAGTCCTCTGTTCTTTCTGGGATGGTTTTGTGGAACAGCTTGTCCGAGGAAAGGTGTCCATGCCTGCTCCTTTATCTCAAGGAGATGTCTCCTCTCCTTGCATCTCTCTTTCATCACAAGCTCTGGAGATGCTGTTCCTCACTACTGTTAGCAGTGCCTCACCATTTGGCTTTTCTTCTGGGACTGTCTCAAAATGCTGCCTCTCATTCTGCCTCATTCATGCAAGGCTATGCTGGGAGGAAGAGACATGAAATTAAAGGGAAGTAGTTACAAAAATATTGTTTTCCACAGTCCACTGCACAAAGCATTCAATGTGGTGGCACAGGGATGTTTTTACCCTGAACAGCTCAGCCCAAGTCTCCCTTTCTCATCCTGATGCTGGCTTTGATCAGTCCCCCTCCATTCTTGGAGCTGCAAGGTCTGACATTCATGCCCAAAATTTTGCCCAGGAAGAAAAAGCCCATAGTTCTGATTATTTCCACTGAGAAAAACATGAGAAAACCATTTGTTTTTCATTGTTCACCCCAAAGCACCTTCTGTGAGTGTCACCAGCATTTGCTTTCATTTTCTAGCTCAAGAACCTTCCATGCATGGCAGCTTTGCTCTGATCCTATACACAAACATACACTGCTGGGAGATCACCTTTTCCTTCACCACGACATATTTTCTTTAGAAACCCAAGGTTTACTTACTGGCTTGGGATTTGTGTGTCTGTTTGTAATAATCTTTTTTAAGAACACAAACAGATTCAAAAGAAGTTGTTATCTTCCAGTTTTGTTTTATATAATGCCTTTTTTTTTAAGGGCAGGCATGAGGAAAAGAGAACACCAAGAAGTGCTTGAACACTCCAGAAAAGTTTAAACCTTCTGGAAAATATTGTCTGCATTCAGTGTCATATATTTAATCCCTGAAACAATAGATATTTTTCATTCTAGCTAGAAACTTTTTTTAAGCAAAAATATCTGCTCATCCTCATTTATTGAGTGATAAATGACTACTGACTGTGGCCTGACACCAGTTTAGCCAGAGTTACCCCTCTCCCATGCAATGTCCCCTAAATTGCAAGAAACAGGGCAAGTTTGAGGTGAAGGCAATTCTGGAGGTCTCCAAGGATGAAGAGACCCCCTCGCCACTGCTCCATACCCTGTCCAGTCACTCTGCTGCTCTCAATGTAAATCTTTTCCCTTGTGTCCAACTGGATTTCCTCCCATTTCCCAACGAGGTTGCTCTGCAGCCACAGGCCCTCTCCATCAGAAATGAAAAATAATAATTTTAAACTGTTAAATGCTAACATTGTTTTTAAGGTTCCACCACCACATTTTTTTTACATATATTGGATATAAGTTTTCCATGTCTTTTTAATAAAGCCAAATCCATCACAGGAACTCAGCACATCGTCCTGAGAGATACTCTGGAACTTTTGGATCTGTGGTGAGGACAAATTTTTCAGAATTGACTTTTTTATTTTTCTTCTTTTTTTTTTTTCTTTCTTTTTTTCTTTTTTTAGAAAAGAAATGAAGACAACAGGCACAGTGGTCCCTTGGATTTCCAGGTAAACCTTTCCTTGGTAAATATTAAGGAAGTAGGTCCATGCCAAAATGCTCTGTTCAAATCCAGTTACTGCATTTCAGGAGGATACTGGCACAGCTGGGCTGATCCACGTGAGAAAAATTTCTCTCCAATTCCCAAAAATTGCCCCTAAAGAGGCAACTACCTACAAGTGTCAACTTCCATGGAAAAGCAATATTTCCTTACTGATTCCCAGCCCATATTGAAGTGCTACACCACAAGGGCAACCTAAAATAGGGGTATTTAATTAAACTTACATCCAATTTTATCCTGTTTGGTCCTCATCAGCATTTGAATGTGCTTGGGGCTCAAAGGCAAGGCTGGAACAGGATCACAGAATTACAGAATCATTTAAGCTGGGAAAGGCCTCTGAGGTGATCCATTCTAACTGTTACCCCAACACTACCATGTTCACCAGTAAACCATGTCCCCAGGTGCCACATCCATACAATTCTTGAACATTTCCAGGGATGGTGACTCCACTACTGCTCTGGACATCCTGTTCCTGTGCTTGACCATCCTTTCAATGAAGAAATTTTCCCTAATATCCAATCTAAACCTCCCCTGGTGTGACTTGAGGCCGTTTCCTCTCATCCTGTCCCTTATTCCTTAGGAGCAGAGCCTGATCCCCACCTGGCTGCCCATTCCTGTCAGGGAGTTGTGCAGAGCCAGAAGGTCCCCCTGAGCCTCCTTTTCTCCAGGCTGAGCCCCGCCAGCTCCCTCAGCTGCTCCTGGTCCTCCAAAACCTTCCCCATATTTCCTCATTACATCCAGGTGGGATTTGGGAAGCAGAGGTACAGCTGCAGGTCTGGCAGGAGGGCAGGAGAAGCTACAGGAGGCTTTTGTGATGTGGGGGGTGTTATCAGGTGTTTCTCACCCCACCAGGGGCCCTGCTGTGACACTGAGCCCAAGGCTCAGACTGTCTGCCTTGGCAGAACTTGTTCCTGAGGAAAGGTGCTGGGATCAGTCAGTTGGCATCCACCTGCACCAGCAGGCACCTTTGGAAATGCCACACAGGGTCACCCACCAGTGCAGAAACCTTCTGGAGGCATTGGCAGACACGAGCCAACCCCTGGCAGGGAGAACATGGCTGATATTTGGAGCTGGGCAGCCATAACGCTTCTTACTGAGGGAAGAATGATCCAGCTCAGGCTGACACCAGGGACACTGTGGACACAGAGTAGTTGACAGCCTTTCCCAGACATTTGCAAGGATCAGGCTCTTCTGCCAAAACCTTGCTCATGATCCTTAAGGGTGACAGATCCCTGGGAAGCTCCAGCACGTTCTGACTCCAATTGGGGGTAGGCGGATCTCGCTGTCTTTGCTACCAGAGAGAGAAGAGCACTTGTAGCTGTCCCATGAGGGGGACCATGTTGTCACCCATAAACCCCTGAGCGACCAACCCAGCCCTCAGCATGATGCCAAGGACAGCGAGAGGACAGAGGGCTGGGGGAAGTAATGGAAACACACCAGTGGTGGGAGCAGCCTGCCCTGACAGTCAGTAATTGCTGCAGCAGCCATTGGCTTTAACACGCTGGCACAAGCTGGCAGTCTCCCTTTGCCTGCTGGAACTCGTGTCCTGGGTAACCAGCATGGAGACTTGGAACCCAGGAGAGATTCAGGAGGTCCCACTCACTCCTGGCATCCAAAGGAGCGTGAAAGGAATGCGTCAGCCACAATTAAGCCCAGCAGGCGGAGCCCAGTGGACAAAGTTCAGGGATGATGCCCAAAGGATGAAGCCCACCAGGTGAATCCCACCTGAAGAAGCCCAGTGGATGAAGCCCAGGAGATGAGGCATGCTCTGCCATGCCTAGGGAGCATGGGAAATGGAGGGAATGGGTGAGCTCTGTGTTCCCATAGCAGGATGAACATTCTAGAGACTCCAATCCATCTGCATCCCAGAGGAAAAGCTGGGATTTCTCCTGATCTGAGCACCCCAGTGTGGACATGCAGTCCTAAGAATTTTCTCCTTCTCACGAACTCTGTAGGAAAACAAGATAAACTGGGACATTTTTCTCTCTTTCTAATCTTATGTTTTGCTAACTGAAGCTGTAAGGCTTCAGCCAATTCCCCTGAGGGGTGGGATGACACTGTCCAATCACTATTATGTAGATATCTCTGTATAAAGGTTAAAATCAAAATAAAGTCTGTCACACTTCTGCTTTCTACGGCCTGATGTGGATCTGCTCTCCTTACTGCCGCTCACAGCGACACCCCAGACCAAGACAGCAGCACATTTTGGATGTATTTGGAGACCCTTCCAGGTTTTTATCAGGAGCTGGTGTTCCCCTGTCCCAGGGATTGCTGCAGCTGGTTCTTCTCGATCTCCTGCCTGCACTGGGCTGAGACCTGCAAGTGCAGCAGTGGCCTCTTCTCCCTTCGGGCATCCCAGCTTGTCCCGTGCTAATCTCCCAGTGCCATCTGCCGTCTGTCCCGATACACCGAGGGTGACAGTGGTACTCCTGCCCATCTCAGGCTCACTCGCCGAAGGAGCTGCACAGGTTGCCCTGTGCCCCGCTGGGGTGGCTCCCACTGCCTCTATGGGTAGAGAGCCGAGTGTGTCATGGCTGTGTCATCCCAGAGGGAATCACACTTCTTCTTTTTGAATTAAATGAGTAATACCAGGAGGTATGCATGGGAGAGGCACCCAGAAGAGGGACAGCTCCAGCCTCAGGGGATTCCCAGGCTCAGCTGGAACAAGCCAGGACCGACCTGAGTGGTGATAGTCCCACCTCAGCCCGGTTGGACTATGAAGCAACACCCTCCCATCCTGTCCCGTCCCAGTTCAAATTCAGTGTATTTTTGATAGCAACGCTGTAGCTGACCAGAAAAAAAAATATTTTCCTCTATTAACTTAATACAGAGATCCTTTGCCGAAAATATCTTCACTCTCCCCATCCCAAGGAGGACAAGAAGGTGCATGACAAAATAAGTGCATTTTTCTTCCACTGTCCCGAGCTGCAAACTGCTGCTGAGCTCCTGCTGGAGGAGTGTCCTGGTTTCCTGTGCTCAGGTCTCGGATGCCACCTCCTGGCTTCCCTGCTAAACTGTGCATGTCGTGACAGCGCAGACCGGGAGCACATTTCTCATCACACTATCCCAAATAACAACGCCGTTAAAGTCTGACTGGCTCAGAGCAGCTTTTGTTCTTTGTGGAACTGACCCGATACCATGTATTTTTGAATCGCGATGGAGGTACCTCCTGTAATTAATAACCCTCAGTATCCAATCGCAGCAGCACCTTGAATCCCAAGGCCTCTCTGGGATGTCATCTATCACTTTAGGGGTGGGACCTGTCCCCCCTCACCTTTCCCTAACAGTTATTTTTGGGGTGTGTTTTGTTACATGATCCCTGTGCCATCCGCTGTTTATCACCTGTGTCTTTCCACGGTGGACTGAGATGCCAATTCCGAGTCTCTACAGACTTGTTGCTGGGTTGGGGAATAATTCAACAAGTAAGTGTTTGGCAGGGGGAGAACAGAGGTATTTTTGGAGCTGTGAGAGTGTGGTGATATCCAAACAAAACTTCTGAGAGGGGGCGCTGTGCAATAAGGAATCATGAGGCAGCCAGAACGTTGCCTCCTCTCTGCTTAGTGTCCATGATTCCCTACCTCTTCCGGCCCTCCTGGTGATATTTCAGGCCTGGTTGAGCCTGCTTGTACACCTGCCAGCCGAACCTGCCTCTTCCAGAGGTGCTACGGAGTTCATCCATCATTATATATCTCACATAGTCATTTTATCTGGCCACACGCTGAGGGCAGGGGCCCCACAGATGTGTGATGCTCCCTGACCACAGGAGACCTGTTCCTCACCCTCATGGGGGTGGACAACACATATTTGCCATGAGATGCAGCTTCTTGCCACAGCTCAAATCCTGTGTTCAGCCTTGGGCCTCTCATGACATTGAGGGGCTGGAGTGTGTCCAGGGAAGAGAACGGAGCTGGGGAAGGGGCTGGAGCACCAGGAGCAGCTGAGGGAGCTGGGGGGGCTCAGCCTGGAGAAAAGGAGGTTCGGGGGGAGCCTTCTGGCTCTCTGCATCTCCCTGACAGGAAGGGGAAGCCAAGGGGGAAGTTGGGCTCTGCTCCCAGAGAACAAGGGACAGGATGAGAGGAAATGGCCCCAAGTTGTGCCAGAGGAGGTTCAAGTTGAGCGTTGGAGAAAATTTGTTCCTCGAAGGGTGATCAGGCATTGTAAGGGGCTGCCCAGGGCAGTGGTGGAGTCACCATCCCTGGAACTGTTCAAAGATGTGGTGCTTGGGAATGTTGGTTTAGTGGTGGACCTGGCAGTGCCTGGGAATCGATGTACTCAATGGTCTTAGAGGGCTTTTCCAACCTTAAAACCTCTGTGATTCTATGATTTGTGGAAATCAGCAGGGAGCAGCAGCTGCTAAATCCTGCTGCAGGATGGAGCTGGGGCTCTCTGAGATATTTCCTCACAGCTATGGCCATTGTTCTCTTCCTGATGGACAAACAATAGGCAAGTCATCAGTGATGTTCAAAATGATCTCTAGCCATGATAGACTTTGGCCTGAGAGAGGACAGGAAAGGGGACGGTGGCAGCAGTGCTGGCACAGACCAGCAGATGGGAATTGCTGGAGTTTGATCCTTCACAAAAGCCCTTTGAATTGTTCTTCATCACATTTCCTGGAGAAATCGGTGGAAGGCACTGATCATCACCCACATGACTGGGCTGCATCTGGGGACTCTTAACCATCAGCAAAGGGTCATGTGTGGGACATGAGGGGAGCATCAGCGCTGTGGGATGCTCTTGACTCAGAGACAGGAGCTCCTGTGACCAGCACATCCCTGGATGAATGCTGGTGTGAGATGACCTGAATTCCTTCCTACCTCTCTGGTTGCAGCAGGGACAGAGTTTTGGATCTGGCCCCCCTGGCTGGCTGTGAGCATGTCTAATCACCTCCACCGGGAATGGCTTATCCAGCACAGCCATGCCGAGAGGCCCTTTTGCATCACAACAGCTGGATTTCCTATTCCCAAAGTGTTCCTTGCCTCAGTGCCCAGACCACACACCGTGGCAGAGCACAGCGTGCTCAGGAGAAAAGAGTCCAAAAGCTCCAAGATTTATCTTTTGTCCCACCTTCAAAACAAGGAAAAGAGGAGGAGTTTCCAGTAAAGTGTAAAATGAAAGTATGAAAGAAAGAAGCCTTTTTCCCCTATATTTTTTCCAGCCTCAGTGTTGTCTTCTCTATTCCCTGGTAGATTTGTCCTTTGGCTATTGGCCGACATGCCCAGGCAGCACAAGGACCAAAGGTGCCCTGACCTGCACCCTTTCCCTGGTGATGCCAACAGCTCGTGCCCCACCCAGAGTTTCCCTGCACCTAGAGCTTCATCCTGTCTGGGGATGTGGATATTTTGGGGACATTCCGTGTCCCCAGATCACCTCCCTGAGTGTCCCTTTGAGTAGGACCCCATCGGGAACAGCCAGGGTGGGGCCAGGGCTGTGCACACACAGCCGAGCCAGGGCACACGTGTGTCCACACGCCTGCGCTGGCCTCGTTCCGGACAGCGAAGAGACGCCCAGGGACCCTTGGAGCAGACATGACCTACTTTAGCTCCGAGGCGAGTGGGTCCCAGTGTAAAAGCTTAATAGAGACTGGCGTAAATTATTCATGGCCTCACCATGTTAATGCATGTGCCAAAGGCTTTTAAAAAAACAAAACAAAACCCAAACCAAAAAAAAACCCCAAAAAACACACAGAACCAAAACCAAAAAACCAGAATCAACAACAACAACAAAACCAAAAAAAACCCCAAAACAAAAACAAAGAAATCCCCACAAAACCAAACTATCAGGAAAAAGTCTGCTTTATAATTTAAAGCCTTGCATGCTCCCACCAGCAGGCCCCGCTGCTCCTGCTCTCCAGAGTGTTTCTGCTCAGGTGAGCAGAGCTTAGAGATGTGGACAGACGCAGCAGGGAAGAGCTGCCCCACTGGAGCTGGGACTGGGGCTGGAGCCGGAATGCAGGCAAGAGCTTGGGCAGCGGGCAGGGGGAATCCCATGGGAAGGGGCTGGCAGCCCTGCTCTGGTGCGGGCAGCCCACAGCCCCAGAGCGAGTCACTTCCGAGAGCAGCAGCGCTCACTCGTGTCCGTTCCCAGGCACGGTGGCCAGCGGGGCTATTTTTAGACCTGCCTTTTTCTAATTTTTTTCCCTTGCTTTCGCTCAGCGCTGCCCTCGAAGCCCTGGAGAGAGAGGAAAACACTGATCCCTGGGGCGGGAAGCTGCGTGGGAGGGCTCTGGAGTGCCCCAGCGCAGGGGTCAGCAAGCTAGGCCATGGGGACTCCTGAGGCACAGCAGGGAGAGCCCCTGGCCCTGCATGGAGATTCCCACCGGGCCAACCAGCGCTAGCGCAGGACTGCTGTTCCCACCACTGCTTTAGTGGTTACAGATAAGGCCACGGAACGGTTTGGGCAGCCCAGGCACCAGATCAGGAGTTGGGCAGGCACAAGGCAATGGATGTTTGCCTTCTATGGAGATCTCCTGCACTGCTGGCACGGAGGAGAGGCCCTCAGCCTCCACAGACGCTGGGAGGCAGAAAAAAAACACCCAGAAAAGCTCAGGGCTGCCCTCGCAGAGGCCTCCAGTGGAGCTCCACACCACCAACCCCCCAAGAGGTGCCTGTACACGCAAGGACTTGCCCTTCTCCCAGCAGGGTAGGGAAGATCCCATCTCCTGGTCCTCAGCTGCATCCCAAACCAGCCCGCATCCTTCCAGCCTGGGAAACGGGACCAGGGAGGGGCCAGGCTGGGCCTGAAGCATCCCACACCATTCCCACAAGAAAACACCCAAGACCACAGAAAAAGTCACAGCAGCCTCTGGGTATATTTTTTTGTTTTGGTTGCATTTCATATATTATCCAGTTTCACATTCTCATAGGATCAGCAATTATAGAGCAACTTATTCTCAAATCTTTTAATACAAGCGAGACAGCCATGGTCAGATAATACTTAAAGCACTTCAATACCAAGCAATAAGATGCTAAAACAAAAATTGCACAATTTCTTGTTTACTATGCCTGACTGAATCGTTGGTACAGAAGACAACCCTTCTTTTTCAAGCTTTTAACTAAACATTAACTTATCTTACAGGATTACAATTTCTCTTTAATAATAATAATAATTAATTGCACACAAACACACAAGAAATTCTTTATGATGCATAAATATTTCCTTATTACACATGGTACAAAAATACTCGTACTTTTAATTTTTTTTTGTTCGGTATTCCCATAAGGATAGCTGATTATTTGGCAGGACTGGATGCTCTCCAATCAGAAGAATGTGGGGGGGAAAAAAAAAAGTTAGATATTTTACAGCTGTTCTATATATAGAAGTCTGAAGAAGGAAAAAAATAATATAATAACCCTGACTTGAAAACTGGAGCAGAATGGATGAGAACAAAAACCCAGTGCATCGTACTTTAAAAAAAAAAAAAGGCAATTTTCAAATTTTTAAGCAATTTTCAAATTTTTCTGGTCATCCTGGGGAGGGGAGGGTGGAGGTGGGAGAAGGGGTGAGACAAGGACAGTTAGTATTTCTCAAAGCCAAGTCTTCACCAAAGCAAGAGGAAAACCTTGATGGATCAATCAGTTGGGCCAAGACCTGTTGCTAATGGTTACACAAACGCTAGAACAAACAAACTTACACTCACACAGACACAAGTTAAGTGTTTTAATTCATGCCAGAAAACATGCAAAACCCATTTTGCCTTTCAGTTCCTTCAGCCGAGCTGCCCCTGGGGCAGGGCGAGCCCAGGGAAGCCCAGGACCGAGCCCCCGGCTGGGTTTCAGTGCAGCCGGATGGCAAAGCTTGGTCAGGGAGGAAGTCCTGGGGATGGCTTGAGGGAGGGATGGAGGAATGGATGGAGACAGGGATGGAGGCAGCACACAGCCCATGGCTGGGGCCGTGGCAGCTTCACAGTCCGGGGGAGGGGGTGCTGGCAGCCCCGGGGGCAGCGTGGCGGGGCCAGGCACGTTGTCCGCTGGCCGCATACCAAACCCAGAGGAGTCGGAGCAATCGTCCCAGGCACATCCCTCTGTGGAGAGGCAGGGAGGAGGAACACAAGCCGAGAAGAGACACTGTGGGAGAGGAGCATGGTGAGCAGAGCCAGCTGGACCTGTGTCCTGAGTGTTGCAGCCCCCTCTCCAGCCCAGGGCTCGGGAGGTCTCCCTGCTCCCATCACCCATCCAGGAAACCCACCCACATCCTTGGGAGGGTGTGTGGGGCTGAGTCCAAGCTCCCATCCCTCTTCCCCCCAAGAGTTCAAAGAGCCCAAGGAAGAGAACAAAGATCTGACTCCAAGAGTAATTAATTACTTACTAATAAACTAACAAAACTGACGAGACTTCCATCCTTGCTGGGTAGCTTCAGAGGGAGGATACCAGCGCATCTGGAAAAGAAAGCCACGGCAGAGGTCCATGATCCATGATTACCTCAGCCAGAGCAGAAACCTTCAGCTCCTTCAAGCCATGTGCAAGGTCCATGGAGCAAAGATGTCTCCAGCATGGAAAAGGAAGCTCTAGGGTGAGCTCCAAATGCTACTTAAATAGCTCCACCCCGAGCCAGCCAAAGGAGGCATCTCAAGACCACACATTAAAACCAGACAACTTCTACAGGACATGTATGGGGGAAGAAGTGGCTCATCCACTACAACCCACAGAGTTTTCCAAGCCCCAACCCTGCTACCAGGAATGGCTCCAGGCAAACCACATTATGAAAAGAACTTGGCAGAGCTGCAAACCAGCAAGACTTGGAGGCTTCCCTGGCAGGTGCTTACTGCGACATCTATTGCTCAGACCTGCTCCTTGCCAAGGAAGGGGCTGGATGGGGACCTAACAATGCAAGCAAGGGACAATAACTGAACAGACACTTTCCAGCCCCTCAGGAGTCACAGTGAGCTGGCAACGTCCAGCCCCACAGCCTCAGACATCCATATGATCCCATTTGGTCAGCAGGGCCAGTGTGTCTGGCTGGGCTGCATGAGCAGCTCTGTGCCTGAGAGCAGTGGGAGACAAGCCCTTGCCACTTGACTGAGCACAGATCCAGCAGCTAGAGCTGCAACTGGAGCTTGGTCCTGCTGCTGGAGCACAGCAGCCACCCCTGGCTCCTCCCTCCCCAGCTGCCAGGAGAGAAGCACAGCCTCAGCATGTTCAGGGCTCTGGGAACCAGCACAATGATAGACTTGGCTCTAAGACAGGGAGAAAAGTGGCAGAAAACCCCCTGGAGCCCCATGCAAGCCATTCCCCTTGTTCCATTCATCCTGGCACAGCTGTCTCCTCACCCAAACAAGCCTGGCTAGATGCTCCTCACAAGGATGTGCAAAGACATGCGGCAAACTGCCACAACCTCAGCACTGCTGCCTGCAGTGGCGAAGTCCTCCCCCGACAGGCATGAGGGCTGTGATGCCAGGAACTGCAGCCACATGATCCATGGGCCTTGAGTCCCTCTCCAGGAGATGGCTCCTAAAGAGGCCCTGCCAGTCAGCAGAAGCTCTGTCCTCACAGGAGCCTCTCATCACCTCAGAACAAGGCCAGTTTGGACAAGACTTGAAAAAAATCTCGTCTAGTGGAAGGTGTCCCTGCACATGGCATGGGGGTAGAATGAGATTGGTTTAAGGTCCCTTCCAACTCGAACCATTCCATAATCTGATGGACTCTTGCCAGACACCTTCATAAGGCAAGTGGGTGCCACTAAATCAGCTCCCAGCTGGCCCCACACCTCACTTCATGGCACAGCATCCCAGTCAGTCCAGTAGCGGGAATCAACGGCATGAATGTTACCAAGATCCTCCCCTCCAGTGAGGAGGTCCCATCTAGTGCCAGGACCCAAGTGCCACACACAGCATGTTTTCATTTCTCCTTTAGCCTGGGAGAGGGACTTTTGCTGCCCAGCCAGGGCCACCACACTGTGCACAGACAGCACCCAGGAAGGCTTGGAATGGGCAGCAGCATCACTGACAACTTACAGGGTCACCACAGCAGCTGCCAGAGCAAGGACAGGGGTTTCTTTCTCCCCACAACCCCTGTCACCAGGAGGTGCTTGCTCAGCAGAGCCACATCTCTGCAGCTGTCCTCCCTGGCCAGTGTCTCCCACGCCACACCCCTCCCCTCAACAGCTGGAAGCAGTTTCCCTTTGCCCAGCAGGAACAGGAAACTCCCCCTTCGTTCACAAGGCTGTAAGTGCCGTTCACAAGTGTAAGTGCTGCCTCCATCCCACAAGCAGCATGGCCAGGCCGTACATGAGCCGGTATGGCCCAGCCTGGTGGCCCTCCATCCTGTCCTCAGAGCCACCTTCTGGCCCACCTGCAGAGCCTCAGCACCTCCACTTTCAACAGAAGTCCTGGTTTTCTCTTAAAACATGCACTGTTCGTAGCTGTGGTACTAATAAACCATCACCACAAGGGACCACCCCTCCTTGCCTTCCTCCTGTAGGTCTACAATGCTCACACACCAAACCCATGCAGCCTGACCCACTGTGGCCCCACAGACCATTAGCCCAGCCCTGCATTCAGAGGGGCTCAGCCTGGAGCCCAGCAGGAGCTGCTACAGACATGACAATCTTGGGTACAATCCAAGGCTCTGACATGCTGGCAGGGTGAGGGAATGACCTGCCAGGTCTTTCAGCCCCCAGAAACATTACGGGCTTGATGGGATGAGGCAGGAACTCAGTAGGAGGGATGTTCCCAAAGCCAGCAGAAAGCACTGGGAGCAGTGGATCGGAGGCAGTGGATAGCCAAGAGAACACTCTCTAGGCATCTGCCAAGGCAGGTGTGTTTTCTCTTCACACCCCTTGAAATACTACATCTGTCAAGGAGGAAGCTGAGACCTAATGGAGATGTTCAGCACTGGGTGAGGAAAGCAGAGCAAGAGAGGCTTTTACTGGAAGAGACACAGTTGTTTCTGGAGAGGCATTAGCTCACAGTTGGAAAAGAGTCTGGTCACACCACTGAAACATCTCCTGCTCGCAGGCACAAGGCAGCCACTGCTGGCCAACTGCAGCGGCCTCATGCTGCTGCCTTCAACATCTGTCCCAGAAAACAGCTGGAGAGGAGAAATGCATGCCTCTGCCTGCCACCTCCCAGAGGCCAGGAACCTCTCCCTTTCTGCAGCACAACACCATCAGCTGCCTAAAAATCACAATGAAATTATAAATGGGGCAGAGAAACAGCCCATCGGAGCTTCACTCTACTTATCAAAACCTCCTTTGTCTCTCCCAATTGCCCTCAGAATTTAAGTATTCAATTGTCCACCATCTTCATGGCGAGCAAGTCCTTCAGAAGGAAAGAGGGGAAGCAAGGACCAAGTACACAGGTCCCTCCTCAGACTACCTTTGGCTTGGAGGACCTGCCTTTCCTCCTTAGTTACCTCTAGATCTGCAGCCAGCCCCAGCAACTCTTGGAGCTACCTCTACAGCTGGAATGGTCCCCAGGGACCAGAAAGGCTCCCAGTGCAGGCAGGGACAAAGCACTCCTTGTGATCCCAGGAGCTGGTAGGATCCAACTAACACGTCCAATAGCTGCATCTTGCTGCCAAGCTGCTGAATTGCAGAGCAGCATCTTCACTGGTGCTGTTGAGATCCTCAGATCCTCAGCCTGGCGAGCCACAAGCACCTCACAGGCAGCACTGCAGGTCACTGGGTGTGAGCCCTGGGCAGCCTCCACTGGCAGCTGGTGAGAGCTGCTCTGCTGTAGCTGGAAACACAGCCCATGGGAATGTGACCCAGGCAGGCAAGGACAGGCAGCACAGACACCACCTCACCCACTGGTGTGTGCTGGACCACCTGTTTGAGGGCCCCTCAGGGGCTGGTGTAGGGGGACAATAAGATGTGGGACCAGAGCAGCTCAGCCCACCACCAGGAAAACCAGATGCAGTGGGATCAAGCACGTGCATCTCCCCAAGCAGCTCAGGCAAGGAAGAGCTGGAGGATCAGCACATCATCCCACACCAGGGCGAGGAGCACACAGGACAAGACAGGCACTGATCCATCCCCTTGTTTAGGAACATTTTAACAGGCATGCATACATCCATCAATCCAATGCCTTGTACCCCTATGGCTCAGGGAGACACACCCTTCTCTGAGCAGCAAACAAGCATTTCCCCTTTTCCAGCAAGTTGTGCTGCTTTCTTCTGGATTGAGCCAGCCAGGGAGAGCCACTGGTGGCCACAAGTCTCTTCTGATGGCATATCAGTCCCGTTCACCCACCAATTAGTGAGAACAGCTGCTCAGGAGCATCGTCTGCTTGGAGGATGCTCAGAGTATCTCCTGCCTGCTTTTCCCTGGCTAGAAGGGATCTGCTGGCTTGGGCCTTCTTGGCCACCTATGCCACCACTAAGTCACTGGAGTTTAGGAAGTTACCACAACCATGAACATCTTGAACAAGAGGCTTCACTTCTCTGGGAAGCATGGAGCTTGCCCAGAAAGAATCCTGGGAAGTCCCTAAACAACAGCACCAACAAACAGGCAACAAGTTATTAGGGACAGAAAATTCATCACTGTCTCCAGTATAGGGAGAGTCTGTCAGCTTAGCTGCAAGGGAAAGGGGGTTTGTACCGACCTCTGCTTTCATCAATGGGATCAGCCTCAACCCAGTGCTAGGAAGTCCCAAGGTCCTTCCAGGCTCTTGCACAACCACACAGCCATGATCCAGGGCTCCCTCCTCCACCCACTATTCACTTGGACAGGGCCCAGAACCAGAGATCCATTTCTGCCATCTCCTCAAGGTCTCCAGTGGATGCTCTGAGGGACCCTTGGGCAGCCCACTCCCAAAAAGACTGGCATCTCTGTGTTCTCAGGCCTTGACCTGGCTGCCTGCCCTGGAAACACCTAGCAGGGTCTCTGGGAGTCCAGGTACCCAACACATCAGCTGTGTCCTCAGCAGCACCATGTGGCCATGTTCTTATGAGCCAATCCTGCATCCAGCCCCTGCTCACCAGGCCAAGTCCTGCCCAGAGCAGAGTCCTGCCTTCATGGTTGCTGCCACAGCTGGAAGCATCTCTGCAGAAGAGCTCTAAGAGCATGGATAGCCCTGGCATCCCCTGCTGCCCACTCATAGCCTGGCTTAGAGGCACCCCAAAAACAGTGGGGTTTTGGGGTGCCTACCAGGACCAAGCAGAACAAGACAAGCTGTATCATTGTCTCTCTGCCTGTGTCAAGCTCTTCCCATCTTCCCAAGAGGCCAGCTCTGCACCTCTTTGCACCTCACAGTCTTCCAAGCGCAAAGGCAGACCTGGGCCCTCATCTTCGGTGGCTTCTTTTCCCATCATCACTTCCACAGAGACAGGAAAAAAGTCTGCTCAGAACCACTGCAGGGAGAACTGAACCAGGGCTCGTTTCCTCCAGTCAAATATCACCCATCCCCCTGCCAACCAGTCCCAGGCCCTTCCCGTTTCCCAAGCTCCCAGTCTCCTATACCACACCCCTCTCTCCCAGGCTGCTGATTCCCTTAATTACGGCTCACACGACCTGTGTCCTGCTTGTGATTTCAGGTTGCAAGAGAGAAGCCAAGCTCCAGGTAGGAACTGGCTCTGTTTCCATTACTGGAGAGGAAAGAGGTGAGATTAGACCCATGATTAAGGGCAGGGTCTGTCCCGGTATGCGATTCTGGAATACAGTGACTGGCAAGTGCTGTTGTCTAAGGTGCCCACTAAAATTTAGTTGTGTGCTATCACTACCACGTCACTCACCTCCCCCACGGTGTGCTAGGAGTGAGGTCAAGGTGTATTTCTGGTTGCCTTCAAAGGGTCAAGGCTGGGGAGAAACCAGATTTCTTTCAGGCCGAGTGGCAGGCTGGTCTCTGCCCCAGCTCAACCGGGCTGCTCCCCTCCCACCGGCAGGGCCTGGCTCAGCCTGGCTCAGCTGGGAGGAGCTGATGTAAGATGGTGCCATGCTGTGTGCGCCATGTCATGTGCTGCAAAGTTGGAGATGTGGGTTAGAAAGAAGGCCTGGCATCTCATTCCCCAGGCTCTGGTGGGTGGGTAGCGTGAGGCCCATGCACTGGGTTGCCAAGGAGATACGGGCTACAGAGATGGGCAGAAGCTTGCAAATCCCACGGTGCACCTTGGAGGAGAGATGGTTACCTTACCAGTCTTTCCAGACGTGGCTGCCATCATGCTTAACACTTCTAGGAATGGAGCTGTAGTACAGCCACTCCACTAGCTGCAATAAGGCATCACTAGGGCGTCCCATCTCCAGGGACAGCTCTGAGCTTCGGGGCTAGCCTGCGCTGGCATCATGGCTGGAGTTCACTAGGGACATCAAAGGAGGGATTTGAGAGAGGGTGGGAGGGAGGGAAGGCAGATGGGACAATCAAAGTCAGCAAAGTCCCCGGTGGAGCAGGGTCAGGCCACAGTCACAGCTACAGCAGCCTGCTGCCTGCCCGGAGCATCATCGAGGTATGGACGTGCCAGGAGCAGCAGCCATCAGTCTTGGCTGGGAGTAGTTTACCAAGGGTTCCCGAGGCCAGGCCAGCCTCTCACCACCTCCTGCCCCTCATCCCTTCTGCCAGCCCTTAGGGCAGCTCTTCAGAAGGCCAGGCCAGGCCACCTCCTCTCCCCCTTGCTGAATTCAGTGCTGCAAGAGGATGAGCCCTTCAGGTTTAAATCTCTTGTGACAAGATCTTGGTTTAGCTACAGCCTCCAACTTCTTGCCTGCCTCAAGGCTGATCACTATGGAGCTGCTACAGTTCTGGCCATTCCCATGCATGCCCTCCAGCCAATACCAATCCACCAGGAGGAAGAACTGTGACTGTTCTGGGGAATAACCCATGAGCCTGCCACATGAGAGAGCCAGCCCCTCTCAGTGAGGGCAGAGGGCTCAGCATATGGGGACTACGGGCACAGCTTTTAGCCCAGCTTGTGAGTAGAAGCTGTGGTCCACCCTCAGTGCTGCAAGGGACATGGCTCCAGCCCAGAGCTGCCAGTACGAGTAATGTTTAACCCCACTAAATTTTATTGGTAACGTATCCTGCGCCAGGACGTGCCCCTGCAGGGTCAGCACCGGCTCAGCACAGCCAGGAGCAGCTGGGACTGCCCAACAGCCTCTTTGGAAAAAGAGCTGGGTCCAGCCACAGCCTGGAGGGGCTGCACTGGCTCCCTAAGGCTTAGAGGCCCGTCACCACCCATGGATCCCCTTGGGCAGGGAGCTCCACCTACACAGGGAGCTCCTCAGGGCCTTATGGTGAGGCCAGACAACCTCTTTGGAAACCAGTAGCTCACCAGCTGGAGGGCAGGAACTAAGACTCCAGAGGGAAAAGAGGTAGCTGGAGGCCTCCTTAATACCCTCCACTCTACAAGAGCAGAGTTCTCTCCCCCACTATGCACCATAAAGTTTTGGTGTCTAACCCTCACACTCAGGGTCCCTATACAGTCACCAATGACCATCCTGGAAGAAACTGCAGTAAAAGTTTCACCTCCCTCAACCACCTCAGACAGGCCAGAGGGGTTGATTTTTCCTGGTCCTCCCTTCCAGGGACAATTCAACCTTGACCACCACCCTACACACACAAGGGGCAGGAAGACATCTCTCTCCTGGGCCACTGAGGAGCACAGCACAGCCCTGTAGTTGAGAGCACCACCGCCAACTTTTGGAAAACACCAGCAAGCACAACCTTCCCAGTGAAGAACCAGCCTGGCTCTGGAGGTCCTTGGAAGAACACTCCAGTGCCTGGTCCTGTCCTGAACCCCAATGTACTTCTCCCTATCCCCCAGGAGCTTCAGCCCAACACCAGGTCACCTGTAGAAGGGCAGAAGCAAGAGAGGTCTGCAGGTGTGAGAGGGGCAGGACAGAGGACAGGAGTCAGCATCCACTCCACATAGCATTTGGGAAGCAAGCTTGGCTTGAAGCTGGGTAGTTACTATCACAAAGCTTGCAGGAAGCAACAGGATGCCAAGGGCCAACATAGCTCACTACCAGCCAGGACGGCAAGGTGAGAGGACAACTCCTCTTCCTCTCCATTTAAGCAGGGAAGAGTAGGAGTCAACACCCTGCTTGGCAGGGCAGAGAGCAGAGGTTAAGCCCCAACGCTCAGTCCCACTGCCCCAGTCTCCCATGGCACCACTACAGGAGCAGAGACACAAGCAGGCAGAACACAGCTGGCTGGTCACACTGAGCAGGGCAGGAACAGGGGCTCCAGCTTCTCCTGGACAAGTGCTTCAAGCCAAGCACCTTAACTTGGAATTAGGATGCTGCTACTCTGTTTTGACTTGCCCTTTGCAAGTTCATGGCTTCAAGGACTTTATGCGGTTTCTGTACATTAAAGCATCCCAGTGTCAGACCAGTACAGGCATCCCTACATCCCCAGCTGCAGCAAGCAAACCCTGGGACACCAGGCGGCTGGTTGCACCACCACCTGCACTTCCAGAGGCTCATGCATGGAATGACCCTCCTCACTAGCCTGTACCCAGGGTGGCTAGCACCCTGTTCCATCACAGTTCCTTGCTCTGGCAAGGTTCTAGTCACTCATCTCCTGCAGGACACCCTCCTCCAGCTTTGGAAGTGTTTGAGTCATTCAGCCCACAGGGTCCCAGCTGAGCCCCTCAATTTAGCACAGAGCTAAGCCCATTCTTTTTACTGTGACTTGGGATGACATGTCATAGCTATGTTACTTGCCGGCAGGGAGTGTTTCCTCCCAGCAGTCCCTCAATGTAGTTCTCTGGCCATGGGGAGCAACAGGGCCAGCCAGAAATCAAGCCCTGACTTCCTCCCACCTGCCTGCCCCTTGTGGGAAAGCAGGCTGGACCTGCAGGGTCAGAAATCGTCACCCAGCTCTGCCTGCTCTTGGCCACACAGACCACTCCCTAGGGCTGGCTCAGGGCTGAGCACCCCTTCCCTGCAGCCGGGAGCAGGCTCTGCCCAGGAGCCAAGGTGCAGAGGCCAGGGTTGAACCAGCCAAGAGGAGACTGCGGGAATGAGAGCAACCGTGGCGGGGAGAGAGGAGGGCCCTGCCTTGGCACGGGAGGCAGGGAGTGACTCACCTGAGCATGAAGAGCAGCGGCCGCAGCAGCGGCCGCCGGGTACGTGAAAGCAGCGTGAGGGATGGCAGGGGTCAGCTCCGTGGTGTACAGTGGGTAGGGAGCCCACGCTTCCGGGGACGCTGGGATGAGAGCTGCTCCAGTCAGGTCATCTAGACAGGAGGAGGAGACAAGGGGACAGCATCTCAGTAGCTGGCCCCAACAGCCTGCTTTGGGGACAGGCTCCAGACTCCCCACCCCAGGCTAAAGCTTTGCACTGCCATCTTGGTGAGGTATAAAATCTGTGTGCACAGCTGCTCCTCTGGCCTCCCAGCCTTGCCAGGAGAAGCCAGGAATGTGTCGCATTACAGTCCCACTTGGACTTTGCACAGACTGGTCCACATAGGCAGCAGAGGGGTGGTGCCACAGGATACAGGGCTCAGAGCCACATTACAGGTCACCCCATGAGCCTCAGCAGGGCTACTCACGCCACCAGGCTACACAGAGGGTGATGGCACAGAACTCATCCTTTATGCTTCACAATTAGGGATGCTTTAAAGGATTTATGGTATCACTTGAGCTACCAAATCCAACTTCCATGTCTCAACAGTTCTATGTTGGCCAGATGCCTGTCATCCTCCTGCGGCTCCAGCATCCTGCTGGCCTCCCTGCCCCAGGCAGATTTCAGGCAGAGCAAAGATGGGTCTGGATTCCTTTCCACTGCGGCAGCATTCCCAGAGTTGGGCATCTCTCAGGTTGGAGCCATGACCTCCAAGCCCCTCCCAGCATACTCACAGGGGTCCCGTGCAATGAAATGTGCACCCAAGGCAGGGTGGATATTGGTGGGGTTCGGTGTGGCCATCAGCTTGCTCTTGGCCATCTTTGTGTTGGCTTTAGCAAATTCTAACCGCAAGGTCTGGGGGTTCTCAGGGTCGAAGCGGATGCCCTGTCACAGGAGAGAGCACAGGAGTTTCTCAGAGATGAAGCTCCAGTCCAAGCACAGGCTGTGGTTATTCCTGGAGCAAAGCCCAACTGAGGAACCAAGGCCACCACACTGCAGTCACATGCCCACATTTCTGTCACCTCACTGCAACGCTCAAGTCCCCACGTGCTTTTATTTTTTCATTTAGCTGGCCCAGGACCACTGTTTCCAACATGAGGGGTGCAGTTCCACTCCTTATGTGCAGTTCACCAACCACTATAGCAGGGATGGCTACCAGCACGGGTCAGGAAAGGTCTGTCTGCTGGAGCTGGGATAACTCGGTCTATACTGGAGTTGGAATAACCCTCATCTGTGTGGGAACTCCCATCTGTGGTGCCACTACATCTTCTGCCAGCCTGAGCAGAGGCACTAGCAGGTGTCACAAAGCCCAAGGCAAGGTCTACAGCATTAGAACCATGTTTTGCTGACCAGATCCCACCAACACTCCTGCAGGATGGGGATCATTTTGGGTGTCCCTTCCATGTTGACCATCCTCAAGATATTTAAGATATTTTCTTGAGTTACAGCAGTTCCCCACACCCTCAGAGGCCCTGGAGCTGTGGTCAAAAACTACATGGAGACAGCTTGCATCCACTTGCCCAGGATGGTGTCAGCCTTGAACAGCTCTCCTGTGTCCCTGGTGGGATGCTGCAGGACCATTCCACTTCCATAGTCCAGGGCACAGCTGAGAGACCCTGCCCTCAGCTCTGGGTCCAGCAAGGCATGTGACCCCCACCCCCTTCAGCCCCCTGGCACTTTGGGTACTCACATTCAAGGCATTCTTCGCTGCTTCAGCACCAGCTCGGCTGTCAAAGGTCACAAAACCCACTGGCTAAAAGAAACAATACCGATTTCAGTTTGGAAGATTCTTCCAGCTCCTCAGGCTGCCCTGCCACCCCGTCTGCCCCAGACAACCAGCAGAAGAGACCATCCTAAGCTGCACAGGGACTTCCAGCAGAGCTTGGGTCATTGGCTCAGGATTCCTTCTCTGCATCTGCTCCCACCACAAATGCTTTGGCATTCCTACATGTGGGGACACCGCTCACCCTGACAGCCCCCAGCATGGGCACCCCCGCTTTGATCAGCATGGGAGTGGGGAAGGCTGATGGCAGCACAAGGTTTGAGGCTGAAGCCTCAGGTCTCTCCCAGGGCAGGAAGAGAAGACATGGAGACATTCAGAACATGCTGGGTCAGTAGAACCCCGCTGTGTAGCTGGTGCTGGCCCAGAGAGGGCTTTACATAGTGAAATGGGATTTTTCCCCTCTCCCCTCCTGGCATGTCCAGTTTGCTAGCAAAAGCCAAAAATACACAGGCTGGAAGGAGGTACCTGCTTTGAAGTCAGCTTGATCAGTGACCCCTCATAACCCTGCAGGACAGAAGAAAGCAAGTCAGTGTCAGGTTCCTGAAGAGGCCACGCTACAACCAAGACACAACACGACAGCTCTGGGAGTTCCTATAGCACCAAGCCCTCCATAGGGCAGGGGCCGCAGTAGAAAAAGGGACAATAACACTTCTTTTCCACCAGCAGAGAAGACTGGGGGCAGAGCAGGTATTTTAGCTGTTCTGTCCTAGCCCTTTGGGAAGGAATCCCATTTTCTAGCTCTTCATCCAGCTACAAAGATGAGCACCCTGCCCTGGCTAGTGCCTAGAGAAAGCAGAGCACCCTCCCTGTGCTAGAGGAGTGCAGACAAGGGAATCCCATTTCCCCAGAGAGAGCCTAGGTGGTTATTAGAGAAGGATGGAGAGTTTGGGGGATGAGGACACATCCGCAAGGAAGGGCTGGTCCAGTTGAGCAGGAGGGCTGACGAAGCAGGTTTCATCAAACTTAGAGACAGCACAATTCTAGTGGCAGGCTTCTGGGGAGGTTTCCCAGTTGAGCACATGTCATGGGATCCTGTGCTGGCTTCAGGTTCCCATGTCATCCCTTCTTCCCCTGACAGACCTTTGCTGCCAGGTCATACACAAAACAGCCTCTTTCCTACCAAAAACCAGATTTGAAGACCTTCTTACCTTGAATGGTCGGAAGAGAAGGTAGAGCTCTCTGGGTTTGATATCCACAGGAAGGCCACTGACAAACAGCGTCCGTACCTAGGGGAGAGGCCAACCAGCTGTACCGAAAGGAGATGTTTGGTGCCAAAGCAGGACCACAGAGCACAGCTCAGAAAACTAAGTGCAGTAAGAACAGGACACCTTGGATCAAAGGTCCACTAACCCTTCCCTGCATTAGAGGAGTGTTGTCCAGGATAAAACACACCCAGCCCTTTGGTCCCTGCCTCAAAGGATTGAGGCCTTTACAAAAATTCAGTCTCTGGCATCATGGCCTGGCTTGATCAAAGCATGGACACCAGCCCCACAGCCTGACAGGACCTTGACAGCTAAACTGGAAAAGACCACACACTGCCACAAGAACGAAGTTTGATGCGTCCCAAAGCTCCAGAAGGGACCAGTACAAATCCCAGTTCTCTCTAGATATTTCTACGGATCACACACTAGATCTCCTCTCCTCAACCTACCCTGGCAGTTCAGTTCCATCACCAATCCAAAGACAGCCCTCAATTTCGAGAAATACCTCACTGCCCCACCCGCAGCTTTTGACTTCTGCAACAGCCCCAGAACATCACTGCAGGAAGATTTTTGGGTCTGTCCCAGCTCCTTCCCCAGCACACCTCAGACCCTTCAGAGCTCCCAAACCCACTCTAAGAGCAGTTGTTCTGTTGTGCCCAGCCAAGAGCAGCTGTGCTGGGCCAAACCCCTGTAGGCATCTGCTCTTCCCAGGCTGTTCAAGTCATGGGCCAAGTCCAAATACACTCATCTGAAAGCAAAAAATACAGTGCCAGGGGAGGATTTCAATAGATAATCCATTAAAATTATAGATAATAGTTCATTGAATAACCAGGAAAAAGAAAGTGCTGAAGGCTCATGGCCTGTGAGAACTCTGCTCAACAGTCAGACTCATCATGAGCACCTTCTCCCTGCACACTGGCTGGCAGACTATTTCCGTGGTAAGCAGCATGATGAAGCTGCAGACACTTCTTGTAAATCAGCAGGGAAATCAGAGCTGGAAAGAGAGGTTATGCACAACCGAGGTCATGAAGACACTCATCATTATTAACAAGGAGCAGGAGCCCCAAGCCAGAACTCATCTCCTGGCCTGCTTCCAGCATGGAGTGACCCCATCACATTTGCGGGGCAGAAGGACTCTGCTCCCACAGTTTTCGTTTTGCTCAGCCATTTCCCCTTCCCCAGACAGAGTGGGCTGTATCCAAAACCTCTCTGACCACCAAACTAAGCAGCACATGCTTGCCTGGCTCCTGGGCTGGAGACAGAGCTGGAAACACAAGAGTCTCTGCCTCTGTAATTTTTTGAGGGCAGCCAGATAGAGACTCCTCCACACAGGGAAGTTTCTCTCATTTACAGATGAAAACTCACCTCCTTGAGCTCCTGTGCCCAAGACAGTCCTGCCAAGGCAGACAAATGCCCTTCCCAGGGTAAAGCCCTCCAGGAAGGACAGTGATTGTGAAAGGCTTGGGGTGCTCCTGCTCCCTTGTGCATGCTGAGACTAAGGGTTGCCACTGTCCTCCAGTAGAGTGAGGAGCCCTTCTCCAGCACATCGCAGGAGCAGAACCAGAGCATGCTTCCCATCCCCTCCCCTGACCCCTCAACATGGATCGCTCTACCACACACTCTTGTTTTGCCCTGCCTTGGGAAGCAGGATGCCATGTGGAGCACTCCAGGAATGCTTTCCAAGCCCAGGCTCGGTCTGACAGGCTCCCCAGCCATCCCACCCCTCATCTGATGCTTTAAGGCACCACTCTAAGGCCACCCCATGCTCAGACAGAAGGGACAATGCCACTGTTTCTCGGCTTGCTTACTGCCTCGAAGACGTCAGCGCCTGCACTTCAGCATGAGCTTCACAGAGCACCCGCAATGCATTCCCCAAAGACCCATGGCCATCTCTTGCAGGGGAGGACTGCAGAGTGTGGTGGCACACGTGTCTCAGCCATGTGAAAGCACTGTCCCTTTTCAATATTTCAGGATCCAAGTGTGCTCAGCCCCCAAAATGGATTTTTCTTCTGAGCAGATAGAGATCTGCATCCCTGTTGGGTCTCTAAATGGCCTCGTGATGCGTCACTTGGTAAGTCCTTACGACAGGCATGACAGGATGGAAGATGCGTGGTGGCTCAGGGAAGGGGGAGCCAGAGCTGGAGCCCTCGCATCAGCCTGAACAGAGCAAGGCAGGTGCCCAGAAAAGCTCTTTGTCAGGGGTAACAGGGTCCCAAGTGCCAGCCCCATAAGTTGCTGCCAAGGACAGGAGCAAGAAATCTTCTCTCACTGGCCAGAAGTTTCCCTTGGCCTCCAAGTCCTGTTTGTCACCATCAACAGCATTGAAAAGGCATTGGAAAGCCAAGCCACAGCACCCATCAAGGGCTGCCATTGCTCCTGGGCAATTCCAAATGCCTCTAGCCAGCCTCTCCAAAGAGGGTCTCAAGACAAACGAAGGAAGTCCCTGCTCAGAAGAGCTTGTTGGAAGCGACAAGACCAAGTGGTTGGTTTTACAAGATCTCTGCAATTCAACACATCCATAAGTGATCTAGAGAAGTGTAAGGAAAAAGGGAGACCAAGTTATTCAGTGAAGGGAAGGTGGGGCTGGTGAGAGACCTGAGCAATATTTTCAAAGGACGGAGTGAGCTAAGCCAGAGGGAGCTCACTTCCAGCACCAGGCATAAAGCAAAGGAGATCTGGGTTATCCCACAGGAGAAAAGCAGCAGGCAGCTCACCAGTCTGAGCCTCTTGTGCACCGTGGGCAACCCGGTCCAGCCTCTTCCCCTGCTCCCAAAGAGAGGAAACTGTAAATGAGGGCAACAGGGTCTAGACAAGCATCTTCCAGTGGATTAACTGAACTGGGACTCTCCAGTCAGCCCGAGTCCTGCAGGCTTTGAGAGCCCAGTAGTACCACCCAGGGCTGACAAATCAGGCATCCAGCCCTTACGCTCAACATGCCACAACAGGACAGCTTCTGCTAAAATATACTTGCCCTACTTCAAGTCCCTGCCACCAAACACCAAATACAGCCTCCCCACAGTGCATCTGGAAAAGGCACAGGACAAAAAACACCAAACCAAAACAAATGAAAACATCATCAAAAATATCCATCCAGGGCTAGATCAGGAACTGCCTGGACCAAACTACATGTCCAGACATCCAGCAGGAGCAGATCTCCAGAAATACCATGTTCTTCTGCTCATTCTTAGGCTCTGCTGCCAGACACTTGAAAAGAGATGCCCGGTGAGAGCAGCCTCATCCCACCCAGGACTGATCCGAGCTGGGCACATGGGCATGGGGGGAAGCAGGGCAGGGAACAGCTCTCACCTAGGATAGCCCAGTAGGGTCACACTGCTGCAGGCCCTGCAGAAAACATTCTCCCTTCCCCATCCCTGCCCCTCTGGGGATGTCCCCAGTCCAAACACCTGACAGAGATGTAGGAGAGCCGTGGAAAACAGGATTCATGCCAGAAGGGACAAGACCATCTAGGCCATCTCTTAGAGAGGGAGGATCTCAGCATAGCTTCCCACGCAGGAGGAGGGAGGGACATGGACAAACCATTTAGTCCTCAAGTTCTCAGTGTCAGTCTTTGCACAGCTGCATCTCCCCAAAGAGACACACACCTTGGGCCAGCACAGCCAGGAGCTTTGCACCAAGGCTGCAAGGGAGCCAAGCAGCAGCATCTGCCTTGTGCTACCACAGCCCCAGCGCTGCCAGGAGACCAGCACAGCCCCCGCAGCATCCACAGCTCCTGGCCACAGCTGCTTTGGAGTAAGAGCTCTCAAAAGGGAGTTCTAAGCTGCCCTGCAGCCCAAAGAGGGTCGAGTTATGTCAAGTGTCCAATGCAAGGGCACAGGTACCCACCCCCTGAGGCTGCAGTGATTGGGGTTCTTTCTTTAGAAGACTGCTCTGTATCTCCGTCCCAGAGCCAGCAAGGCCAACTCTTCCCTTTGGAGAGATCAGCCCCTTAACTACAGCTTGGGCTACTCCAGTCCCCCAAAACTGGCCTGGTCCTGGATCCATACTTCCAGCACCTGCAGCACACAAGCCTTTACCAGCAGTGGTTCAGAGACACCTGAGGACAGGCGCAGCAGGAATATTCTCTAATGCCTCCCCCACATTGCGCCGTTGGACATTCCCACTCTCCAGGAAGCCACCCCAGTCGCATGCCAATTTTTCCTAGAAATGAGCCATTTCCCACTAGTTCACACCAGTATATCCACTGAGCCTTCTTCCTATGCCACCAGCCCCATGCCATCCTACTGAGGACAGGGACAAGCTCTGCCACAGCATCCCAAAGGTGCTCCCCACTCCTGGCAGCCACCCTGTGATGGCAGGAGCTCAGGGATACGAACCACAGCTTTCCCCATGGGAGAGCATCTCAGTGGAGTGCCTCCCTGGATCCGGGATCACCAGCGAGGCCAGAGGGGGACACAGAGCCCCGGTCCTGGCCACCGCGATGCAGCCAGGGCCACTTGACGCGAGACCGCTGGAATGCTGCGAAGCTGCGGCTGCCCCCGGAGCCGGGACTTATAAGGCACGGGAGCGGAATGGGGCGGCGAGCTTGCGCAACAGGACTGCGGGGAGGGGAACGCACAGAGTCCAGCGGCGGGGCTGAAAACTGGGACAGGATCCTCCTCTCAGTGTCTCACACGGGCCGTGGGGCTGCAGAGTCCTGCCACTGCAGCCCAGGGCTGCTTTGGTTCTCAGCACAAAGTCCCAGGAATCACAAGGGAGGAGAAAACTGGGAGAGAGAGATGTGTCGCGTGTGCGAGGGACAGCTCAGCCGGCAAGCAGGGCAGCCTCCACACCACAGGGCAAGAATCTCGAGAGAAGGGGCTTGCAACTGGCTACTTCACTGCTCCATGCCTCAGTTTCCCCTCCACTAATCAGAAGAAAGGTGGCAAGAGCCGGGGGCCTGCTGCCATTCCAGCCCCAGCAGGTGTCCTCAGGCAGGATCGCACTGAGCCACGGCAAAGCATCAGGCCAGGAGCCGCCCCAACCAGAAAACCCCAGGCAAGCACAGAGCTTCCCACCCACTGGAAAGATGTTCACCCAACCCCAGAGGGGAAAGAGGGCCTTGAACCTCCCCCAGCACTTGGAGCAAGGCAGGCTTCAGGCACTTCCCTCTGAAAACAGCCTTTTGCATGAAAGGCACAGGAGGACCAACATCCTGCTGGCCCAGAGGGAAGAAGGCTGACTACAAGCAAGCCCAAGCACACCAGCATTTTGTCCCCAGGGCTGCAGTGTTCCACACTGCTCACAGCCAGAGCAGCCCCTCCCCAGCACTGCGTTTCTCCCACATCAGGCAGGGGATGTCAGCGGGGCTCAGCCACCCCTGTGGTCAGGGGAGGAAGACACTCCAACAAGGGGGAAGCAGGGAGAGGCACGAGCCCCACTCTGGGGGAGCAGGAAGCACATGGGAGCTGATAAGCACAACAGGACAGTACCCAAGAATAGACCTTGGCCCTGACAGAGGAAGCGCTGCTCGTGTGGCTTTGCCATGGATGCTTCCTCTTGCTATCAAGTCCCGTCACCTGTGTCTCTGCAGCATCTCATGAAAAGGATGGCACCCAGATGGGTTTGGACCACAACAGGGGCTCAAAGCCGATGAAACATTTGGAAAAGTCAGCCCCACAATTCCCAAGAGATTGCTGTCCAACAGAGCAGCTCTCCAGCAAAGGGAGGTGCTGGCTGAGCACCCTCAGGTTGCCATCATCACCTTTCACCTTGCCAAGAGGTCCACTAAGCCAGAGAGGACAGGCATAAGTGCAACAGCCAACATGCTGAAGGACACTCACATCCACGCTGGCCCTACCCAGCCACCACACTAAGCCTTAGGCTCCAGAGACCCTCACCTGCTACTCTCTGGTGTTGGGGACCTGCAGACACCTGTCATCATTGGCTAGAGCCATGGACTTTACCTGCTATGGACCAGCTCTTCCTGCCCACACCCAGGCACCTGTTCTCCTGGCAGAAGACAGTGGTGAAACAAGTTTCTCCCCAGGGTAGAGACTGGCAGGAGACATGGGTCTGGAAGCAGGACCCTCACAAGAAACATTCTCACCTCAGATCTTTCAGTGAGTACATCTGTATCTGCTTCACCCCACCACATGATGATTCCTGGGCACTTTCAGTCCCCTGCCTCCCAGGACACATCCAGAGACAGAGGAATCTCTCCTCAAACCAACCCAGTTTGGGGCAGCACACCGATGGCCATGCCCTAGATCCATGCAGCATGTCAGGTACCTCCACAGCCCAATAAGCAAGTACTCCATAAAACCCAGGTGATGGAGAGCTGAAAGCTCACAGCAGCTCTTCACTATGGACAGCAGTTATTGGAGTGTCACCCCCAACACAGGGAGACCTTTGGGGACACCAGGAGAATGACAACCACTCATAGGACTAAGCCAACATTGCATCAGCCCAGCTCTTAGCAAGACAGGGCCACTAGACAGCAGGGAAGGGCTGTGCTACCAAAATATGGACCAAAAGCGCCAACCCTAACCCACAACATACCCTCTGGCTGCTCTCTTCCAATCCATGGCTCACACTGCACTTCAGGCCATTGCTACAGGTGAACCAGGGCAGTTACACATTGAAGGAGACATTGGCCTCTTGTCCTTGGAAGTACATGAGAAGGACACATCCCCAGGCCGACAGCTTCCAATCCACAAACACATACCAAGACTGACCCCACAGCAATGCAAATACCTGTCACCACCTGCAGCACAGAGGGGAAGGCACCATCCCAGACTGGGAGGTCAAACATCTCCACAGCTTCTCCTGGGCTGTGCAGCAGGGCTGGAGAACCCCCACAAGGGTAAGACCACTCACTGGGCCCTCAGGTTTCCAGCCACCCCAGCACACCATGACCCTATGGGGCAGTGGCCAGAGCATCCTTGCCAAGCCTGCAGCACCCACTTCTGCCGTGCCAAGGGCAGGGTCACCTGGTGCCACTACTCCCTTCTCATCAGATGTGCTGGGCTGGCTCAGGATCACATCTCAGTATGGGCCAGGTTCAGCAGCTCCAGTGCTGGAGCTGTCCCCCACTGCCCTGCCCCTCATCAGGTCCCTTCACAGGGCCAGGCACACAGGAGGAGCTTGGTTTCCACTATCCCATATGGTGCAGGAAGATGCTGAGTATTGTAGTGAGCTCTAACCACTCCACTTCTACAGTCATGCCACAGTGAAGCTTCAAGCTGAAGCCTTTATTTCATGCAGACCTCCAGAACAGGCAGCAGCATTGCTCATTGCTCTGTGATCCAAGCAGCAAAGTCTCCATGATCTGGCATGGCCAAGACCAGCAAATTCAAAGGATCTTACACTCCACAACCTTCCACATCAGTTCCAGCAAGAGTCACTCTTGAATTCCCACAGTGCCAGATCCTCAAGCAGAATTATGAGGAAGAACAACAAAACCTGAACTACTCTTAGCTACCTCTCAGACATCTCAAAGGGCATCCTTCCTACTTTGGTGAGGGCAAAGCAGAGACCTAGCAAGGGAACCTTTGAGTTTGGCCCTTCCTAACTTCCACAGGCACCACCAAAAATCCATTAATTCTGAGGCTAAGTAGGGAAAGCTCTGATCAGTAGCTCCTCAGATTAGCCAAGGAGGAAGACTCATTTCTGAAGCTGGGTCTCATTTAATAGCCCAGGTGGCAGGAGAAAGATATTACCCTATAACAGGGACTAGTTGAGTTGAGATGTTGACACTCAGACTTGTGTCTAAGAAACTTAGATTTGAAAGAGTGAGAAAGGAGAAGGAAGCGCCTTCAGAGGGCATTCACAGGCACCAGGACACAAGGAGATAATGGGGAGATTCCCACATCCCTCCTCCTGTCAGAGCAACTCAGTGCTCAACTCAAGACCAGGAGGATGTCTGGGAACACACCAGTTCCCAGAACCTCTGTGTGCGTGGTGACTCCAGGTTGTCTGCTCAGCCAACAATCTGGCACTGACAGAAAGCTGCATCTAACACTTAGGGGACTTTTAGGATGCATGAAAACAGCTCTGAGGTACCATCCTGCTTCAGCCAGGCCAAGTGCAAGAGAATTAGCGAGTGGTGACTGTAACTACTACAACCTCATGTTCTTTGTAGAGAAGAGCAGCATCAGAGGAGACATTTGACTCCAGTACTTACACTAACCTTATTTGTTTGCAGCTGTAGAGCTGGAATCCACACATGCATGAGGTATCTAGGTCCACTCAAGCAGAGATTACAGGAGTCAAAAGATGCCTGGCACCAGTCCATGAAGCGCTACAGGCATCCAGCACATAACACAGCCCACTCACCAGCAGCATTCCCAGGCAGTTCCAGCAGCCCTGGAGTGCAGCATCTAAGGAAAAAGGGATGAAGGACTTGCTACTGCAGAGGTTGTCTGGAAGCCAAGAGCCTTCTGCCTCTCCAACACAGAGTTTTCTAACCCACAGCCTTCCATTGACCAACAGGGAAGATCACAGAATTACAGAATGGTTTGGTTTAAAAGCGGCCTTAAAGACTATCTTGTTCCACCCCCTGCCATGGGCAGGGACACTTTCCACTAGACCAGGTTGCTGCAAGCCCCATCCAACCTGGCCTTGAACTCTTCCAGGGATGGGGAAGCCACAGCTTCTCTGTGCAACATGTGCCAGGGCTTCAACCTAGCACATGGAAGTATTTCTTCCTAAGATGATCCTCTCTGGCAGAGCTTAGCCAGGTCCTCACCTGGGCTCTCCCAGCACAATCTCACATTTAATGCTTTCCACCTTCAGCAGTCCAAGATGCCCAAGCTCTACCTCAAGAGCAGCAGCCACCACCCATGGAGCTGCAAACAGGCCCTTGAGACCAGCCACAGGGACACACAGGATAACCACAGACTTCAACTGCCGGTTTGGGCATCTACACAGCCAGCTCCCGGCAGACCTACAACTTCCCAGGAGAGCAAGAACTAATTTCTAGAGTAGAACCAACATGTCTGCGTCAGGCACTCCAGACAGCAGGGTGAACACACAGGGTTTTATTGCTATGCAGCCATGGACACAACACACAGTGTCCACAGGAAGAATGAAAGCTCCTCTAGCTGCCAGAAAAAGCTCTGCCTGCCACAGGGGTGGGAGTGCAGCACCTAGGCAGATGCCCATCCCACACCACCCCTTGGGACTGCCAGGAGAGATGCAGCCACACAGATTGGCAGCTGCCTGGAAAATTAAACAGAAGATAGCAGCAAGTGGGGAGGGATCGCGTTTGGGGAGGTGTCTGGTGAGGAACAGCAGGGACTGACATTAGGCCCTGTTTGTTTAACATTCCCCTTAACGACCTCGAGAGAGGAGCGAGAGGCATTCCTGTCCTCCACATGTCACCGGCCAGGAAGCGGCTCTGAGATCCAGGGGCTCACAGATAAGATAAAGGGAAAGGCTGAATTTGGGAGCTTTGCCCCGCTGTATCTGGGGCACACCGCGCACTTCTGCGAATGCTCGGGGAGGCAGCAAAGGAGGTGCATGGTGAGGGGGGTGGAGGAGTGTCCACAGCGTCAGGATCTGGCGGTGTTATCCATGCAGTGTGGGAAAATATTCCAGCACACCCTCCTGCATATGTTGGGACTGAAGGATTCCACTTTGCACTGAATGTATTTATCACTCTGTATCAAAGGGAGCTCTGGGCAAGAATTTGGGCCCCCACACCATCCTGAACACAAGGTCACTCCTTATGCCTCCATTAGCTTCTGCAGTGAGGAACAGCTCCTGGTCAGCCAGGAGGTACTAGAAAAACAAGCATTCAGAGTAGGTTCAGGGCAGCCACCATGGAGCCCAAACTGTGCTCACCACCAACAGCATTATTTCTGTTGGATTCTGGTGGAGAGAGGACTTTCCAACAGCAATCCCACCAGGGATTGGGACATCAACCCGCTGCCAGTCCCAGCCCAACCAAGGTGGCGGGTCCTTTGCTGCAACTCTGGGTGCAGGGTGACAGACACACCCAGCGAGGCCACAGACCATCCAACAGGGCGGACAGATTGTGCCCCTCCCCTCATGCTCCTGGAGGCTGCACAGTGGAGAGCAGGAGCCGCTTCTGTCCAACCCCTGCCCACTCCCCAGGAATGCCATCTTTAACTCAGTTTTCCAGCCATCAAGCTCCACTCCTGGGAGGACCAGCCCTCTGCAGAGGGTGAGGATTTCCAGACTCCTGAAATGCTCCAGCACCTGCTTTGCCAAACAACCACCCAGCAGCGTGGAACAGACCAGCTCTGCCCCAGCACCAGCTCACCCGACCACCGCCTGGGAGGCACCAGCCCAGCTGGAGCAACGACACTGGAATGGGATGCACCAAGTGGCATCGACCTCAGGGAGCTTTGCAGGCCAGTGAATAATTGGATCAAGAAGCTGCATTGAGTCTTCTGTGCACGCATGCACAGCCTGTGAAACTCCCAGGTACCGAACCTCCCTCCACCGGGAGGAGCACAGGGCCCCAGGGGCTCTGGCTCTCAGCCCACCCATACCAGTGCCACCCAGTGATGCTGGGACATCCCACCAGCAGCATCCATATCTCATTGCATCATCGCATCACCTATGCCCTGCTCCATGCTGGGGACAGAATCATTACAGCCACCACCTGCCAATACATTCCACGCCATTACTCAGGTCACTCTTGCCGGGGCTGAAGCCCAGGGGACATGATGGCCCCAGGACAGCTGGCACGTGGGGCCCGCACAGCCCCGGTGGGTGGTGGAGCAAGCCAGGCGCCATGTTGCGGCGGCGCGAGCGCACGGAGGACAGCAAGGGGAGGGGACTGAGCACCTCCCCAGTCCTGAGGGCCGGGCACGGAGGACTGCAGCAAAACGTTTCCAAGGCCAGGCATTTTCCAGAGCCCTCTCCAAGATGAAGGGCAGCTGGTAACCCACTATGCCAACACCTGCTCAAGGGGTGCAGTGATGACATCAGCCAATGGCTCCAACAGCCAAAGCGCAAATGTGGAGGGCTGCAAGCTCAGCTCTGGCATGTGGCTACCGACAACCAACCCTTACTAGCCTTCCCGGCCCTGAGTCCAGCAGCATGCAGGCTCTGAGGAGCCACTGGTTTGCAGTGGCATCTGGGGGAAAGGGCTGCCGGCAGGTCAGCTCGCAGTCGTCCAGCCCCAGCCAGGCTGCCAGCACACACGGAGCAGGGCAGGGGCTCTTCCACTACTGTCCAAGTGTCTCCCTTGCAGCCCACACGGGCAGAACGGTACTGGATCCAGAGGCCCTCCAGTTGCAGGGACTTGGCAACAGGACACCATGCCCACGGACACCAGCTGCGCTGGATGGAACAGGGACCTGCCAGCTCCCTGCCCCACAGGGCTGCAGGGACACTGGGCTGAGCAGGGGACTCGCCCTGCACGGCCCCAGCCCCTCCTCGGGACGGCCCGGAGATTCCAGCGCCGGCTCCCCAACATCTCCGTACTCTGGCTCCCACAGCCCGGACCCAGCTTCCCAGACTGCAGCAGCCCCGGCATCTGGGCTCCGGTTCCCCGACGACCCGGTACCGCCTCCGCGGTCCCCGATGCCGCTCTGCTCTATCCCTAATATCTCAGCCCCGGTTCCCCGACGACGCTGCGCTCCATCCGCCGTCCCCCGACACTCTGGCGCTCCATC
>VZTG01009764.1:293261-398054 GCA_013397845.1 Melanocharis versteri | reverse complement strand
CCCGGGGCCGCCCCCGGCCGCCGCCGCCAATCCCGGCCCGGCCCGGCCCCCCGGGACAGCGGGGAGGTTTTTTTGTTGTTGTTGGGCTCGAGTTATTTTAATTATTTTTTCCCCTCCTTTCCACGAAAAACTTTGTTAACTTTGATGAACTTTCGGGTTTCGACTTTCTTAAAGGGCCCGCCGGGCTCTGAGCTCGCGGCGGGGCCATGCCGTTCCCTCTGCGCATCCCCGGGGCGGAGAGACGTGGCTCAGCCCCGCGGGAGTCCGAGAGCCCCGGGATGGCACCTTTGTGACCCTCGATGAGAGCCCTGTGCCCTAAGAACAGCAGCCCTGAGAGCTCAGGACGGGGATCCTGTAACCCCGGGACAGCGGCCCTGAGTGTCAGGAGAGCAGCCCCAAATCTGCCCCGACAGCATCCCCGGTCCCCTGGGGACAACAGCCTCGTTCCTCCTGCAACCCCACAACCATCCTCACGGACATCGATGTGCGCCCCGTGCAAAGCCCTGTTCTTGGGCCGGGGAGGAGGAGCAGGGTTGAGGCATAGAATCATGGAATCCCAGCGTGGTGTGGGTGGGAAGGGATCTTAAATTTAATCTCATTCAAACCCCCTGCCGTGGGCAGGGNGCCCCGTCCCCGATCCCCAGCCACCCCGGTGTCCCAGTGACGGCGCCGCTCCCAGTTCCCCGCCGCCCCATCTCCGATCACGAGCCCGGCGCCCACCTCCTCCTCGACGGTGCCGCCGCCGTTGGTGTGCTNACAGCATCCCCGGTCCCCTGGGGACAACAGCCTCGTTCCTCCTGCAACCCCACAACCATCCTCACGGACATCGATGTGCGCCCCGTGCAAAGCCCTGTTCTTGGGCCGGGGAGGAGGAGCAGGGTTGAGGCATAGAATCATGGAATCCCAGCGTGGTGTGGGTGGGAAGGGATCTTAAATTTAATCTCATTCAAACCCCCTGCCGTGGGCAGGGACACCTTCCAGTAGACCAGGTTGCTCCAAGCCCCATTCAACCTGGCTTTGGCCATTTCCAGGGACGGGGCAGCCACAACTTTTCTGGGCCACCTGAGCCAGGGTCTCACCACCCTCATTATCCATCTCCTTTCCTTTCTCCCTGCCCACACGTGTACCCAATTGGCCACATCCTAAAGCACAGCCTGCCGTTGGATAACGTGAGCAGAAAATGGAATACATAGCCTATTCCTCCACACTGCATCCCACAGCTTGGTCCCTTTGTGAGGCAAAGGTGTAAAACCCCAAGAGCTTGGGTCAACCTGCCAAGTGGGAGATGTCCAGGGATCTGAGCTCTGTTATCTTAACCAGCATTTCTTGTGCCCAGTCCGTGCTGCTTCCCCAGCACCGAGGCCAGGTGAAAGAGGGCAAACACAGCCCTGCCCTGGGGGTCCCACAGCCTCTCCTGCACTGCAAAAGCCAAGTGTGTTCTCTGCCCTCCACTGGCCCTGGCTGGAAACACCTGTGCTGTCTCTATGGGACTGAATGTCACTTCAAAGTCAAACAGAGTCCACACCTGGCTCTGAGTGACTGTTTCGTTCCAGGAGGAGCTATGGGATATATCGTTTTGCTCATGTGCATGTTGTGAAGAGGTGTTAGCCTGGTTGGGGGTAACCACAGCTGATTTCCCACCACACCTGGATCCACTGCCCTGTTCAAGCCCCAGCCTCTGACTCCTTTTGCCACCTGGCTACACAGAGGTTCCCTGTGAAAATGTAACCCTAAATTCAGCCATCCCATGCACAAGCACTGTCCAGCACAACCCACGGCACTCCGAGTCTGGCACCAGAGAGGCAATACAGGAAACACCATCACTGAGGTGGTGCCCACAGCCAAGTGCATGCGGGGCCAAGTAATTCCATCACAGGAGATGTGTTGGAGGGGATGAAACATCCTCCTGGGAGCATCAGCTTTATGTTTCCCTGCTTTCTAGGTTATGGCTTTTAGCAGCAGCAGCTGTTTGCATGTAGCACAAAGGATTTGTGTACGGAGTCCTCACACAGACAGCAGCAAAGCAACCACTTCTTTTTCCAAGGCTTTGTAATAAGCCACTAAGCCAGAGAGCCTGATCCCTGCCAGGTCCTGCATGAGGAGAGAAAACTCCCACTTTTTGACTAAAAACCCCCAATTTATTTATTTAAAATGCTGTCCTATAGAATGGTTTTGGAGAGACTTCACACACCAACTCTGAGCACCACAGCAAGAGCCCCCCCAAGCCACCCATGGAGTTCAGCACAGACAGATCCAGATCAGAGCAAGGACTTTCTTCAGTCTTCAGGGATGCCCTTCCCCATAATTTTGTCCCCAAGACTGGGGGACAGCCCCATAAGGCTGTGCAGGAATAACTCCTAGGAAGAGTGTTGCCTGCCATTCCTCAAAGACTTGAAGAGAGCCCACCCGGACAAATATTCCTGACCAGGAATATTTGCTTCCTGTGAAAATTGAGCAAAAACCAGCATAACCTCACAGCGCTTTCTCTGTGTTTAGGTTTGGTGTTTCACTTTCTACAGACTTTGAGTGCGGAGCCTGAGGCAAGTGGAGGAAGGCACAAAAGGGTGGAAGTCAGGAGCAGCAGCAGGTTTGCATCAGACCCCCAAGGACCCCCATGCTGCACACACATTCAGATGAGACATTCTGCCTCTTCCAGAGCAGGAAAACCCTGGCCACAAGCGGAACAGTTTCTGTATCCATCATGCTGCAGCAATAACAGTGGGTCCATCACGTCACTGCCATACTCATGGCCACAGCCTCTGGTTTATTTTGTAGGCAAATCCATGGCATTGGGCTGGAGATAAGTATCCTCCTTGCACACTCACCCCTCAGAGCTGTATGTGGTGGCAGCATCCCTACGTCCCAGTATCTTGTGGCTCACAGTCCCTTTGATGTCTTCATAAACATCACACCCAGGCAGCCTCTCCCCTCCCAAAGCACTGCAGCATGTGCTTCAACACATGGAGCCCTTGATGGTCCAACCAACTGCACAGAGGGGATGTTTTCTCCCCCCAGGAACTTAAAGGGATGGACAGAAGGTGGGACAAATGAAGCCATCACTGCTACCAGCTTGTGCAGGTGAGCCAGTCCACCAGAAAATGGCGATGTTTCTGCAGAGGTTTTGGCTGAGGATTCTACTTGCACATGGAGATGCTTAGCTTTAAGTGTGTGATCCAAGGCCACACCAGCTGAACCAGTGCAGGACCAGGTGACATTTTGGTTTGGACCTTGCTTACCCATGTCTTACAGTGATGTATTTTTACACCAACACTTTTCCTCCTAAAGTATCTTCCACTCAACAGCATCTGGCTCTGCAGTCTGGCCAAGGGCTGCACCAGAGCATTGTCCTTGCCATACCATGTCCACTAAGATGTGATGGTTAGAAGAGCAGAGGTGATGCTGTGGTCTATCCAGCAATCACTTACCTCTCCCACATCAATTCCTCAACAGGGTGGACAAGCTGACAGTGAACCCTATGACAATGTCCCACACAAGCAGCTCCAACCATGCTGTCCTGCCTGCAAGGGATGGGAACTCCAGAGCCTCACCAGGGAAAAGGAGTAAAAGCTGTGAGGTGCTCACAACCAACAAACAGGTCCTAGAAAGGGGGTTAACAAAGTACTTGAGATAGAAACAGGTTAAAATCAGCTGAGAAAACAAGGTGAGACTTGAAATGACAGCCAGCTGTGGACAATCTTGTATTTTCACGCAGTTTCTCAGCTTTGCATTAACCAAGGGCTCTTTCTCATTCTTGAACAAACAGGTGACCAGCTCAGGATGCTGGTTAAGGTGATAATGAGGGATGTCTCTCTCCAGCTGGGCTCCTGCATCCTGCCCACTGATTCTGTGATCCCAGACCTCCTTCACCCACATGTAGAAAGGCAATGAATTTTATTTTGGTTATCATGGTGGTTGTCATAGTGGGTACTTTAGGCCCCTGTTCCTGCTGAGCCTATCACAGGCAGTGTCACACTTTGGCTGAGGTGCTGGATTGTTTTTGCTGTTTCTCACTGCTTATCTGGGACAACAACTGAGCCTTTGCGCTTGTCCCAGGGCAGAGAGGACGCTCCCATATCACTTCCAACATTTCTGAGGTATGGAGAAGGGAGGATTTCCTCTGCTTGCCACTGGCACCAATTTCTCCTCCTCCTGTCCTTGTCCAAGAGATCCCCACATCTCCCCAGATTGCTCTGCCGCTTTCCTCCAACCTCTGCCCATTCTAGCTGCTCTTGCCTCATGCTATTAGTGTTTCTGGTTAATTATTCCAGACTGGGATTTTCTATGCTGGCTGGAAAGAGGCCACTAACCATGGGACATGGAGGAGCCCTGATTTCCAAGCAAGCAGTGAAACCAGACAACATCCTGTCTCTGCTCAGACCAGTGACGGGCACATGCAAGCTGAGTGCTGGTGTCACCAAAGACTCTTTACAGGGCCTCAGATGAGTTCTCAGAGAACTTTCTGGCCACAGGCAGGCGAAGGCTTTGGGGCTGCTTTTGGTATGGATCAGCATCCAAATATCTGGAGACTTGTTATGGCACAGGTGGGAAGGGATCTCAGAATTCTCCCATCCAACATCCTGCAGGACTGTCACTAGCACTGGGTCAGGTTGGTCCTGCCTTGAAAACCCCTAAGGATGGACCAACCCCACCTCTCCAGGTGTCCATCCCAAGGCTGCACCATCCAGCAAGGAAGAAGTCTTCCCTAACACCTATCCTGGCTCTCTCAAGCTACCACGTGTGGCTGCTGCCCCACATTACATCATCTGCTGCCGCTATCAAGGAAAGTGTAACTCCACCATCTTTGTAACTACCCCTCTAGGGAGATGTAAGCTGCAAGTAGGCCCCTGTTCAACCTCTTTTGGCCAGACTAACCCAGCCTGGTTCCTTGCTGACCCCTCACCAGCACCTTCTATGCTTCCCCCTCTCCCAGTCTGCATCTCTGCCTGACACAGAGCCTACCCAGCCATTCCTCCCACCCTGCTGCCTCTTTTGGTCTATCTGTCTCCAAACAGCGGGGATGGCACTTGGTCAAGGCCAAGCTGAAGAGGCGCTCGCAACCTCTTCCATGGATTTGGTTCTTCCATTGGACCAAATGCCACGTGGCTACAACAGCCCTAAGCAGCACAAAGGGCAGAGGATAAAAGGTGTGGCAGAAAAATTAGTACCAGAGACCACTGATATTTGGGTACCAAATCACAGGAATGCAGTTAGCCCCATCCTGGGAGCTGTGCAGGACTTTGGGTGGCCCAGTGGGTGCAGGGCAGAGACAAGCAGCAGTGGAATTGCAGAGCTCATCCAGCATCACATGCCTGGAGTAGCTGCTTTGAGGACGGCAGTGAGCACTTTCAAACTTTAATTCCTTTCTGTACATCGCCGCTCGTCTTCTCCAGCTCCGCCTTCCCCCAGGAGGACAAGCTGAAGCTAACTGAAAGAGACAAGGGCTTGGAGGTGTGCGCAAATGTTTGCTCAGACGCATCAGATTGCTGCAAAGCTGCTTTTATGGGCATTTCGGAGCAGCTCCTGAGAGTACTGCCCAAGCAGAGCTCCGCAAACGCTGCAGTGCCCCATGACGTGAATCCACCAAGTGGGCTTCCGACCAAAAACGGGTGAGGAGAGCTTGTGTTTACACAATTTGAATAGAAAGATAGCGCCAAACAGAAAAGCCTGCTTGGAGCTAGGAGCGGGAACAATATACCCAAACGTTTTCTCTGATGGGTTGCAGACGCAGCATTGCTGGCAATCTGGTGGAAAAAGCATGGCTTCATAGAGGGATTTGTCACTTAGTCGCCTAGGAAATGAGGACAGGACTTTAGTCTGCCCCAAAACTCATACTTTTTTTGCCTAGAAGATGAAATACAGAGAAAAAAGAAGGCAATGCTCCTCCTTGCTTGTGCAGCAACTGAAACAGTGCACTGTTACCTCTTTAGTTTCACAATTAATGTATCATTTGCACCGCCAGGCATATTAATTATGAGGGAATTAACCAGGGGGAATCCTTTATAGAGGATTTGTTAACTAAAGGCCCCAAAGCCAGCTCAGCCCTGTGCATGGGATGGCCACACACCTGGCTCTAGCACTCCTGCACTGAACTGCTGCCCAAGGGGCATCTATGGCTGATCTTTAACAAGGACTTTTTGAAGTGTGGGGTGCAGGCTGTCTCAGCTCCAGGTCCAGGTGTGCCCAGACCTGGCAGACACTTTGGAGCATCAGGGCTCTCCCTCTGTGTCCATCCCCTGCAGTTCCTTCCACCATTGTTCAGCCATGAGAGCAGCTGAAGCCACCACCATGGTGCTCTTGTGGGCTAAAATTCTCATAGTGCAGCTGGACCTCACCAATGACAGGATCATTCCACTGCCTCATTCACAGAGGAGCTGGGAGCTGCCCAGGTTGCTGTGGTCCTATGCCAGCTGTAATGGAGGGACTTCTGCAGTTGAATCTGTCCCTCCTCACTGAAGCCATGTCAGGAGCTGCCCCACTTGCAGAGGGACAGGCTCAAGGCTCCCCAGCCCCACTATCACTGCCCCCGTCAGAAGACACAACTCTACTCTGGCACCCGGCACTTGGCATTAACAAAGTGCCACCAATGATTGCCAGACCTGTCCCAGCAGCAGGGAGGAGGCACAGCACCTCTGGCAAGTCCTGCTGGGCCAGATCCTGCCCCTTCCCTGCTCTGCAGTTGTTTGAGTGAGGTTTTGACCAGGTGCTCAGTGAGAACATCGGCTTCAGTGCCAACAGGGATGTGGAGCAGCAGGGACGGGACATGGCTTGACCCAGAGCACTAAGAGACAATCAGTGTTACTGGTGTCCTGAGCCCTCATGTGTGGTCCTACCCCCAGGATCTGGCCCAGGCCCCTCAGGGTGTCAGCAGATCCAGCTTTGGATCCCTCAGCCAGGTGCTACCAAGTAGAAGACCATGTCCCATCCTGCTCTCCAGAGCCACCTCTGACCATCAACAGGGCTCTGCAGGCCTCATCCTGTGCTACATCATCTTCATCCCTAATTAACAGACATTATGGATCATATAGAGGGGAGAAATGCTCCCAAAGTTTGCTATTAAGTATCTGGACAGCCAAAGAGGGCCACCTCTCTAAGGGAGGAGATGGGCAGCTTTGAGCCATGCAATGTGATACATACCCTGGTCAGCAGAACGCACCAACCCGAACTCCCCAAGAGGAAGGTGTCCCATTTTCACCAAGGTTATTAATGTCCAGCCCCTCTGCACACTGGAGACCTTGTCAAATAAAACAAAAAGATTTGTGGAGGAATCCTTGGCAACATGACCAACATACACATGACCTTCCGACTTGGAAAACAGATTGTCAAAAACCCAAGCAAGTGATCCTGCCACACAAGGCATGGCTCAGCTCCCCTGCCACTGCTGCGAGCCTGGGATGCACTTCAAGTCCCAAAGCCCGCTGGAGCATGCCAGAGAGCAAGAGGGGATGTGTGGGATAACCATTGCTCCAGCCTGGATGTGGCACTTCCTCTGTGGCAGCTGCAAGCTTGGAAAAGCCCTTTATCAGCTCATTTATCATGTCCTTCCCCAGGACACTCCCAGGTCCCATAGGTTCCCCTCAGGCAGCCTTCTGCACATCCACCCCAGGGTACGTGTCCATAAGTGCCCTCGAGGGTAGGGAAGAAGTCTCCTTGCAAATTCCTTCATCCTCCCTGCTGTTCTCCAGGTGCTGAGCACTTCGGAGGACAGCCTGGGACACCTCCATGGTTAGACACCCTGTGTGATACTGCCCAGTATGGGGGAGATCCCAGCATGGATGTGGCACAGAGGAGACTTCCTGCTCACTCCAGCCTCCCATCTCCTCTGGCCAAGCAGGACCCATGCTCTCCTCCTGGAGATGACACTGCCCATCCAATGGTGCAACCTGCTGTGTAAAAGCCACTGCCAGAACTCTGAAGGCTCTTCCTCAGTCCTGTGAATAATGAGAGGGATTAACAAGCCTGGAGGATGACAGCTAAATGAAGCATCGCCTTGCAAAGAGGCTGCTCCATCCACCCTGCTTGTCTTTGGGAAGAGAAGGGAAGGTGGAGGGCAGTGCTGGGGCAGGCCAGGGATGGCAGCATGGCTCCACTGTCCCTCCTGCCCTCCTGGAGCTGGGGATACAATGAAAGCTAATGTTCCACAGCAACACCCTTCCCAGCGCTGTTGCCACATGGGGGATGCACCACAGCCAAGGCTTCTGCACCATCTGCGGGGTTTTCACAGACTCCTCAGCTTGGCCACAGTCCGGAGTTCCCAACAGGCACAGTTAGTGGCCCGTCCCCATCCCCAGGGCACCCCAAGTCTCACCCCTTGGAGTTTCCAGCCTTGGCAGCAAACCAATACATCTTCCCAGTTTTCAATCCCAGCAAGGCCAGACTTGTTTAAACTGGGTTGTTTAGATGACTTGGTGTATGTTGGACACCCAGCCTGAAAGATTCAGCTCATGATGAAAATTTGGCAAAGCTCTAAAACCAGGGAAAACAGAGTTTTATCATGGGAAGCACTGGTCCCTGAGATGAGCTGTAATTATTTCTGTCCTGCTTTGACCACAGTGCATAAACACCAAGGACTGACAGCACAAGGGCCGATTTTCCAGAGCTGATCCCTTTGGCTGATGTGACAAGCTGCGGTGCAAAGCGCCCATGTCCCTGCAAGGAACGTGCTGGGCTCTCACCTGCAGTCTAGCCATTTCCCCCCAAATCCCTATGAAACTCCCGTTGCATCACTGACCATCACCAGCACAAACTTCCCTGAAAAAATTCATTTTCGTGCAAGGAATACAGCTTGGAAAATTCCAGCCTCGGTGGGGAACGACAAGCAAGGGGCTGTGATGGAAACTGTTTTGCAACCTTAGTTATTTTACCCCAAAGGCAGGCAGCCTGTAATCACATTAGTCTCCTTGGGAATGCCTGCCCCACCAGAGCCCCTCTTGCCCTCTTATCGCTCCCCCCAGGCCCTGAAAAGAGCTCACAGGAAAGCTCAGGGGCCTGGTGAGTCCCTGCATGCAGCCTGCCAGGCAGATCCCGGGAATGCCTGATTTATAGTGTTATGCCTCATTCTGTTTACGCCAGGAGAGTTATTTAAAACGAGGAGAGTGAGAGGAACCCGGGTTTTGTTTAAAAGTCCAGCAAGGAGATTTGCCTTAAATAGTCAAGAGCTGAGGCTGGAGGGGAGGCCGCCCAGCAGCATGGACCTCCGGGATGGGAGTGGAGCTGGCACCCGCGGGGGGAGCTGGCTGGCTGTGGGAGAGGTGGCAGAAGCCTGGCGTTTAACCCTAGGGAGTTAAACCATCCTCGCAGCCCTGGCTTTGTGTGGCCTGTGGCACCGGGGGCATGATTCACCTCCACAACATGAAACACAGTCTCAGACGAGAAACAGCACTGGTCTCATAACACTCTGAACCCTAGTGATGGCATCCAAAAAGCTGCTCCACAGCCAGATTTGGCACAGTCATCCCAAAGGAAGCCATGCACAGACTGGCACAGCCCCAGCTCTGAACCCTCTGGGCAGCCCCTTCCAGCTCTCGAGGCCTCCTCCTCAGGGCAAGGCTCAATGTGAGGCCACGCTGCTGGAAGGGCTCCCTCAGGGGACTGACATGAGCTTGGTTTGCTCGGTGCTGAGCACAGATCTGATTGCTCTCTATAAATACATCCGGGGTCAACACCAGGGACGGGGAAGAGCTATTTAAACTCAAGGGGGACGCTGGCAAAAACAAAAGGCTATATATAAAGTTTCCATGAGCAACGCCAGGCTGGAGGGAAGGTTTTAACTCCTAGAGCAAGGGGGAGTGGAGAAAGAGGCCCCCAAGGAGTGGGGTGAGGCAGTGGGATGGGGCCAGACGTGTTTCACTGTGTCCCCAGGGTGGGTAACCTCAGTTTCCCTCCATCCCCAAGACCAGTAAAAGCAGCTGAGGGGCCAGCAACTGGCCTTGGCACCAGAGAGGGAGCTCCCAGCCCCACCCCAGGCAGGGCAGCAAGGGGTAAGAAGCTCTTCAGATATTTTTCCACTTCCTTGGCTTATTTGGTCAAAACTACTGATGAATTAATCAGAATAATGAGTTACTTGGGTGCCTCAACACACTCAGCAGCAAGGGTTGACTGCTGAAAGGCTGAACTGTTGTGCCAAGCCTGGCACCCCTTGCTAGGCCTTTCCCTGCATCACTGCTAATGCCTGTATCTCACATAATTCCTGTTCCTCCTGCCCATCCTGCACCCCAAAGTTCTGCACCCACTGTTAGCACATGCATCATCTACTAATCCCTAACTCTGGCAACCTTGCCTATCCTTGAACCTCTCTGATCCCTGCACCCCAAAGAGCCATGATGTCTGCTCCCAGCACAGCCATTGGATCCACCTGCCAGATCCTTGAACACCAACAGCGGCTTGTGGGTTCAGCATGGGTGAAAAACATTGTGTTTCGGAAGTGTTATGGAGATGGTGATGAGGAGGACAAGCTAGGTGATGAGGCAGGCCGATGTAATGGCCCCAGTTAACAGGCAGGCTTGTGGGACACTAACCTGACTTTTTTTGGAGCTTGTCTCAGACTCAGGAACTGAGGCTGGGACATCACCAACCCCAGCAGAACCATTCGCAGGGTGGGGAATGAAATATTCAGAGAGGTTTAAAGCAATTCAGTGTCTCCCATGGAGCAAGGATGAATATTTCAGGGGAATGGGCACCCAAAGGAGGGCTGGGAGCCAACTGAGCATTGCAGCAAACAGCCACCCAGTCACCACAGCGGCCATGGTGTGGTCTGGGCAGGGATGCTGCTAGGGATCGACTTGGAGCAGCCTGTTGGAGCATTGGCCAAGGAGGACACTTCTTCTGGAGGTGCCCCATGTCTTCCTGCTCTGCCCTAAGGTATTCCACAGCAGTGAGGGCTTGTTCCCATGCACATATCCATGATAGCCATCCATTAGGTATCCCACGCCACTGCAGAGCGGCTTCCTGGCAAGTGCCAAGGCAGACCCCATCTTCCCAGTTCCTCCCAGCTCCCCCCATCTCATTCATCCCCTCTAAGCAGCGTGGTCACTGTGCTCCCACACTGTCACCCCACAGGCTGGGCTTGCTGTAGAGGGAAGGTGACAGCAGTTGGTACAGAGGATATTCATTCCATCATGGGAAATCCTTCATCTCACCTCAGTCCACACAATCTGGTCCTTTCCAGGCTGTATGAGGAGGGATCTGACTACATGGACAGGGAAGTGTGGGCTGTACATAAGGCCCATAAACACTTGTCACTGTAAATGAAAGCAGAGCAGCCCATATCTGCCACTCTCCTGAATCACCTAAGCCACAGCCCAGAGAGCAGCCCCACCGGTGCCGGTTTTGCAATGACCAGGGAAGTGTGGGGAGTCACGTCCTGGGTGAAAAGTTCAGGTCTGAGCCAGGAGAGCTTCTGGGGTAGAGTAAAGGCTGTGGGGTTTGGGATGCACTGCCAAAGGATGTGCTGGCACCTTGCTGTCCCCTATTCGACATGGATCTGCAAGCCGCCATCGGACACATGCCCTCTTTGCTTCCAGTGGAGTCAGTGCAGTGTGCTGGGAAGGGGTTTTAACTCCTGCTACGTCCCTTGGGAACGGCAGCAGCAGGTCCAGGAGCCAGCAGAGCAGGGACATGGCTAGCTGATGGGAAATGTTGGGGTAGTGGGAGGGAAGGCAGCATGGCTGTCGGCACTGCCGCCATAGACTCAGCCAGCACTGGTGTTGCATTCCCCAGGGACAGATAAAAGCTACCGTAAAAGGGGAGACCTGTCACTCAGGCTGGCCTGGCTTGTCTCAGCACAGTGAGGAGAGCGGAGCACCACTCAGCAAGTGGGTGCCACCGCAGCTCCAGGGGCTGAGGGCCACCTTATCGGCTGCATGCCACAGCCTGGGCACTCAGGGATTGCTGAGTGATGCCAGGGAAGGCACCAACTCACCAGGCACCTCTGAGCAGCCTCAACTCCATCCCCTCTGTAATGGCAACCTGCAGCCTTACGTCCAGCTGGAGCCATCACATCTCATCAAGCTCCGCTGGCCACCTGGTCCACCCACCATCCCATGCCACTGCAGCCCTTCAGTGGGAAGTTGGGATGGCTCCTGGGTGAGCCCAGGGTTTCCAGGGATACAGCCATGCTTGGTTCCCTCCATCACCCTCTGTGCACAAAGGGGAGGGAGCTCAGAAAAAGGGAAGGCAGGAGAGAGCAGCCCCCTCCAAAGGAGTAAGAAATGAGATCCTCAGTGCTCCCAGTGCAGAGCATATCCAGCAGGAGCTGGGGGGGAAGCCACCAGCTGCAGCAACTTTTGCTTATGATGAGCAAAACACTCAAGATCCATAAGCAGGAAGAGGCTCTTTCGGAGTGAACTGCAAAATATTGTCTTTGCACAGCTAAACTCCCCCGCTTGCGCCTTCTCCTTGAGGCCTCAGCAGCTCTCGGGGAGAAGGTTCCTTCCTGCTCACCCCTCTGTGAAGGGCAGGGTTCCTCCCCAAAGTCAATTAGTGAGCTGGGGTCAGGGGTCAAGGGGCTTCCTGAGTTCATGGCGCCTATCTCTGAACTGCTGCCGAGTGAAGCCAGCACCAAGTGGCACATACAGGGCAGTCTCCATGGTTGTCCTGGGACACTCTGGGGACAACCAAATTGTGTGTGCATCCCGAGGTCTGAAAATTTCCCTCCTAACCACCAACTGCTGCGTCCCCCCCTGCACCCAGCTCCCTGCTTCATTCCTCCCTCAACCTGACAGCCTCCAGCTGCCGGCCCGGCCCCCACGCATCCCTCTGCAGAGCCTTTGCAGCTTCATCCTACTGCTGGCAGGTTTGCAGGGGCAGAGGAGGAGCCCACATCTCTCCAGCCCCATCTCAGCACCACCACACTGACCTGGGCAGACCCACTGCATGCCAGCCCCACAGCCAGCCCCCCACAGCCCCATGCCAGCCCCATCCCCTTCCTCTGCAGGCCATGCTGCAGCAGGCCAGTGGCCACTATCAAATATTGATGGCACTATGTGGTAAATAATCATTATGAATTTATGACTTGCTGAATTAAACAGGCCCTGCTTGGGCTGGCTGCTGTTTGGTGAGGCGGAAGGAACAGCGGCACTGCTGGCACATGCAGCGGCAAAGGCACAGCCCCACAGCTGACCGCATTCAGACCCAAACCAAGCCCAGGCTTCAGAAACACCTAGAACCCTGCAGCCCTGGAGAGCTTGCACCAGGCAAGGGGTTCCTTCCTCTCCTGCAAATGCCTCGCTGCCCTCTCAATTTCAGCTTTCCCCAGGGCAGCTGACAGTGCAAACTTCCCCCTCCTTGGAGCTGCAGTACCTCGGAGCAGAGAGAAGGGAGTGAATTGAGGATCAGGTTCACCGGTTTAAACAACAGTGAGTCCAGCACTACGGTTATGTGAGTAACCGGGTTAATTAATAACATGGCAACTGTTGCCCGATGCAGGAAAGAAGCACAAAATAATTCTGCAAAGGGGCTGGTGGAAAGTCACCTGTGAAAACCCCAGGCAGTGGGAAGGAGAGATGCCCAGCTCTGTTGGAAGAGGCTGGTTTGCCACAGCCAATCCAACATGCTGAATGCACGGAGAATCATAGACTGGTTTGGGTTGGGAGGGACCTTAAAGCCCACCTCCTTCCAGTGCCCTGCCACAGGCAGGGACCCCTTCCAATAGACCAGGTTGCTCAGAGCCTTGTCCAACCTGGCCTTGAACACTTATAGGGATGGGTGTGAGAGAGTGGCATGGATTGACATCTGAGCCTGGCTGCCTCTCTGGAAGATATTTGGGTGTCCTTGTGAACATCTTCACAAGAAGCAAGATGTAAGGACGGGATGGTGGGAAAAGAGATGGGATAAACACTGCAGCAGCATGTGAGACATCACCTAATGTGGGCCAGGGAGTTAAGTGCCAAAGGAAAAGCCAGGGGATGGGATTTCCACGATTGACACAAGAGGGAGCACAGGGAAACATAAAAGCAGTGAGAAAGGCCTGCTGGCCATTTCCCAAGGGAGCACCATGCAGGGCTGGTCCTGTTTATCAGGACCATAGAATCACAGTTTGGCTTGAAGGGACCTCCAAGATCATCTTGTTCCACCCCCCTGCCATTGGCTGGGACACTTTACACTTGACCAGGTCACTCCAAACTCCTTCCAGCCTGACCTCGGATCAAGCCCAGAGAGAGAAATATTTTTGCCCATGCAAATATGGCCCTTTACACCTCCCTGCCACATGACAGATTGGCCACTCAGTAAGGCCTGGGACACTTCTGTCACCATGTCCCCTGTGAGGAAGCAGCAGTGTGTCACCAGGCCTGGTTGGTCCCCATGCTCAGCAGATGGGACCCCCACCCTTGCTGTCAACACAGCAAATGATCTCAGCCCCCTTGGTGTGCCAGGCTGGGGCTAGCTCCCAGCACTGGGTACATTCTTCAAGGACCAACATGGCCAGGCCCTGGCATGACACCACAAAGCCACTATCCTGGAATTGCAAAGTACCCTGCACGTGGGTGACCTGCTTCCCAAATAAGCTCTGGCATGTCTTCTCCAAGCTCCTCTTCCTTAAGTGACAATGGAGCCACCAAGGAGGATCAGCAAAGGGGCTGGCTGGGGTTGCTGCTTTGGGTCACTGCTACCCCCTTCCCACCCCATCTTTCTGTCCCCATCGGGTGTCCAGGGCTTTGCCACCCAATGTCAGCAGTAACCACAGATACTCCTAGCACACTTGGCTCATCACACATCAGGCAGAACCAGCTGGGCTCTTTCACCACCACTAAATTTATCCCTGAAGACCCCCTCCCCAGTACAATCAGTTCCCATCACCGGGTGATGCTTCACTCCCACCCCCGCAGTTCCCCCACCGACCCACCTCTCCCCCAGGAGAGGATGTTCCCACGTGGTTGTGCATGAGCTGGCTGGGCTGGGAGCAGCCGCGTTCACATGGGACAGAAGTGGGGCTGGACCCCCTGAGGATGCTCCAGCCTGACTACCAGGGAAAAGCCCGCAGGATTCAGCCCAGCACCAGGGGGGACCTTGCTGTGCCCTCCAAAAGCCGGCCTCATGCACCACCATGGCATCAGCTCCTCTCCCCGGCTGGGCAGCGTGCTGCAGGGTGTGTGCTGACAGACCAGGCATGGCTTCGCTGGGTCGGTACCCTGCTCACACCAAGAAGAAGGGAAAACCAAACATGGGATAAGATCTCCTCACAGGAAGCCCAGCAGGGTCCTGACATCACCTCACACTCCTCCTCATGGAACCATGGAGGGTTTGGGGTGCTAAGGAGGCTGCAATGAATGCCATGGTGTGTGTTCACATGCCAGACCTGGGGATGACACTGTGAGCTTAAGCCACATCACTCCCTCCCTACCGATGACAGCCGGGAATGGCCAAAGAGCAGATTCCAGCTCCCTTTCTGGATCCACACCCAGAGAAGCCCAGGGAGCTTGAACGCTAATTTAGCAAGCTTCCAAGTCCACAGAAAAGGCTTGTTCCTGCATGGCTGCAGTATTAAAATCAGAGATATTGCTGACCCTGTGTTTGTCCAGTGAAGAGTCCTGGCAGCTTGAAATCCCAGCCAGCACAGGATGGAATGCTCAGAGCTCACCCTATTGGAAAGCGAAACTGGAGCTCAGGAGGAAAATGCTCGTTGTGAAAGAGTGACCCCAACTGTCGCGATGGAAGGAAACCATTGCTGGAAAGCTCAGCTGGGAACCTCTGCTGCCACTCAGCCATGTGACACCAGAGAGCGAGAGCCTGAAATCTCTGGGGCAAAGCGTGAAACCACTGCAGGGAGACACAAGACAGGAACAGAAGTTACAGGAACAGAAGTTACAGGGTCTTGCAGGGGACTCAGCTCCCTGTCCTTCTCCAGCAGGAGTTTGCTGCAGGGGGAGTCAAGCAGGCTGGTGAGAACCTGGTTTGGCATTAAAACATTGAAAAATGTATTTGAGTCCCAAAAACTCCGCTGGGATTTAAATGCACTGAGCTCTCCATTTTCACTGCCAGCAGCAATGAGACACAGCACTGTTCCTGGTGTCACCTCCTGGGACTGGGAACCCCCCTGGCCCACAGCAGCCACCTGTGCCCCTATAGAGCCACAGGAGTTGACATGAACCCCAAAAAGGAGGAGAATACTGTCACTAGTGTGAATGTAGGGGACAGAGGACCAAGGGAGGGACAAAAGACCAGGTAATGGATGAGGTGACAAGTGACACTGACAGGGGGTGCCTGGAGATGTGGCGCAGCAAGAACAGGGTGTGGCTGCGGGGTGAAGATGAAGCCTGGGTTTGGTCCCAAGGACCCCTCACCCCACAGTGCTCCCCTCCAGCTGCAGAGCAGATGGGGTACAGCCCCCGCAGCGTCACTCTCACACCTGGATTCACTCCATCACAGCCCAGGACACCCTCAGCAACTGACACAAGTTAGAGAAATATGGACCAGCCTGGGAACGCTGCAGAATATAACCTGCCTGGAAATCCATCCCACACCTCCCAGAGGCTGCGATCATTGTCTCGTGTCCCAAGCACCAATGAAGAGGGCAACAACAGCTTTGGATCAGAATTTTTTCACTGCCACAAATAGAAATTTCTACAGTAAAAGCTCTGCATCTTGCCATTGCTTCCCCGGTCTGTTGTTGCTCCCCTTGGCTTCCAAGCAATCCCACATTCCTGTCCCAAATAAACCACTTTCCTCACATGCATCCAGCCCCGCTGCAAGACCTGGAAATACATGGAGAAAACAGCTGGAAGATGGTGACTGAGCTGAATATCCCATAAAAGCCCCACAGGACTGTTGGTGGAAGCAGGCCTGGCAAGGCTGCGCTCGGGGACAAGGACAGGGCACTGCTGCACTCATGCTTCTGAGGCGCTTCCTGCAGGATAATGGCCCCAGCAAGTCCTGGGAGAGATCCGGAGGACAAGGAACTCCAAAAAATAGCCCTTTTTGATCAACTGAAAGGAAAACTTGGCAAATAGTTCTAAAAATGCTTTAACAAAAGTGCTATCAGGGCTGAAAGTGACACTTTAATAATTCCCAAGCACTCAGAGGTTTTAGTGTTCAGAGGTGGCTCCTCACTTAATGAAAAGAAAGAAAACACACTAAAAGGCACATGAGGCATTTCAGCTGGTCCATAACAACCTGCCCAGCTTCACGCAGCACCCACTGCCCGCTCAGACAGGGGTGCGGCGGGGGAGTGATGGCTGAGGGAACAGAGTGAAGGGTGTGCTGGGCACCCACAATTTGGTGAGGAGCACGTGGGGTGCAATGATGGGAACATGAGGCCGGGCAGCGAGGGGCCGTGTGCCTGAGCTGGAGGTGTGTATACCCCATGCACCCCAGCTCCCCGTGGCGTTCCATGATTCCTCGCTCGGGGGAGCGAAGGCAGTGTGCTGGGCGCTGCTCTTGGCTCCCACAGCGACTCAGCCTCTGGTCCTCGGGCCAGTTCCCACGACCTGCTGCACTTCCTGTGGCTGGCGGCTGCTGGATGGCTCTGGGATGTGGTGGCGGAAGCACTGTGATTCGGGTGGAAAGAGAGGCTGAGAGCTGGCCTCAGCCTGGGAACGGCCTCCATGTGGCATTCCCCACGGCTGTGACACCCGGGGTGGGATCCGCTGGTGGCCAGGAACCACTCTGCCTGCCTCCGGCGGGTCTGTGGATTCCCTGGGAGAGCAGGTCTTGGAAAACTTGATCCCAAGTGATTTCTGCTCCATGTCCAGCACAAGGCTGCACCCCAAGCAAAGCCATTACACGAGTTTGTAAAATGCCCAGGGTTGGCTCCAGCCCAAAACCACTTCCCCTTGCTCTAGACGGGCCAGCTGAAAGGGGGCACTCTGGGAGGCAGGTCTTGCAGTGGCTCCCATCCCTTCTTCCAGAGATGTGCAGGAGGAGGCAGGGAGCAGCAGTGCTTCTCTGCTCAGACTGGGCACCAGAGCTCATAGAAGCATCTATCTTAGGTACGTTCCACACCTGCCCATCACACACATGGCAGGGCAAAGCTATCCAAAAACTGAAATTGGGAATGCCCTCCATGTATGTGTCTTGGGAAGCTTTTTATCAGTGTTTCAGAGCACTACAGATGGCAGCTCATGAATCTCTGACTCAGCTGTTTGATGGGCATGTCCTCAAGTTTCTTCTTGCAAAAGATTTAGACTTTTCTGGAGCTTAAGATCACTTGGAGGTTGGAACTGGAGCTCCAGGACAGCAGGCTGCCCCTGCACATGGTGGCAACAGTTGCAGCTCAGCCTGCAGCTGGTTTGGGTTTCCTGAAGGAGAGAGGTCTCTGAAAATCTGTTTAGCTGTGGGCTCTTGAAGACAAACATTTGGTTTCTCAGGGACTCCTCCTGATGGTCAACTCACCAGGATGAATCCAGCTGAAGTCACCTGCAACTCAAAGGTGTTCCTGTCCCAAATCACAGGCAAAGCCATGCAGAGCCCGGGACGCCCTTTTCCTGTCTCACTCTTGTTTCTTTTCTCCCCATTCTTTGAGCAAAGCTGTGTTTGAACAACACTTCCGTGGAACAAGGAGAACTGCAAGGTAATCGGGATGAAAAGGTTTGGCACCTGGCCATGTTCCGAGCTGACAAACCCTCACCCTGTTTCCACTGCAGTTATAACAATATTGGAAAACTACACTCAGAACACACCTCTGCCATGAGCCCCCAGGCCCAAGCGGCCGCAGGAGACAGGGCTGCCTAGCAGGCAGAGGAGCACAGAATGTCACTGCAGTCACCCACAAACACTCACAGGAGCTCTGAGAATAAAAGATCCTCCTCTCCCACCTCATGGTGGCACAAAACCTTCCCAGCTGTGCTCCCTGCTCCCAGGCAGACATACACACACTCAGCTTACTGTGGATATGTGCCATCAACCCCCAAAAGGTTTGCAGTCATCTTTGTGAGGTAAAAACCGAGTCATTCATCATCTGTCATAACAGGAAACTGCATGAGAAACCCTGATTTTACTTTTTTTGTATCAGTTTGCCTTCAGAGTTCCAGGGGATGGGAGTTTTGAGCTTTTGAGTCTTCTAGGATGGTAGTATAGACCTTTGTCTGTAAAAGAGCTCATGACATTTTGCTCATTCTTCTCCCAAACTGCCCTTCCTAAATTAAACTTTCAGCTCCTCCAGAATCCAAGCTTTTTCTCTCCCTCTGCATGCCCAAGCAGTGGTTTCTTGGAGAGATTCAAATAAATAATGTAATTTTATAAGAGCAAAGTAATTGAATCTTAAAAAATCCAAAAACACAGTAACTTTGAATCACAAGGGAAAGGCATATTTGGTAAGTTTGAAACAGGAAAGGATCCTAAGTTTATATCAGATGAAGAAATTTAGCATATTGTGAATAAATAAGTGAGCTGCATCACTTGGAAAAATATCTATTAGACCAAAAAGCACAAAATTCAAGGAGACAAGCACCTACATACACAGACATTCATAATAAAACTATCCAGAGGACAATTTTAACAGCATTTGGGTATTATAAAGGAGCTCATCTCCAGAAAATGAGCAGCCTGAGGAGCACCAGCACCCTGGCTTGTGGTTAACACACTGCAGCTGCTGACAGGAGCCAGAAGCCGGAGCAGGGCAGGCAGCTTTGCAGAAAAATTTTCTTCCATCAGCCCTTTGCCTCTGCTCGCAAATGATGCAGAGGGCTAACACCCAGCCAGCCTCTGCAGGGAGCCCCCAGCAATTTCACTGAGCCTGCAAATTCCTGTGGGGCTGCAAAAGCAGGAGCTTTATGAATCCGACTGCACTGGAATAGAAACGTGCCCAGCAGACATCTCACACACACAGAGCCACGGAAGAGAAAAATCCACACAGATTAGGACATTTTGCAGGGAGTGCATCCCCAAACCCAGCTGGCAAAATCCATGTTTACACATGTGACGTGGAAAGAGAGAAACAACACTACCTTTTTTCCAGAGGATGGGACAGAGGCATGATCATGTTCTAGAAATATCTGGATCTTAGAATGAATCCTTTGAGTGATCCAGTGCAGTGAAACAGGCCCGGACACATTATTATGGGGCTGTAGAATTGAGAAGAACAAAATTATTAAAGCAAAAGGAGGTGTTTTGCCTAGACAGGTCCTTGAGCTTCTTGGCTCTTTGTTTCCAACGGCTTCACCGCCAGCACAGGAGGTGTCAGCAGACAGGAGCTCTGCAGCCAGGAGTGAATCTTCGGCCCTGAACCACTGGCGCTGCCTTGCAGCATCCCCAAGACCTGACACGAATCCCTCTGGAGAGTGGAACCAACCCCCTGTGTCGGATCCATGGGACCCACTCCTTGGCTCAGTTGGCTTAAATCGAACACGTGAGGAGAACAAGGCTTAGGGTACTGCTGGTCTCACATCACCAGGGAGCACCCTCTGCTCAGGGATCTTTGGGGCAGCACTTTAAGGATGTCAGATCTGCAGGGACTCCAGATTTCCAGATTTGGGATTTCTAAGATTTCCTATTTTATGGTACAGCCATAGGTTAAGATGAATGACACAAAACAAGCTCCCTCAAGACACTGTTCTGAGTTCTTGCCATGTGACACTTCTAAGAAGCCTCACTCAGGTACTGTGAATGCCATGGGCAAACACAAGACTTTAATTTTTTTACTGTCCTTGCAGTGTGCAGTCAGCCTGTGGTCTTAAAAATGCAACTCCAAGAGGTCTTTTGGATTTTTGGCTGGAGTAGCAGTGGTTCATCACTATGTACCAACACACCACCCAGTCTTTTCCACAACTCCACCTCTGTTCACAGGAACGCTTCCTAAAGTATTGACCACAGAAAACCAGCTTTTGTGCAAGTCCCACTTCTCAGAGGCAGCACACAGGCCCTGTTTTGGCTAAGTTCAGGCAGCTCCATCAGAAACACCTCCAGCTCCATCCATCCCACCTTCACATAGTGCCTACAAGGAGCCAAGACAAGACCTCTTTTTCTCCAGGGAAAAGCAGCAGAGCTGCTGTTCCCGGCCTACATGTGGATGACTACAGAGAGGTGAACAACACCTGCCATGCCAGTATGGAATGAACAGGGAGCAAGGATGTGCCAGGAAAGATGAGCTCATTGTAAAAATAATTGAAAGAGCTTTTAAAGGAATCAATGCAAAGCCCTGGCTGGATTCAGATGTGCACATGCCAGCAGCAAGACACCTCCCCACCACCCAAGGGCTTTCCTGTATGCTCCTTTTTATCAATTTGTCCTTGATTCTATCCCTTTTTTGTCTCTTTGTGCCACCCACCAGACCCTGCACTGAGTATCCTGGAGTGTGTCCTACTACACAAGCAGCCAAGGAAAAGAGCTTCGGGCACAGAGCAGCAGGGATGATGCAGAGAAGCTACAGGCAGTGGAAACAGGGGCAGGGAATCACAGAAGTATTTATTTTGGCCAAGGAAGAAGTGACCTCCAGAGCGAACCACAGCTCCCACAGATACTCCTCACTGCCAGCTCGGCTGATGCAGTCCAGAGTGGGGAGCCGCATGCCTGAACCTCGCATCTCCATGTTCCTGGCTTGCTGGAGGCTCTATACTCCACAGATCACTTTCTCCATTACACCCCATTCCCAGGTTCTGTTGCCCCAGATCATCACAGGTGGAAGAACTGCCTTTTTTTTCCAGAGTTTGCCAGTAAAACCCCTCTGCCTCTTCAAGGCAACCCATCCCAACACTCAGTGCTTGGAGGGACAGTCAGGGACTTGCTCTGGCATGCCTTCTGCGTGGCCATATCATCCCAGCAGAGCCCTCTCCAAAGGCATTGACACTGGCCCACAGCATCCTTCTGGAGCACAGGGCTCATCAATGACACAAGTTCTTGACAGACGCCTCTCATGGTGGGCCACCATGCCACATCACCAGCTCATCCTCGACACCATCTAGCTCCTCAGCCCACCCCAATACCACCCAAATTCAGACTGCATGGGAACACCTTTGCTTGGTGCTGATGCACATCCCACTGGCATGAAGAGGGACAAGGCCTCCTCAGAGCAGAGCAGTGGGAATTCATCCCTTGTCATGATTTCTAAGTTTTCTTCTGCCCCTTCCCTGGTTCCAGGCCTTGGACACACCAGTTATCGCCGTTCTCTGAAACAAGACGTTCCCTGACCTCCTTTTCCCTCATCACTAATTCACACCGAGCAGGTTTCAGCTCAGCTCATGCATGAACTCCGTGCTGGCACCGCTTAATGGCTAAAGAACAAATCCTGACAAAGTGCATTAAAAAAGAAAGCCACTGATGTCAGCAACATGCCTTAAATCTAACCCTCAGCTTCAGGCAGGTCTGCCCAAGGAATCAAGTCATCCTGCTGGAAATATAGAGGGAGAGCAGAAAACTATCAGCACGGTTTGGAAGGAAGCTCATTTGTTGTTGCAGATGTGAGGCAGATCGAAGACACAGGTGAGTGACACCAACCAATCTGACCGTTCGAACGATTAAAACCACCTTGCAGATGTGCACTCGAGACACAATTCCAGACACACTGATGGGACAGCTTTAGGGAATTTATGCACCACTCACCTTGGAACACAGGGAGCCAAAATCCGAGGAATGCTCCTGGTGCTGTTGTGGTTGTAACAGACACAGACATGTCAGCACAGGACGACCAAGCTAGCAGAAGTACTGGGACTGTGGTATGAAAACAAGATTCCCTGGCAGGGTTCACTTTTGTTTTTTCCTTAGGGAAACAAGATCCTGATGTTAAAAAAATAAAACCAAAACCAAAACAAACAAAAAAACCACCAAACCAAACCAAAAAAACAAACAAAAACCAAAAACCACCAACAAAAACAAACAAAAAACCAAAACAACACCCAAAACAACAACAACAACCAAAACCCCAAAAAACAACAACAACAAAAGAAACACACTCGCAGAACGGGGATGAAAAGGCACTGTTGAAAGCTTAATTACATCCCCAGATACATGTCCAGCCCTAGAAAGTTCTGAATTACACATTTTTAACAATGGTTTTAAATAATGACAGGGTATTAATTACACTTAAAGCTACCAACCCTTTTCCCGCTTTGTCTGGAAACCTTTGGAAGTGTTTTCCATTATGCAACACTTCTAGGCACAGCCAGGTATGCGGCGCTCCTGCAGGTACCGAGGAACTGTCTGTGTGATGTGATGCCCATTACACACCCCAACGCTGCCCACACTCCGCTACACAGGGAGGATGCAGTGGAGGGACACACGTGCAGTACTCCCTGGGGGAACAGATAAGAGGGAAAGGTTCTATCCCAGTGCTTCCCTGGTACAATCCCCTCTGCAGCAGGGCTGTTTCCCTTATCTCAGTGGCCGTGTCACCGCAAGGTCGGCAAGAGCCACTGTGACTGCATGGCAACAGAGCCACTGAGCCGGTGAACTCACTCCTGGCGCTTTCTCACACACAGGCGGGGCCAGGACTGCGGCCAAGGAAGAGCATGGAGTGAATGTCGGAGGGACAGCCTGTCCTACAGGAACCTCACTTGCCTGCATGGCCCTGAACATCTGGGCAATGTCTCTGCTGTCAGTCCTGTGCACAAGAAGGCTGTGACCGAGCAATCTTATCTTGGCCTCACCTCTCTCCCATTTAGGAGCTTCTGTCCCAGCGTCAGGCAGCTCTGAGAGGCTGGAGACACCTGCCCAGCCCCAGCCCACGAGTGTCACCAGCTCCAGGCACAGAGGGGCTCTGAGTCTCCATTCCCTAGCTGGGGAAAAATTGATCACTTCTTTCCATTGTTTGTCCTCATGGAAAGTTTTTTTAAGAGCTACACAATCCACATTTAATCACAATAATTAAGGAAATGCACAATTAGTGTTTGCAAGCTTCCAGAACAGAGAGGCTGCAGATTGCATCTGTTTTGCATCTAGAATTTGGGATAGTCAACCCCAGAACCCAGCATGACAGAATAAAGCTATTTGGAGGTGCCTGTCCTTCATCAGACTGGCTGTGGCAAAAATAAACTGTCCAAAAATATTGTGCAACAGCATTTCTCACTGCCAAAATCCTGGGCAGGGCAATAAAACCCGGGGATAGCAGAAAGGCCCTACGACACAGAGGGAATGGAGCAGTGCAGAACCTTGCAGGGCAGGGAAAGAGACAGCCAGGAGCACTGCGGGCAGTGCGGCCAGGTGACAGTGACAAGGGAGAAGACAGACAGGACCTGAGTCCAAGCAAGGTGCTTTTTGCTCTGTGAAATACCTGCCTGTCTGGGGGCATGGGAACTCAGGGGCAGCTCCGGCCATGCCCAGAATATCCCACAGCAGCTCCGTGCAGAAAGCCTTGCATGGCCAAGAACGGCAAATAAAGAACCCACTGGCCTCTGCTGGCACTGGCATCACACAAACAGTGACCCCGTGGCCTGGCTGTCAGGCCCAGCCTCATGTGGCAGCTCTGCCACCCCAAAACTGTGGCACAAGGGCATGTCTCAATGCCAAACCCCAGGCAGAACAGGAATGATGAGCCCGTTGCTCCCAGCAGGTTTCTTGGTGTTCTCTCCTCCACACTCGAGGGACACTGAGGCACAGAGCAAGCAACATGACGGGTGCCCCTACGGTTTGGCACTGAGACAGGGGCTATGTCTTGAAGGCAATGCCCCTCTTTGGCCTCCATCCCCATGGCTTGTCAGGACACCTCTCAGTGCACCCAGCACCCTCCCCAAAAGGGGGTCACAGGCACAGACTCCCAAAACAGTAGTAGCAAAGCACTGGAGAGCTGTAAGCAGCACCAGACACCTTGTGCTCCACACACTCTCCTCCTCAGCACAGATGGGGACATGAAGTGACACGCAATAAAAAACAAAAACCCTTCCCAGGGAGATGCAAAAATAATACTATGTACATTCCAGCTTCCCGAACAACAATTGCCTGAGAAGCCGACACTGTGGGAAAGTCTCAGTTCGCTTTTCCTGGGCGTTATAAATAGAATCAAGGCTACAAGCAGGGCTGGAAACGCAAAGGAAGGGGGGAAAGGCCACTTAATGGGCTCTGTTTGAACTTGGGCCTGGGCTGATGTCCAGTTTTCTGCAGAACAGCTGGTCCCTTCCTGCCGAGCGAGGGGCAGCGCCACTGCACTGAGAACCGCGAAGCCCCAGCCCAGGGTTGCTTGTCAGAACCCAGAGCCCCTGAGCCTACCAGGGCATCGCACCTCGGGCTGCCGCATGTGTCCCTCAGGAGCCTCCACTGTCACTCAGAAGCTGCCCGTGCCATGCCCAGTTGTAAGACCAGGTGGGTCAGTGTGAGATTCCGCAGGACTCCAACCCTGGGGGCTGGCATCCACAGGGACTCCAGAGCTTCTCTTCCAGAGGGCTGCTCAGTCCCTTACCCCATGTGAAGGCTCAGCACCCTCCAAGCTCTCTTGCAGGACTGAAGCCCACAAGTTCTTCAATCTGCCTGGTTCTCCAGGAGCCTCATCTTTGGCTGTGTGACTGCTTTTCTCTTACAGATACACCGCTCACCAAAAGCCCCTGCAGAACCCTGCCATGGGCAGCTCCACATTCTGTTATCCATGTGTTCATTCCTTACTCCAGCTCCTACTTATGTGGGTTATGAGCCTGTTGTTTCCCAGGCCACATTTTATCCACCAGCAACATACTTTAAACAGGATATAGAATCATCATGTCATGGGATGGTTTGGGTTGGAAGGGACCTTAAATCCCATCTAGTTGCAAGCCCTCTGCCATGGGCTGGGACAGCTTCCACTGTCTTAGGTTGCTCCAAGTCCCATCCAACCTGGCCTTGGACACTTCAAGGGATGGGGCAGCCACAGCTTCTCTGGGCAACCTGTGCCAGGGCCTCACCACCCTCACAGGAAGGAATCTCTTCCCAATCTCTTACCTCTGCACCAGTGGCTTCTTCTATGTGGCTCCACCAGTGCTTAGCTGCTCATTCCTCGGCCCTGTTCCCCAGCCTCTTCTCCCATCACCTCTGCCCCTGTTTCTGCCTGGGCCTTGTCACTTCCCACAGCCCAGGCCACCGGCCTGGGGCTACCTGAGACCTGCCCCACAGGGGTGTGGGGGGAGAACCGGGAGCCCGAGAAGAACTGGGAGCCTGAGGGGAGGACAGGGAGCCCGTGGGGAGAACCGAGACCCAGGAGATGAACGGGAATCCGAGGAGAGCCGGGAGCCTGAGGAGGGAAGCAGGAGCCTGAAGGGAAAACTGGGACCCTGAGAAGAACCAGAGCATGGGGAGATTCGGGAGCCTGAGGGGATAACCGGGACCCTATGGATAACCAGGAGACTGGGGACAACCCAGAACCTCAGGCGCGTACCCCTCACCGCCCTCAGGAACGCAGGAGGCGGGCGCACCCGCCCGCCTCGGTGACGTCANCGGGGCGCGGGCGGGCGCTGAGGCGGCGGGGGAGGCCGCGGGACGTGGGGAGGCCGCTCCGCCTTTCCCCGCTTAAAATCCCAATTGAGGCGTTGCTTTCCCATGGAGGAACCCCCCGGGGGTGGGTCTGGGCTCGCCAGGGCCTGAGCAGCCCTCGCCGCGGCGGAGTCCGAGCGCTCCCTCCTCTTACCCCCTGTACCTCTCTCTGCCTGGAGGAAGGTGGCTTTTCCAGGCAGGTTGGGTGTCAGCAGGCGCGAACTTGCACGATCTGTGTATTTTTCTCAGCTGACCGATTTATCTCGTGTGTCTGTTCCTTGTTTAGAGTCCCCAGAGTATTATTTGCTTCGCCTCTGTCGCCAGTAAGAGCCCAGAGGATGCGTATGAAGCAGCCTCGGTTTTTAGCCGTTGTGCCTGTGTGGGAGATGCTTGAGCTGTGCTGTGTTCATCAGATGGTTATTTACAATTTACTCCTCAAATCGGGCTCCTGGATATGTGTCTAGCAGCATTAATAATAGTTCTTCTTATTATTATTCTTATTCTTATTCTTATTATTTTTCAAGTGCAGCTGCATCTCCAGAGCCTGTTTCGGGAAGGGGCAGAAAGGAGAACAAACAAAACAGTCATTTCTCCAACGTCAGGGGAGCTCTGTGGATCCTTCCATCTGGTCTAAGTGTTCAAAACAAATAAAACCCCCAAAACACAAAGAAATGTGCCACTTTCAGTCCCTGATGTGCTGGTGGTGGTCCCAGCCTGGCTCCGGGTGCCAGGGCTGCCTAGGAGCAGGTGTGATGAAGTTCTGAAGTTGCTGAGCTGCGCTTTGCACTTGCCAGGGACAGGGCACAGGGTTGGGATCGCTGGAAGCTTAGTGAGTGAAAATTACACCCGCGGGATGAGAGTGTAACATCGACTTCCAGCTCCCCTTTTGGGCAGGGCTCAGCGAGCAGCTTTTACTGAGGAGTTTCTCCAGGGAAAGGCCTTGGTTGTCTAAATCCATCTTAATTTCAATCAAGCTGCAGGAAAGCAGCTTCTCCAAGGAGGAGAGACGTCAGAAGGGAGCACAAGCCTAACTTTTAAGCTATAAACAGGCCTCAGGGAGAGTTGCTTTTTGCGCAAGGGTGCGGGTGCGTGAAGGGATCCGACGTGAAGGGATCCGACATTGTTGGGTGTTTGCATGAATTTCTTCCCAGGGAGCTGAAGCACAGCTGGAGGAAGCAAAAGCCCTTTTAATCTGTGCCCCGCACACACTCTCTTCCCTGAGGGTGCTGCTTTCAGAACCCTAATCCTGGGGGGGATAGTGGTGGCATGCAGGGACCCTGATTTTGAGGGGGGATAGTGGAGGTATGCAGATTTGGGCCAGGGATGTAAAGGCAGCAGCTGAAGGGGGCTGGTATTTTGACTTCTGGGTGTGCCAGAGGAAGTGAAACGGGGAAGTGTCTTTGGCTGCTTTGCGTGAAAACTGCCTCTCTGTTTTAATTTTTTTTTTCCCACAACTCCACTTCATTATCCAGTTTCTCGATGCCTTGGCCACAAGTTGGAAATAGCTATCAATAGTACATTGTTGGCTGGAGGGTAGAGGGAGGAGGGAAGGGAATAACAAAGCTGCCAACAGCTTTCTGGGGGTGGGGACAGCACAAAGTGCTTTGTCATCCTCTCGGCATCCACTACTACTGAACACACACTGGCCCATTGATAGCCCCAGGCACACCAAGGAGCACAGAACACCGGGCTTTGCCCCCAGACATCTCCTAATGTATTTAAAATGCATTTTCTCCAAGAGGTCCCTGCTTTAGCACATGGGAATGCTACCCCAGAGCCCCGTCTAGGGAACTTGGGGGAGGGAGTTTGTGGAGGAAGAATATTCATGTTTCCTGTAGAAACATGGTTTTGATGGTAGGTAGTAAGCAGAGATCTGTGGTAAATTCTGCCTTGTGCATTTGTGAGTTACGTTTTTCGCACTCAGAAATGCCAAATTTTAGTAGTTTGTTTGCAACTGGCACAGGCAAGTTACATGGCCAGGTTGGATGGGGCTTGGAGCAACCTGGTGTAGTGGAAGGTGGCCCTGCCTATGGCAGGGGGTGGAACTGGATGCGCTTTAAGGTCCTTCCCAGCCCAAATCAATCTGATTCCATGTTTCTGGGCATCTCAGGTGGTTCTGACAGTGCAGCTGTGTACTTGGTATTTGGATACTTAAGCCTGTCTGCCTCGTGGAGAGGGATTAGAGTGGAAAAACACTGCATTGGGAACAATTCAAGTGAGAAGTTTCAGGACAGACAGTGGTTGTCAGAACAGCTGCAGAATTTATCCACTTTAGCCTCATTCCTCGCTCCGTGCTCATGAAAACCCTCCCTCACCCTGTCGTTTTGGTGGTGCTTCCATAGCTTTGTGACTGTGTGTTTCATAATGGGAGCACTGGAGGACTGTATTCCCTGCATGGCTTTTGCAGGCTGTGCTAGGAGAACATTGGTGGGCCTCAGCACAGAGCTTCTGTGGTGCTGAGAGAGGAACCAAGGCTCCAGAAGTAAAATAATTTGATGAGCTTCCTAAAAGCCGGAGCAGGTATTAAAGCATATGTCCAAATCGATCCTGCAAGACCGTGTGTACGACTTCCAAACACACTTGGAAACTGCAAGGGAAATGTGTTTTCTTGCCGTTCAAAGTAGCTCTGTGGGGTGAACTTATAATTTTTAGGGTTGGGGTGGAGGATGCTTGCATGACCCTTCATGTGTGTGTGAAAATGTTGCCATGGACATTGTGGAGCGTGTTGAAGGCATCTGAAGAACCGACCCTTTCACTCCTCCTGGGTTTGAAAGTGTGAAACTTAAATCTTCTCCTCCTGGGCCCTGTTGATCTATTTGTAGATATTTGTCTCTAGAAAATGTGTGCTCATCTGGTCATGTGTTCCTAGCCATCTGCTCCTGGCAGCCTTCCAGGCCTCCCTTATTAGCATGAGGTTGCTCAGCACTCTCTCTGGGTTCCTGGCTCTTGCCCCTCCTCCATTCCTAACAAAACACGCTGGGTTCTGGTGCCACTGGGGCAGTGGGTGGTTTCGATGTTGCCATCTGGGTGCTGTGGAGGAGCAGGGATACGGATGATTTGAGGATTTGAGAAGCTGGAGCCTCCGAAACGTGATCCCTGCTAATGTAACCTGGTGTTCTCTCTCTTTTTCTTGCAGTAGTATTTTACCTTTGAGTAACTGTCCCCAGCTGCAGTGCTGCAGGCACATCGTTCCAGGGCCTCTGTGGTGCTCCTGATGCCCCTCACCCACTGTCGAAGATCCCCGGTGGGCGAGGGGGTGGCAGGGATCCTTCTCTTTCAGCTCTGATATACAAGGTGAGAAAGATTTAACATCTAAACAGTGACCTGTACCTGTGTTACAACTGTGTTCAGTTCCTTTCGCAGTCTGATGGGAATAAATGCAAAGAACTCCAAGATAGTAAGTGGGAGAACAGGTAGTTTTTCAGGGATTGAGCTGCAGGCAGGTCTCTCCTGCTTAAATATCACCTGTTTATTAAGAAATGAGAGACCACTGTGCAGCAGATCATTCACTAGCCTGTCCCCAGGAACCTGCTGCAGCTATTGTACGCAGAGTCTGCATTATCAAAACGTGAAAGGGCTTCTAAAATGTCTGGCAGAGACAGGGAAGCGAGAAACAGAAAGGTGAAATGCAGCAAGGGAAGGGTTGATAAGCTCCTTCCTGTGCCCTGGTCCAGAAGGTGAAGATAGGAGAGGCAGCCATCCAGCTCCCAGACAGGGGTGTTTCTAGAACATGAGCATAGGCAGGGCAAGATCAGGAAGGGTTTGTGTCTGCAGACTTGCAGCTCTCTCATTCTGTGTTCTTCTTCATTCCACGGGACCTTTCCTTTTGAATGAGGAGACCTGGCTGGCTCCTTCCTGTAGAGTACTTGGCATTTGTGTGACTTGGCTCACATCTGTCTCTTTTCTGGGACAAGGGCTGCTCTTCCATTTAGATAAGGCAGCCTGAATTTATGCTCACCTTGCAAATTTGGCTGTTGAACCAGGGGTGTTGTCATAGGTGTTAGACCTGGTTTTTAATTAACCCATGGGCGGCACACAGACGTTACCTGATGAAAAGATATGGACCCTTTTGGGCCACAGCTCCCAGAGTCTCCTCTTGGAGTTCCTGAGAGAATCACAGACCTCGTGGTTCCTTTCAGAGTTTCTTTTGGTGAATTTTCAGCACTTTCCTCAACTGCTTCCCTTGCAAAATGTCAACCTCTGAGCCTCCAGTGACAAGGCCCCATCAGTTTAATGCTCGAGGTGAATTGTCACAGATGTTTGGGGGGGTACAAACTCCAGAGAAGCAGCACAATGAGCTTCCTGTCACAGAAAGAAGGTACAAAAATAGCTTCAGGAGGGCTCAGGACAAGTTATGAATCCCCTCTGGGTGGGAAATGGGACCCTACAGCCGGAACTCCTGCCAGCCAGCATTGCCAAGCCTCGTGTGTGCACCAGGCAAGGCCCAGAGGAAGAAAATGGGCTCAGCATGGAGGAGGAAGGTGGAAGGAATCATGGTTTGGAGACTTTGGAGTGTTTGATTCCAGTACAGCCTTGAACTTGCACAGATTTTGGCAGTGGTGTGTAGGCGGAGAGGATGTCATCCAGATAGCTGCATCCTAGAAATATGGATGGAATTCCTGCTGGATTTATTGCTTGACAAAACTAGCAGAATCTGTCAGAGAATCAGCCCCTTCTGTAACAAAGAATCATGGAATCGTTTGGGTTGGAAAAACCCTCTAAGGTCATTGAGTCCAACTGTTCCGCGAGTACTGCGCATGTTCACCACTAACCCATGTCCCCAAATGCCAAATCCACAAGGCTTTTAAACCCCTCCACTGATGGTGACTCCAACACTTCTCTGGGCAGCCTCTGCGAGGGCTGGACAGTCCTTTCAGTGAAAAGATTTTCCCTAATATCCAACCTCCCCTGGCCTGGAAATGGTTGAGGTCATTTCCTCTCATCCCATCCCTTGTTCCCTGGGAGCAGAGCGTAACTCCCACCTGGCTGCACCCTCCTGTCAAGGAGTTGTAGAGAGCAAGAAGGTCCCACATGAACCTTCTTTTCTCCAGGCTGAGCCCCCCCAGCTGCTCCTCATCAGACTTGTGCTCCAGACCCTTCCTCAACTCTGTTCCCTTCTCTGGACATGCTCCAGCCCCTCACTGTCTTGGAATGAGGGGCCCAGAACTGACCCCAGGATTTGAGGTGTGTCAGACCTCGGAGGGGTTACAGGGTACTGTTTGCCCCCTCAGTTGCCCGCTCATTCTGGCAGTGCTGTAGCTACAGCAGCTGAGCTTTTCAGCCAGCAACCACCAGCATGACCTGGAAAGGCATCTGGATCGAAAAGCTTAACTCCTTTTTCCAGCTGTATCAGCTGTTCCAGTCCAAGGGATGACCTTTCTGAACACACCTGCCTCTGCCGGCACATGCAGCACTCAGATACCTCACTGCTATAAATTGGGGCTCCCTATAAGTGTTGGCATTTTTGTGTTAAGAGACTTTAAGCTCAGCCCTCCATCCAGGGCACTTTGCTGGAGCTGGGAATGCCACAGCAACCTGTGTGGGTGCTACACAGCTGAGACGTGCCTTGGTTGGCAGACTTGGCAGGAGGCTGCAGGTGTAGCACATGCCATCGGCGGATGCTTCCACAGCTTTCTCCAGCCACTTGGCTGGGGTGGATCATAACATCCTTCCTTCTGACCCTGCCAACACACCAGGGCCAACCCCCATCCTTCCTGGGACATCTGAGGAGCAGAGCAGGGCTGGAAAATCTTGTGCTCAATGAATTAGAACCAAGTGGAAGTTGGTCCTTGTGGCTTTGCGTTGCTGAAATGGAGCTGGAGGGCTGGGGAGCCAGGGTTTGGGCAGCTGGGTAAAATTCAGCCTTGTGGCAGGGGGTTTTGTCCACAGTAACATGGCAGGGGGATTTTGTGTGGGGGTTTTTCCAGGGTGAACTAAAACCTAGTGCCAGTTGTGTAAACAGGATTTTGCTTTGAGCAGCTTCCAAAGAATTTTGGGCTGCTTCACAGGAGCAGCCCACAGAGCCTTCCTCTTCTGTGGAATCTCTGTTTGGATGCCTAGAAATAAAGTGTCAGCTGCCCCAGCCAGGCTGCGTAAATGTAATTGCCACTGAACCGGGGGAACTGGTTCTGTTAAACCCTGTGGTCGTGCTGCCTTTGGCTCCTGGGCTGTCACAGGGGAGTTTCAGTGGAACAACCTCACGGGGTTTAGAGCACTGGACATAACTTCTGGTGACAACGAAGTTCTGAACCAAATGGCTCAGAATGCTTTTCCTGCCAGTCTTCCCACCCAAAGGCATACCTCTCATGTGTCAATCCCAGCCTGCCTTCCTTAATTTCCTTGCCTGGTTTTAGTTTTGTGAGCATGGGAAAAGCATGATCTGTGAGCTTTTCTGGAGAGAAGGATGTTTTCTGGAACAAAAACCCTTTCTGCACTGAAACAACAACTGTAAAGGCTCCTGTAAAGTCACTGCTGAAGGATATGCACATAAGCCCCTTGGATCTGTTTTTTTCTAAGTACCTCTTTATTCCGCCCTGCCTCTCTCTGCTGGCTTCATCACAGCCACAGCCTGACCTCACTGGAGCAGCTCTCAGTGCATTTCTTGGTGCAGTCAGCCACTCAGACTTCCTTCAAACTTGATGAATAAACTTGTTTCCTACAGGATATTTATTCTGGTGAAGTGTAAACTTGTTTTTCAGCTCAGCTTTGTGGGCTTTCAATGAATGGCAGCTTCCTCTGCGCTGCTTTCCGAGGCCAAGCAGCTCCCAATTTGCACATGGTGTTACTTTGTCACCAATGTGAATGTCCTCAGTGGCTTCTGTGTCATTCAATAGTCAAACCGAAGGGCATCTACTTTAAGATGCAAGGTAATAGGAATTAAGGCACTGAGACAGTGGCTTCAGGAGCCTGTAAAAGCTTGTAAAGAGCTGCTGAATTAATTGCCCTGTTAAAATAAAATACCTGGAGGCTGGACAGCTGCTCACCCAATGACCCAGTGGAGTGAACCACTGCCCATCCACCTGCTGAGGAGGGAGGGACACATGGCTCTCCAGGTGCTCTCATGACCTCGGGTATCTGCTTTACTTCTGCCCTTCAAAGCTGTGCTGGTGCCTGTGAATGTGAGGGACGGGGACACTCGAGCTGTCACCAAGCACGGGACAGTTCAGTTTCACTGCAGTAACAGTGTTAACTCAGGGCTCTGCTTCTTTCGCTGAGGCTCTTTGCACTGAAACATGGAAATCATTACTGGGCAAGCCAAGTGCCTGCAGGATTTGTCTGAAGGAATAGAGCTTTAACCACTGAATTGTTTTCTAGGAACTGCTGAGCTGATCCCAAGTGATCTGCATGCTTGGCATTCTCATGGGGCAGGACTGGGGAGGGACGTGTGTGTTTGTGGTCACTGGAGACCTCCTCACAAGCTTCAGATCTGCTCTGGAATCTCCCTGCGCTGTGTTTTCCTCCCTTACACCAGAAGGCAAACCACTGGTTACAAGATCTGGGAAAGCAATTTGTGGTCACTCCTGGAACAGAAAGGCTGTATTGAGGATGGGGGAGGCACCAAAACTGGTTAGGATGTGGCAGCAGAAGCTCTGCCAGTGTGTTGGGTCCAGTTGTGTTCTTGGAAGGGCAGCTCATGAAGCACCACCAGATGTGGCTGGAGCCTGCAGTGAGGGAGTGGAGTCTTCTACTCAGAAATTTAATATTATGTCAGTATGTAAAACTACATTCCCTTAACAGGAAAACATGGCTAGAAATCACTCTGAGGGCTGAGAACTGTATGATGTGTCCCTGAGCCAGCAAAAGGGGGAGGGAAAAGCATAATCCTCTTCTCAGTAAAACCCTAAGACCATTTCTTTGCATTTGCTTTCTCCAGTTATTCCGTGGCTGTTCAGGACTTTACATTTTTCATTTTCCCAGGATGAGAAGATCACTGTTAGCCAAGATGTCCCAGTGCATGAAGGGAAGCCTCACATTGTCCACTTCCAGTACAAGGTCACAGAGGTGAAGACCTCCTCCTGGGATGCAGTGCTCTCAAACCAGAGCCTCTTTGTGGAAATCCCTGATGGATTATTAGCTGATGGAAGCAAAGAAGGGTAAGTTCTGGATCCCAAAGATGCAGCCGTGGCTCCTGGGGGGCAGGACTTTGCTTATATGGGTGATTGTGGATGGACACCCCATCCCTGGAAGTGTTCCAAGCCAGGTTGGATGGGGCTTGGAACAACATGGTCTAGTGGAAAGTGTCCCTGCCCATTGCAGGAGTTGGAACAAGATGAGTTTTAAGGTCCCTTCCAAACCAAACCATCCTGGGATTCCATGCTGTGTGCAGGGAGAATGGGCTGTGCAATGGCAGCTCTGTGGTTTGTGCACATTCTGCTCCCTTGTCTGCAGAGTCCCCCACAGCAGTATTTTCCCCGCACTGATATTCCAGATCAGTTACCATTTTTTGAGTCCCAACACTAATGAAAAATAAGCAATAAATGAGCAGAGTCAATCTTTGTATACTTTTGTATGGAAAGCCAACAAGATTTTCTCTGATATTTTATTATTTTTTCATTTTATTTTTCTGCTGGCCACTTGGCAAGCCTGTCTTGGCAGCTCTTCCTCTCTTTCAGGGAAATAAAAACCCCTCCATCTTACTGATGCTCTCCCCATCAGTAGGTGGATCTGCTCTTGGAGCACTGCTGCACTGGAGCCAGGCTGTGCCAGGAGCTCTGATTTTTCTCTTGGCAGAATCCAGTCATGTTTTGTCCAGACAGCTCTGCTCTGGGAAGTTTTTGTAAACGCAGCTTCCAGAGCAGCTCTTTCCTGCCAAGTGCTGTGCCAGAGGTCTCCATTGCAGTGTAGATGTGGCTTTGCTGGATTCCTCTGTGGAGCAATCAGCTCCTCCTAAATCTCCAAGTAGGCTTCATCCCTCAGTGACACAAGCTAATTAAGGAAAAACCCATTGCTGGGCACCTTCAGGAAGTGGCAGTGTTGTTGCTGTCTCACACTAGTCTCATTTGACTCTGAGTCCAGATAAATGTTTGTGTAATTTCTCCGGTTGGCCGATAAATCTCTGGGCTCTCTCTGGAATGGGTCCTTCTGGGAGGGGATTTATTTGCCAGTGTCATTGTGACTTAAAGCACAATTTTGTCAGGTTATTTTTAGCTGGGTGAAACAGCCGAGGAGAGGCCATAAGTAAAGTAGTTCATTAACATATTAACAGAACCCTTGCAAATTTAATCTCCCGCGCTGTGCTGATGGCTGGTTACTGAGATGTGGAGTAAAGGCCTGTTTGTCACTGCTCTGGGAGCGCCAGTGGTTACAAGTGACAGCAGTTGCTTCCTATGCCACCCCGGAGGCTCGCAGAGGGGTTACTGCAGCACTGCTTCCATCAAGAGGTGGCAGAAATAATCCAGCTGAGAAGGCAGGAAGCGAGGATTCAGGGGGCAGCAGCTGTGCCATCCAGCCGATGCGCTCAGGAAATGGCTTTGCCTGTGCACACGTTCTCTGGGGATGGTTTGTTCTCCTTTTCTGCCTGCCATGAGCTCGGTTCTGGGCAGTTTTCCTTCCCCAAAAGCACAGAACTCCCAGATCCTCCATGTGCATTGCCAGGGAATGCAGCCTGGCCTGGGAGTAGCTGCGATATTCCACTTCCTGCCTACGAAGGCTTCAGTCCCAAAGCACCACGGGTGGGGAGGGTGTTTGTGGCTGTGAGGACAGGGACTTGTCGTGACTCGGAGCAAGGACAGCTCTTGAATCTGCAGGGCAGGAAGCCCATTGTTTCAGCACCCATTGTTCGCTGGAAGGGGGCTGTAAACAATCTTTGTGTCCGAAAACATCCAAACGGTTGATAATTCGATAATGCTCAGAGGCTTCCTCAGGACAGGACTTCCCAGAGCTGATGTCCTTTTGTCTTCCCTCTCCTTGGCAGGTTGTCAGCACTGCTGGAGTTTGCTGAAGAAAAAATGAAAGTCAACTATGTCTTCATCTGCTTCACAAAAAGCAGAGAAGATCGAGGTGAGGGCTAGTCCGCACTCGGGTTTGTTCCTGACATCCCACGCGGTGCTGCTGAAGCTGTAAAGAAACTTGGTAATCCCAGGGCAAGACCCACGGGACCCTCCTAGTGCAGGGGTTGTTACGTGCATAATTCTTATGGGAATAGTTTCATGTTGAGGAAATAAGCCCTTTTCGGAGGGTAAGGGTGAGGGAGTGTTGTGGTTTCTCCAGCAGATCTGCTGGATAGGGCTTGGAGCAACCTAGTCTAGTGGAAGTTGTCCCTGCCCATGGCAGTGGCGTGGAACTCCAGGCCAAACCAATCTGGGATTCCATGATAAGATCTGTTTTGCTGCCCTATCATTAAATACTCTCATGCAAAAAGCTGCTCCTGAATGATTTGGGGGGATTTTCTTATCCAGAGTCAGTTAATATTCCCCTTTTGGTGAGCAGTGAAGTCTCTGGCACCAGGCTGCTGTGACATGGAAGGTGAAACCAGGGAGGAGTCATTAGATGGAAAACAAGCACTTAGGGCCTGTTGCCCTGAAATTCATCAGCTTTTTAAAAATCTCCTGGCACTTCTGTCCTTTCCAGGCTTACAGGTAATCCTGGCCCTGGCTTGAGATGCTTATGGCTTCTGGGGCTGCATTAGGATCTAAAGATAGATGTGTTGGGTGAGGGATTACAGCCCGGGGGGCTAGGGGAGGTACCAGGCTGGGGACGTGTCACTCTAAATCCCACCAGAGTCAGGCTGTATCCTAGTGAGTAATTCCAACTCCAATTCTAATTTTACTCCACAGCTTCATGAGCTGCCCCAGCTTCTCCGAAACGAAGGGCCTTAGTAGAGCTAAGCTGAGCTGAGCCCAGGAAGATGTCATCATCCCTTATTACCATGCCAGGAATAATTTCCAAATCAAGTCCTGGCTGTTATGTCACCACCAGCACTGGTTGCGTAGGTGATTCCCCACGGAGGCTGGGGACAGGGGACAGCCAATGCCAGGGGTTGTTTGTAGGAGTTCTGGAGTGGTCCAGATCCTGGGTCATTGTCTATGCAGCTGAAATTCAGTGCTGCCAGAAAATATCTTCAGGAGCTCCTCTGCGTGGTCATTCAGTGTCCTGGAGCTGATCGCCCGAGGGTGCCGTAGAGATGAGATGCTGCACCAGGGTGAGTGTCACAGGGCAGCCATTGCTTCCGTGACACAGGCACGGCGTCACAGAATGTATCTGACACCTCCAAGGTCTGGGAGCTTCTGGGCTGGCACCGCTCTGAATTCCCACATGTAACCCAAAGTGGTTTTCCTGGGGTCCCACCCTGACCTGTGCAGAGCTGTCTGGAGTTTCCACTGAGCTCCAGGACCTCCTTATGGAGACAGCAAATGTCTGCCTTGTCCCTAAGCAGATTCCTCTTTGCTGCTGTCTGTCCTCTCTCAGCGCTCAAGGGTTGCTGGGGCAGGACAAAACCTGTGGGATGGCCACACGCCTCCTGGGAAAGCAGGGATGTGCAGCTGGTACAGACAGACAACCAACCATTGCTGTTTCTCACAGGGGATAGAAGAAACATTGCAGGAGAAACATGGACAAAGCTGCTCAGTTGCACAGCTATAATCTCTTCACATTATGAGCAGCTGCAGTGAGCACAGGAGGAGACAAAAACCCCTGCTAGAGAGGGCTGTGCTTCTCTGCATAGGAAGCTCTGGATGCATTCACAGAAGGTGTCCCATGCACTTGGATATTGATGGCTCAAGGGAGAGGTAAAGAGGATTATTCCTGGTGATAACAGATCTCCTTCTCTTTGGTAGCTCCACTCCTGAAGACATTCAGCTTCCTGGGCTTTGAGATTGTGCGGCCTGGCCATCCCGCTGTCCCGTCGCGGCCAGACGTGATGTTCATGGTATACCCCCTGGATCAGAGCTCTTCCTCTGATGAAGAATAGCTGCAGAGGGGGATTCCAGTGGGACCCTAACATGCTGTGGAGGGGAGAGAGGACCACCTCCTTTCCTGAGGAGAGGGAAGCAGAGCTTCTGTTGGACTGCAAGTGCATTTCTCATTGTTAGATTGGGCTGTGTATCCCCAGAGTTGACTCTCATTGAAACGTGTTGCCTAGAGAACTATCTATCACACATGTTATCGTCACTAGGACAAGGAAGATGTTTATGAACTGGCATAGGAGCTCTTCCCATGCAGCTGCGTGGCGTGGGAGCCCCGGGGTCAGTACCACCTTCGGGACTCCTCCGAACCCGCATCGGTGCCTCCTGCCTGCCCAGCGTGGGCTCAGCTGGGACACGACCCGTTCATTTCCCACTCAAGACCTTAAAAACGGCCTGGCTTGGTGTGGGGCACATGCAGGAGACGCTCAAGTTTATCCTTTAACACTACATTAAACTCCCCATGCATCTCTACTCCGATGCTGGTTTAACTGGTCTAACCTTTTTTTTCCCCTTTTTTTTGAAACTTCTTGCTTTTGTTTTACGCAGTCTTAACCCTGTTCCATGTTCCCACTGCACTATCATGGCATTCAATAAAAGGGGCATTCAGATGAACTTTACACACCTGGGGCTGCTTATTTGGGAGGAGCAGTTTCCTGACCTGCACCATGATGGTTGGGATGGTCCAAAGAGCCAAGAAAAGCTCCTGCCTCTACCCTCCACCCCAGGCTGGGTCTGGTGCAACCCCAAGCCCTCACCTCTGCTCTTGTTCACCTTCCCACAAGGATGAGCTCAAGGCTTGAGATGCCACCAGTGGCTGTATCCAAACCAAAGGGTTATGTGGGGGCAGGTGGTGGGATGCTCTCCCCATCCAGGGGCTTTTCCAGGAAGGGGCCACAGTGCTGGCAGTAGGTCATGGCTCAGCCTAGTCCTGTCCAGTGCTGGAGAAGGAGGTGCTTTGTCCCTGTACCATGGCACTGTATCTTGGCTGACTGTCTGACAGGTGCCAGGGAAGGAGGATACGCCCCAGGGCGATGCCTTCAGCTCTTCCTGGCCTGGCTCCTTGTTGTGGGATTGTTCCTGTTGTGCTCTTGCCCTTGCCACGGATGATTCTGTTGGAAGCTGGACCCGAGTCATTCCATATCCACCATGGTGGGGGGCTGGGATACGAGTGTGTGTGAATAAATCATCATAAATTTGGGTCTCTTTTGCCCTCCTTCACCTCCATGAAACAAAGAGGCTGAAAGGAGCTCGGCTCCCTCCAGCAGGGCATTAGACCCTACCTCAGTTTAAAATCAAATGGCCTGTCCTCTGAAAGAGGAGCCCTTGGGAATGGGTGTTCCCTGGCTAAAACTGTTGAGGGCTGCTTCTTGCTTGAGAAGGGTGCAGTTTTATCCCTTCTTGCAGCTGGAGCTGCCTCCACTCTGGCCCAAGACTGGCGGATGCCTCCTGGGTATCCCTGCATGAGCCAGTGGCCTGCTGCCACCCCGTGGTGCTCCAGGCTGGCACATTGCAGCTGATGGGATGGGAACCACTTTGCTCCTTCTTACTGGTAAAATTGACTGGTAAAGTGCAGGATTCTGGTCACAGCAGCTGGAGTGAGTCTGATCTGAGCTCTTTATTGTGCTGGAGATACAAAGCTGTGCCACTGCATGTGCTTCTCTGACAATTCCAAATCCTCTCCTGCCCTGCCTCAAGTAAAGATGGGCAAATGTGGATTTCTCAGATCACCAAATGCCTCCCAAAACATCCTCTGGAAAATCTGGAAGGTGCCTCTGATGTCCCTGCGTGCTGCCTCCCCCATGGATCACCTCCATGGCGAAGCTGGAGCCAAGCCCTGCCCTGTGACCACCCCGTATGTCCAGCACCTCTACCCTGGGCCCATGGTGTAGGGCAGGGCCTTGGTGCCCAGGGGTTCAAGCCTGGGGGGTTCTGCCTCCAATTATCAGGTCTGAGTTCAGCTGCAGCACCCACCGGAGCCATGAGTGCTGGGGCAGAGCCAGATCCAGGGGTGCAGGGCAGAAGCCTTGGGTCAAAGAGCACCAGGAGCCTTCTCAGATGCCTAAGATGGGGAAACCCCCTCTCCCACCCCTAAAAATAACTGGCCACAGTTTCTGGAGATAAAGGACCAGACTTGGGGGAACAGGAAGAAAAAGCCACCCTCACAGGTTTGTGATTGTCTCTTAAAAAGATTTATTCTCCCTTCTTGCCTAAATGTACAAAGGCAAGAAGAGTACAGTTTGTATATATATATATTTATATATATATATATAAAAAAAACAAGAAACTCGGCAATAATGTACACTTTACAGAAGGGCAGAGTCAGGAAGACTGAAATGAAACCCAACACAGCAACGCCAATGGAAACGAGCTATAAACACCAATGGTCTGACACCAGGGCCAGGGGTGGCCCTGTGGGCAACAACTGGCCCAGAGAACCTGGGTAATGTCAAACCTCAAACCTATTCTGCATAAACTGTTGTTTCATTTAACACCTAAAGGGAGACTCAACTGGGACCCAACTGGGAAGGTGGGGAGCAGCCCCCCGACCCCCTCCGACTGCCAGCAAAGCCTGTGACACCCCCCAACACCCTCACGCACTTCCTCTGCGCCGCTGAAACTGCTGTGGGCCCCGGCCATGCTGGGAGCCAGGCTGCACCAGATTGGCCGAGGCTGGAGGTAGGAGCAGCCAGCCGGACACTCTTCCATGGGTGGAATGTGGGGCTTTCCAAAGCACCCCAAGCCCGCCAGTCCCCAGTCCCACGGCTGCACGTGGCTCTGTGACAGGTGCGGGGTGGCTTCATCACCCACCCTGCCCCTGCAGAGTGTGCCAGGCCACACGGCCCCGTCTCCTTCCAAAGACAAGGAAGAGTGGAAGAAAAATGAGTCAACAAGAGCAGGCTGGGGCCACCGTGCTGCTGGCACCTGAACCGAAGCCAAGAGCAGTCAGCACCTCCTTTCCAACTGGGTACAGTGGGAGGGTGAAGAAATGGGGAAAGAAAACAAAACCCGAAACAACAGCTTTCAAACAATTGCTTTTTACAGTATGTACAGAGCCCAGCAGGCAGAGCATCCCCGTACAGCAGCCCTCGGGGCCAGGTGCGACAGACACACACAACCGAGACCGATGGCCCCCATGTCCCCCGGCTGGGCAGCAGGAGAGGCGGGGGGAGAGCAGGGGCAGCCCAGCCGCTGCAGGGCCGAGGTAGAGTGTCAGCCTGGGGAGAGCCACTCTGGGGCTGGGGGCAGAGGACCAGAAAGCCCCTGTCCTCAGAGCTGCGGAGCAGCCAGGGGTGGGGACCATCTTCCTCCAGGACCTGGTGCCCCCAGCCCTGGCAGGAGGCTGGAGCATGGATCGGCATGGCCCCATGTGCCTCTGGCAGAACCTAAGTGTGCTTGTTCCTCGCTGCGCCCTGCCTGCGGCCCGGGGAAGCCACCCTAAAAGCAAAAGGTGGATGAAAAGGGAAGCCACAGCCCCCCACAGCAGAATGTGCTGCCCCAGAGTTTGGGGGGCACTTGCCATGGTAGTGGGGCAGAGGAAATGCCAGGATTTGCAAAGTCGCAGCTCAGAAACCAAAGCAAAAGCCACGGGCAGGAGCTTCAGGCAGGTCCACACCGTGCACGGCCTGGGCGACCCTGGCAGCCTGTGGGGTGACAGACACAGTGCCCAGCCCTGTGCCCTGCTGTCCCCAGCCCCACGGAGCCCCAGTCCCCAAGGGCAGAGGCTGCTTTGCTGGGGCCAAGAGCTTCCCCAGCCCCACTCTGGCCATCGGCCACGTGCTGGTGGCTCCTACCGACAGGGACAGAGTTGTGGGTGCTGTGGGGTGCAGGACCAGATGAGGGACTGGGAAAGCCCCGCAGCTGCCTCCGGCCAGACTGCCACCCACCCGCCTGGCTTGCACCAGCCCCTGACACCCACCAAGGCTCTGTGAGCCAAGTCCTTTCTTCCTTTCCTGAGACTGTGGCCACACAGCAGGCTTGGCCTCGTGCTCCAAGTCCCCACCTGCCCTCAGTCCTGTCGTGAAGCAGCAGCTCGCAGAGACATGGCAGGCTCCAAAATTCATCAAGAAACCTCAGTGCTTCTGTTTCCTCTTCATATGCACCAGGCAGGTGAGTCACCTCCACCCCGAGTGCTGGTGCCCAGTAGAATAAATATATCCGCAGGTACCAGCTCATCCACTCACCAAAGAGGGGTGTGGTGCGGAGTCAGTGTGTGTCCGATGGGGGGAGAAGACAGAGTCTGCCTCGGATCACAGCAGGAACGTCAAGCAGTACAATTAACACCATTCAACTGATGTCTAAAGGAATCTCCAGCGCTTCCCCATGTGAGCTAGTCACACGTCTTGTACAGCCCAGGCATCCCGGCGTGTCACATCCTGCCATGACCCAAGGGCAAGTCAGCTCCCGCGAGCCCCGAGGCCACGGGCAAACCCTAAACCCTTGAGGGCACCCCGTGAGCGCCCACCCCGGCCACCTCCGGCCCAGCCTGGCTGCCCACGTGGAGGTGCGGCAGGAGCAGAGCCTTACCGTTCTCACCTCCGGGGAGGTGGGTATAGGGAGGGAGCGGAGCCTTGCTGGCTGGCAACGATGGCTGTGGAGGAGAGACCTGGGGGGGAGAAGAGGTTTCAGGAGCTGGCAGACAGGGCCGGACACCTCGGGGACAGTGTAAGGGTTCCATGGCCCAAGGGCAGGTGCAGCTCCCCCCCCAGCCCAGCCCCACTCTCACCTGTTGCATAGGGCAGGTTGTACTGTGCTGGCAGCAGCGAGTACCCAAGGTGGTGGTGGTGGTGATGCGTCGAGAGCAGGCGCTGGGAGGGTGATGTGCGGGGCCGGTCGCCGCTCCTCTCCCCCGCGCCCGCTCCCCCGACGCTGCTGCAGCTCCCGCTGCCCCCCACCACCCCACAGCCGCCACGGTCCCGCTCCTGAGATGTCTTCTCGCTTATCTGGAGAGAGGAAAGCAGACAGAGGGGGTCATGCCGAGGGACATGACCAGCTACCCCAGGGCATGTTTTGGGATATTCCCTCTGCCTTTGCCCAAAAGGCTCCCATGATGCTGATGGGAAGTGGTGGGACGGCCAAAAGCCATGTGGAGGACACAAGGCCTGTCTGAGGACAATTCTTTCCTCAATGTGTCCTCTGTCTCCCAGCTTAGCCCAGGAGGAGCCATGAGATGGAGACAGCCCCCACATCCCACCTGCCAACTCCAGGGCTGAGGACAAGTGTCACCTGGTTGCTGCAGGGCCTGGAGAAGCCCCAGTGCTGGGGCACAGGTTTGGGTGGTCCATCCCAAAGGATTTGTAATGTTGGAATACTCCATGGCTGCACGTCTCCCACAGCAGCAGAAATAGCAAAACCACATGGCAAGTGGAGCTGCTCCCACCTCATTACAGGACTCAAGGACTATCCCCCTGAGCTGGGTGAAGCCAGTGCCCTCCTGACTCTCACCGTGGGTGATTTGCTCTTGTAGTGGCTGGCATGCTGCTGCAGGATGTCCAGGGCCTTGGACTCCGAGCTGGATTTACAGCTCACACTGGGGCTGGCTCGGGACTTGTCGCTGTCATCACTGCTGGATGCCTTGCTCCCATATGGAGAGAAGGAATAGCTGGAGGGTAGGTATGATCCTAGGGGGAAAAGAGCAGTCAGGGCACCAGGAGTATTCAGGCAGCACAGTGGGAGCACGTGGCTCTGTATGTGTGTGAGAGGATGTCCCACAGCCATTTCCCACCCTGGGAGCAGGGATAGCCAGGAACAGACACCCCTTGAAGCCCCCAGCTCCCTACCTGGGTAATTCTGCATCATGACGGTGGGCATGGCGCGGTAGCTGGGGTGGTTGGGGTCATACGACTGGCTGTAGGAGTAGCCGTGCATGTAGGGGATGTAGGACTGATGTTGCGTGAGGGGTGAGGACACGGGGACGTGGACACTGGGCCTCGGGTCCTTCCCCACCATGCGAGCCTCCTCAGTAGGGGTCAGCTTGCACTCGGAGCTGGTGCTCTCCTTCCCATCCTCCTTGGACGAGGTTTCTTTGCTCCGATTTCTTTCCTCCTTCAACTTTCGGTCCCTCTCCTCTTTCCACCTCTCATCCTCTGTCTTGATGTCCGAGTACTTTGCCGGGTACACATAGGTCCACATCCGGGGCTCAGCTTCCTGCAAGAACAGCCAACCATCAGAACAGCTGCCTCCCCCTGGCCTTGCCTGTCCCAAAACCAGCCTGCATTTGGAGGAGACTGGCGAGCCCCACTCCCCTTCCCTGAGCTCTTCTTGGCCCATCCGTGGCCTCCACTTCTTGCAAGAACAGCCAAACACCAGAGCACCTGCCTCCCCACAGCCCCAACTGCCCCGAACCCAGGCTGGGTTTGGAGACCAGCAAGCCCCACTCCCCTTCCCTGGGCTCTCCCTAAACCCATCCATGGCCTCACAGCCCCACCCTTTTTCTGGACCCAAGGGAATCTCATGGAGTCCCACCACAAGCAGAGGACAACACATGTTCTCTGAGGTGATGGCCCCAGCAAGGCCCAGTGAGCGGCTTCCTCCAAGAGCAAACCCATGGCTGGGCTGGCAGACAGGGCAGGGCATTACCTGTCTGTACCAGAGAACAGGGTCCACCTCTGCTTGCCGGCCACACTCAGAGCCAGCCTTCGTCTCAGCCGTCTCCTTCCCTAGGTGACCAGCCTCGCTCAGCTTCACCTTGAGCCCCTCAGCAACCTGGCTGCTGGACAGCTTGGACGAGTCCTCCAGCTTGGGGATGATGACGGATTTGGCCATATCAGGACCTCCCTGCTCCTTGGGCTTGCTCAGCCCCGACTTGACAAGGTCCGTGAGGCTCGGGGCTTTGGTCAGCGTTGGGGGCATGGGTGGCTTCTGCTTCCATTCCTCTTTGAGTGCTGCCTCCCTCTCTTTCAAGCCCAGCTCCACCTTCTTCTCTAGCCCTCGCTGCTGCTGCTGCTCCAGGCTCTGCCGCTGCTTCTGCTGTTCCTCGTACTGCTGGCGGTAGGCAGGGTTGGTGCTCAGCAGGTGAGCATGGTAGCCCTGTTCGCTGTAGCCATAGGGTGGCACGTAGGCATACTGGTTGTAGTAGAGGGACTGCATGTACATGTTGGGGCGCTGCTGGATGACCGAGGGCTGCTGGCTGGAGCCACTGCCGAGCTCTGCCTTCTTCTCTTCACAGCCTTCACTCTTCACCTTCACCTCCAGGTTCTCCTGCTCCTCGTCCTTCTTCAGCTTCAAGGTCTGTGTCTCAGCTGTGGACTGCCCACCAGGGTTCAGGGGTCCTGGGCTGGCCTGGGGGTAGCCAGGGGAATAGTAGGTTTCAAAGCCTTGGTAGAAGGGAGACTCTTTGCTCTGTGGTTGTGGCGGGAAAAGAGCTTTTTTGGCACCTTCCTTGACCAGCTGCTCGGGATCCTTTGCCTTCATGCTCTCCAGCTTGCCCTCCCCATCCTCCCCAGCGTCGGATATGTCCGAGTAGGCTGGGCTGTTGGTCTTCACCGAGCTGGCCTCTGCCCCATTCTGGGTGACAACGTGCAGTGGCGTCAGGGGCTGCGCTGGGTTGGTGCTCTCCAGCCTGCTGGCCCCGCCGATGGAGGGACTGGGTGCATTGTCGGTGAAGCTGTAGATTTTATCCGCCTCGGCCTTGATGCTGGCGAGCCGGCTCTGGTGGGGGTCAGAGGAACCATTCAGCAGCCCCTCGCCTTTCATCCCCAGCTCGCTGGATTCCCCCCGGAAAGGGCTCTTACCTTCCTCCGCTCTGCAAGTTTTGCTGGGAGTCAAAGGGTTTTCCACCTCTTTGGGCTCTTTCTTCTTCTTGTCTTTCTTCTTCTTCTCCTTGGAAGGGGTGAGGGCAGGGTTGATGGCAAAGGGCTCTCCCATCACCGTTGGCTTGGGCTGGATGGGTTTGAGCTGGGGGCTGTTGGGCATTGTCTGGACCACAGTTGTGGCGAGGCCAGCAGAGGAGCTGGGGCTGGCTGTGGTGAGCGTGGCAGCCTGGAAGGTGTAAATCGGCTGCGGGGGGATGGCTGGTGCAATGGGTCTGGCGGACTTCAAGCTTTTGGAAGGAATCTTCTCCTGTTTAGCACCAGAGGCCTTCTTTGACTTATCCTTATCAATGCATCGCTTCTCCAGAGAGTCAAAGTCATCGTTACTCGTCTCATCGGCCACCGAGGGACCATCCTCAGAGCCATCATTGGACAGAGTGCCTGGGTCTGTGTCCCCTTCCCCACCCACCTTCTTCTTGCAGGGGACCTTGGCGCTGAACTTGCTGGATGGGGAAGGGCTGTGGGGCTCCATCAAACGCACCTTGGGGGTGGCCGAGCGAGCGGGTGAGAGGGAGCCCTTCTGTATCCCGGCAGCACCGTTGCAGCTCCCAATGTCAGCATGCAGGGAGGGCTCCTCGCCATACTCACTGTCCACATCTGCCTCCAGCTTGCTGTCGTCATCTGTGTGTGCATGGGCCTGGTGATACTTCAGCCCATTGATATGCTTGTACTTCTTGTTACAGTTGGGGTGGGGACAGTCGATGAGGATGGGAGACGGGCAGGTGCGCTCCAGGACAGCCGGCTCCACCTTGACTGTGGCAGGTGGCACCGTGGCCGAGCCCATTGAGTTTGTGCGGATGCGTTTGCTGCCCTTGGAGTCCTCCGAACTAGAGTTCAGCTCCATGTCAGAGAGGGGTTTGCTCTTCCGCTTGGTGACGGAGGAGGGACTGGCCTTCATGTCCTCAGTGGTGCCGCCAGGCGGGGTGCGGTGGTCGGAGGAGTTCTGGCTGCCCCGGCGCCCCTTGCTGTTGGCTCCCGCCCGGGTCTTGCTGCTGTTGCTGGTCCCCTTGCTGTCTGAGACAGTGGCCGTCTCATTGACTGGTGTGTTGCTGTTAGGGCGCATGCGCTTGCCCCTGCCCCGGCCATTGCGCATCTCCAGGTCACTGGTGGGCGAGTCACAGAACCTGCAGGGAGGAGGACACCAGAGGTTTCAACAGAGAGATGGTTGTGCTGGACCGTGCTGACCCCAAGGCACAGTGGGGACCCCCTTACTCCCCTCACTACCAATCCCCTAGACTTCTCCCCCCACTGACCGATAAAGAGGAACCAGAGAGGTCCCCCGGGATGTGCTAAACCCTCTCCAGCCCCCAGGACAAGGGACGTGTGACTGCAGTGGCAAAGAGTCATGGGAGCAGTTGGGTTGTACAAGAAGGAGATGCCAACCCCTGTGGCAGCCCCATGGGCACAGGGCAGAGTGTCCTGGCTGCCGTGGGGGCTGTACAGGGCCAGATTTGCCTTCAGCGCTGGGAGCCCACCGGAGCCCCCCGCCCACTTACCGGGGAGGTGCCCAGTCATGCTGCGTGCAGTCCAGCAGCGTCCCCACATACGTCTTGTTCCTCCACGTGACATTGACCACCAGCATCCCTGCAAGGCGAGAGGAAAGGGTCAGATAGGGCCAGGTGTGATCCCTCGGTGCCAGGAACCTGCCCCTCAAGATAGGCAGGAGGAAGAGCTTAGCTCTAGGGCTGAAGGAGGGTGGACAAGGGGTCACGGACTCTCAGAAGAGGTGAGACACAGGGCTCAGGGCTGGAGGGGCACCAAGATGAGAGCTGGAGACTCCCAGCTCATCCCTTCCCTTGGCACGTCTCACCTAACCTGTTCCCTACTTTCATGGGATGTTAAAACCCAGTGATCCCCAAAGGGCTGTGGGATTTCAGGGGGGACCTGAAGATCCACATTGGCTCCATGTGTCCTCACATAGGGTAGGGAAGGCGATCTCCAGGGAGAAAGAGCTGGGAAGCCCCATCGGAAAATGCAGAGAGCCTCCAGCAATGCTGTGGACCCCAAAGTGGAGCTGCAGACCCCCCAGCAGGACTACAAACCAGCATGGCCATGAACCTCATGACTCGCCGGAAAAGGCTGCTACTGCCGGCTGCTACTGCCACTAGATGGCAAGCTGAGCCCAGCGTTCCGGCTCAGGTGACTGTCCCTGGCAGGAAAACTCAATCCTGGCAGAATAACCCTCCGTTGCCCTGCGCCACTTTGCTCCAGCACCTTCAGGGACATCCCTCTGCCCTGTATTTCCATCTCGAGAACCATCCACAGGGCCACATCCTGCCATCATGGAGCAAAGTCACTGGGCATTCAGAAAACCTTGGAGTTTCAGCTTTTCCACACTAATTCAAAAGAGGAACTGCCTGGCTCACACCTCCACCGAGGCTGAGGACCCTCAGCACCTCTTCTGGGAGGCAGAGGGGTCTTCCACACCATCCCTCAGCATTGTGGTGTCTCCTCCCTGCCACAGATCACTCTGATTTCCGCACAACTGCAGCAGAGTCTGTTGTGCCAGGCATATTTATCCAAGCAAGGTAAAACTCGGGAAATAAGAAACACATTTGCAAGGGTTGATGAGTGCAGCAAGATATATGGCCCCGGGAGATGGATGGAGCCGAGGGAGCCCGGAGCAGCTGTGCCTGAAGCATGTTTATAAATCTCAGCCCACATCCCCCATTGTGCTGTGCCAGCAGCCAGCTGCAGACTTCGGCATGGATAATACATAGAGCCAAGGCCCGACACGTGGGGCTCCTTCAGAAAGAGAAATGAAATGCAGATCTTCTCTTTCTCCCTCTCCTCCTGGAAAATGTTGGGAGCAGGTCATGGGAAGACATGGTGACAGCACATGGCCAAGAGCCACAACCGGCTCATCCTAGTGAGCAAGAAACACTGGGTTCTGCCTTCAGAGGAAGGTGCTGGGGACCTGCCTTAACAAAGACATGGCCAGGATGTGATGATGGAGACAACCTGAGGGAGAAACCAACTGCTGAGAACCCACAGCCCCATGCAGGACAAGACTGAACAGTGGGATGCTGGTTCCAGGCATCCCAAAGAGGGCACATGGAGTGTGGCCTTCTGTTCTTCCTAATGTAGCAGTTTCTGGCAGGCAGAAGCCTGTCCCCCTTTCCTCAAAACCCAAAGAAGCTTCTGGCTCCATCCTGCACCCCAACCCAGCCCCACCATTCCCAGGACACCTCTGGGAAGCTGCTGCGGGATCCTCCCAGGAGCTGCCCAAGGACCTGTGAGCCACTGAAGAACAAGCAGCACTAACCCAGGCCCCATCCCTCCCAGCCCCTCTGCTCTCCCCACCAGTTCAATCCCTCTTTGAAACCAGAGAAGACCACGTGAGCTGCTGGAAGTTAACTGCATGACAAACCACTGGAGCCTCTTGTGCATCTCGGGGCCAGTGTGTGATATTAGAAAGGAGGTGCTGGCATTTTTCCTCACTACCACCACAGTCACAAGAGAGAGATGAAAGAGGAAGGGGCAAAGCGAGCAGGCACCCTCTCTCCTTCCCTGTTGGAACACCAGCCCTCCAACACACACCAGCCTATATTTAACCCGCTGCAACCAATCATACCAAATCCCCTCCTAATCCTCCAACAATAACCCAGGACAATTTAAACCTTGGGACAGATCCTAAGCAGCTTTTTTCACCCACTGTGTCCCCCTCCCATGGCAGGATGATGAGCAGGCACAGGCATGACAAGGGCGCAGTGAGGAAGCAATGCCTTCACACCTCCAAGAATGGAGATGCTCTTGAACAGAAGGAATCCCACTTGGGTAACTCCCATCCCACCTGGTTTCATGGGAAGGTGACATCTTTGAAGCTCTTAAGGAATAGATACCACCCGAATCTGGGTGCAAACCACTCAGCATCCTGGTCACCAAGTGCTCACATCAGAGTCATATCCTGGCTGGAAAAAGTAAGGGTTGGTGATGGTGCAAAGTTGCTATCCAGGAAGGCAACGTATGAGAAAATCCTGGGATTACATGGGATGGAGGACAATGCTGCTGTGGGCACCAGGAGCCATTGTATTGAGGCACATTTCCCCCCTTTTCAAAGATGAATCCCCCAAGCCCAACCAAGAACATCTCCATTAATTCCTCCTCCACCTGCATCACTTCCAGGATGCCCTGACTTTGGGATGTCCCTTCTTCCATGAACTTCTTCCCCAGCTGCATCATCTTTGAGATCATCTTTGTCATTTCCCCTCCAGCTTTATCACTTTCAGGATGCTCCAGCTTTTCCATAAAAACTGCCCATGTGCAGGGATCCCGCCTGACCTGTAGTGCCCAGGCTTTGGGACACAACATCCAAAGCTGTTCATGGCCATCATGCTCCTGCCAGGAGACAGAGGACACCATGGGACTGGCCAGCACAATTGTCAGCTCACCCAGTGAGGAGAGATCACTCACCAATTATCATCACAGGCAAAAGAGACTCACCCTGGGGAAATTAATTTAATTTACTGCAAATCAAATCAGAGGTGGGTAATGAGAAATAAAACCAAACCTTAAAACACTTTCTCCTGGCTTCTTCCCAGGCTCAACTTTACCCCTGATTTCTACATCTCTGCCCCCAAACAGCACACGGGGCTGCTTTTTCTCCCCTTCCCAAATACATTATCCTAGAGGCGCTGCCTTCATCGCTGATAGGCTCAGCCTTGGCTGATCTTGTCCAACATGGGGGAAGTTTCTGGTGTCTCCTCACAGAGAAGTCCCCTCTATCAAACCTCGACAGACAACATGAACCCAGTTTCCCTGGCAGGGCCAGAGGGAGATGGGATCATCCCATCATACCATGCAGAGACGGATGCTCAGATGGTGCATGACTGTCCCTGGACATCCAACTGCTTTCCAGGGACTGCAGCACACAGAAAGATCACTGCCCTGGACTCCAGAAGAGAAGACTTTGGCCTCTTCAGAGACCAGTTTGACAGAGTGCCATGGGATAGAGCCCTAGAAGGAAGTGGGACCCAAGGAAGCTGGTTGATGTTCAAGTATCATCCCCGAATTCAGGAGCAATGCATCCCAACAATGAGAAGTCAGGCGGAAATGCCAGAAGGCCTGATGGATTAACAAGAAACTCTTGGAGAAACTCAAACACATGAAGGAAGCCTGCAGTTGGGGTAGCCTACAGCTGAGGGGCTCAATGACTTGTTTGCCTTCATCTTCACCAGCAAGTGCTCCAGCCACACCACCTGAGATGCAGGAGGCAAAGACAGGGACTGCGAGAAGGAAGAACCATCTTTAGGAGAAGTTCAAGGTGCGTAAGTCCATGAGACCTGATGAGATGCATTCACGGGTCCCATGGGAACTGGCAGAGGAAGCATCTAAGCCACTACCCTTTATATTTGAGAAGTCTTTGCTCTCCCCCTCCCATCTTCTCCATTCTATCCCCATCTATTGCATTTCCCTCCTGCTTCAAGCAAGGACACATCCACACTGGCATGTGCCAACCCTGGGCATGCTCGTGCTCCGTCATACTCTCATGAGAAGTTTGCAAAAGGACAATCCAAATGCCTGGAGTACATGGGTAACCTACCACTAACGTCCCAGCAAGGAGCTGGAGGAAGGGATGTACAGTGTGCTGACATTTTCCAGGTGCTGCCACACCATGATCCTCATTGCTCAGAGGGTTTGTGTTTGTTTTGCTGCGATCAGCACTGGTGTGGCACCATGGGGAGGTGAAAAGGTGACATGGTCCAAGCCAGGTGACACCAGCTTCACTGAAGGGGATGGAGGAGACCCAGCAGCTCGTGAGGCAGCAAAGGGAGATACTTCCCAATGTGACCATATCAGTTAATAGTGCCTGAGGATCAGAATCACACATAACAGCACTAGGGGAGCTCCCAAGACAGCTGCTCCCCACCGAAAGTGTCCTGATAAAACACATCTCTGTGCGAGCCAGGCTCAGCAAAGGGACAGTGTCACCAGCACGGCTGCAGGAGAGCATGAACAACAGTGTCCACCACCAGCTAGACCAGACCTTGAGCCAACACCAACCTGGAATGCTGGAGAAGGTGGATCAAAAGCCCAGAGCCAGACGGTTGGTGGTGGGAGTCCTCTGGGATGCCTATAGTGGGGCTCATGGACTCATGGCAGATTTTCTAGTGGGAGATGAGGACAAAGTTGGTGTTCAGGGCAGGAAGGACATCATAAGGTTCCTTGGAGCTTCATGCTCCCATTTCAGATGGACTTGTTCTTCTTGTCCAACTTATCCTTCCAAGCATTGCCAGGCTTTGGCTTTAGGAGCTTTTCTCCATGATTTTGCAGCCCCATATGGAGAGGAGAAAGCTGGCTTCAGGGAGACCTTAGAGTCCATTCCAGTGCCTAAAGGGGATCTAAAGGAATGCTGAAGAGGGACTTTTTGCAAGGTCAAGAAGTGACAGGCCAAAGAGTAATGGCTTTAAGCTGAAAGAGGGGAGATTTAGACTGGATATTAGGAAAAAAAATCCTTCCTGTCAGGGTAGTGAGGCCCTGGCACAGGTTTCCCAGAGAAGCTCTGGCTGCCCCATCCCTAAAAGTGTTCAAGGCCAGGTTGGATGGGACTTGGAGCAACCCGGCCTAGTGGAAGGTGTCCCTGCCCACATCAGGGGGTGGAGTGAACTGGGCTTTAAGGTTCCTTCCAAACCAAACCATTTCTCAGTTCTGTGATTCTAAACTTGACGCAAGCCAAGAGCTGCTCCACTGCTCTGGGGTCCTTCCAAGCAGTCCAACGAGGCCGCTACATCCCAAGGAGCAAGGGGAGAGATGGATCCCTCTGGAGATATTGAGGAGAGTCTCCAGATGCTGGAAGCACTTCACCTGGCTTTGCAGACATGCCCTTGGTATAGCTTTCTCCTCTGTGACCTTTGGGCAAGGGGAGATGCTTGCTGCATCCCTGAACATTTCACAAGCTCCGGCTTCCAACAGCCAGATCCAGCATCACCCTTGCCTCCATTGCCCTTGACTCCATCTTTGACAATGGGAAGGCAGGGAGAGATGCCAGGCAAAAAAACAGGGATGGCTCTCCCCTGCCTTTTCACTCAAGGATGAGAGATGCCATGTGACCGGAGCTACAGCACACAGCAGACCAGAAGGGACCAAAGGCAGTATCAGGGCTTGCCTTGTGCAGGGCTGGATGTGAAATCCTTGCTCCCAACAGTGGCAAACATCAGCAACCGACAGAGAAGGATCTCTGTGCGAGTTGACTGAATTACCACAGACTAAAAATATCTGGGCTGTGGGAAATCACAGGACGCCTCCAAGGCATGCTCTGAAATGATGGCTGCAGAAGGGAGGGGTAATGCAGATGGACAGGTAGACAGGCATGGAGCTCCACAGTAGGGCGCGGAGCGGGAGAAAAGGGAAGGGAGTACAGCAACCGCTCCCACAGCAAGGCTTCTCAACCAGGAACTGGCAGGGAAGGATGTTTTTGTGCTTCCTGCCCCGGGGATGCTCAGTTCATCCATCCTGGCATGGCCACCGTGACCCTCTCCTGATTTCCACCCAAAACCACTATACAAGGTCCAAGCTCTCATCAGCTTTGCCGCTGCCCATGGGGCTCTCCAGCAGCCCTGGGATTTTCAGGGAACTCTGCAACTCCAGGGCTTTTGGCTTTAGGGAAGTCACACCAGGACAGCAGGCTGATGGGGCTGGGGAGATGGGGGAGCCCCATAGGTGGAGGGTGCCAGTGCTCCTCTGTGCTGCTGTGTGTCCCAAAACCCAGCCCAGCTGTACCTCAGTTTCCCCAGCTGAAGGTGTTGTATCCCACAAAGTGACCAGGCTCTTGGAGACACCGATCGCACAGTGCTGGGGAGGTGGTAGATCAGTTCAGACCTTCCACAGGTTTCTTTGGAGCAGATCCACCCTGCAGATCCCCTGGCGCTGGGATGCACAGAGCAGGGCTCCTGAACTCTCCTGCTTTGTGTTCCTTCTCACAGATTTTACGTGTGACATCCTTCTGCCTTGGAGCAGCAGAAAAAACACACTTACAGCTCCCAGCTACCTCAATCAGGATGAATTTTTTTCCATATGGAATAGACAGTAAGGCAGAGGAGTGTGGAGATCCCCATCTCAAGCTAGACATCCCAGTCTTCCTCAGCATGGTTTATCCACTGCTCTCTTCCCAAACACCTCAGATGCTATTTCTCAATATGCGTTTTCCAAGAGGAACAACTTCAGTGCTCACATTGGCAGCCACTGCAGCACTCGGTCCTGCGCCAACCATGGTTTCAAAACCAGTTTCCCAGCAGGAAGAGAGAAAAGGCAAACTGGGCCCACCCCCACCTTCCCAAAGCATGGGACAAGGAGAGAACCTCACCAGAAGCAGCTCATGGGAATGGAGATTTCAGCTCAGTTTCCATCGTAGATAATAAAGAGTCTCATTGAGGAGTGGCTGGGATAAAGGCCAACAGCTTCAATCTCTACACGGAACAGCAATGGAAGAGTGGGAGCAGATGTCCAAGAGAAGTACAGGGATACCTGGCTGAGATGACCCATCAACCAGCCTCCACCACTGCTGCTCTCTCTCACCTTTGTGCTTCTGGACTGTTTCTGCTTCCAGACACAAACACAAGGAGCTCACCCCGTGCCTCCCAAAGCAGAAACCTCCAGCATCCCACTGAGGCTAGATGGAAGGCCAAGTTCCAGCGCTTGACGTGGGCTGCTGAGCCACCTATTCATCCCTGCGTTCCTTGGCAGAGCCCCAAGAGCAATGAAAACCCATCAAAGGACCTGGGAAAGCAAACCAAGCTGTGCACGGATGAGATGAGCTCCAGTGGAAAAAAAAGACTGGATTGGCTTGGCAAGAGAGCCGAGAGGCTGATCTCCTGCTGAGTCGATTTTGAGAGCTCCGCTGGGGTTTTTTAATCCAGCAAGAGATTTCTGCCACCTCCCAGAGTTTGAGCGTTTTTGTGACAGACCTGCAGGTTGCCAAGCAAAAATGAAGTCAACTCTGTCAAATTCCCGTACCGGCTGGCACGGCCTTTCCCCTGGCACCTCCGAAACAAGTCAGCTCATGTCAAAGGGCAGAGAAATGGCAGCTTAGATTTTCGCCTGCTGTCTGGGCAAAGGGATAACGCAACACATGGGGCTGGCACAAGTATTGGCCCGTTACTCCCTTTGCTGGATGGATTACGGGCTGCTCTCACACGGCTCCTTGGTCCTGACCACCCAGTTGGTGGCAGGAAAGCCCAGGACGTGCCAAAGAACGACACAGCAGGGACATGGGAAGGAAGGGACTGCCATAACTTCCCCGTGACGCTGTCAGAGAGCGAGAAGCTCTGTGACACTCACCGTCCTCCGTCTCCTGCCAGACGATGCCCTCCAGGTTCACGCTGGTCCCAGGCTCGCAGGGGCCCAGGCACTCAGGCTCAGTGGCCAGGGCTACATCACAGGTGTTCACCCCCACCGAGCGGGTGCGTACCATGATCTGCTCACATGGCGACGAGATGTCATTGTTGACGACAGGGACAAGGAGGTGCAAGGGCAACACTGCAGGCGTAGAGACTGGAGATTCCATCTGTGGGGAAAAAGAGACAAGGTGACCATCAGGAATACTGTTGGGAACACAGAAGGGAGAGCAAGTATCAACAGACATTTACATTCCTGGAGAACCTCAAGCTCAGGACTGCTACCTTGGGTTCACGTCCCACACCCCATCAGAAGACAAGGATCTCGCAGGGCTCTCCTGCCCTGGCATGCCCGTACCCATGTAACACTGGAGACCTCTGTAGTCACAGAGATCATACCCAAAAGTCCTTGTGCAGGACGTATGTGTGCCCTCGCTTGGAAGAGCTTGTGGCAAGTTCTTTCCCTGATGGCTTCTGTAATCATCCCCGGTGAGGACGCCTCTTGGCTATGGCCCAAATGCTAATGCAGTCAACGACTTTGGACCCGATGGCTCACTAGAAGAGCTTCTCCTCAACCGGCAAGACAGGACAAACGAGTACAAACGAGTAGCAGACTCCCTCCGGCACCCATGAAAACCAACACCCTTCTCCTTCCAGATCTACCCTGTGACCACCTGAAGACACAGGCACTTGGATCACATCCCTCTTCCCTACGGAAGTATCTGCTTCAGAGCCTGATCCAGCCATTGTGCTCTCTTTGCACATAGAAACCAGATCCCACAGCCAGAGCCAGGCTTGGAAAGCCAATGAGCCAACATGCCAAATGGAAGCCTGGCCAAGCCACCCTGCTGCTGAGAAGCCAAGGCCCTTGGCTGCTCTGCCACGCAAGCAGATTACAGCAGTGTCAGGAGGAGGATGGCTGACGGGGTGATTCTGTGGCTGGCCAAGGCAAGGGCAGGGTGGAAACCTTCCCATCCTTTGGGGTTCATCAGCCAAGTCAGCCACAGCCAGCCACCCTCATGCCTTGGCTTGTGAGGACCTGCAGCAGCTCTGGGGCGAGTGGCTCCTCTTCAGCTTAGACCTCTACTCTTCACCATTTGGGATCTTTAGACTCTCAGAAGAGAAGCAGACTGAGGAAACTCATCACATCAGCAGCAAGTGCTGACCTGGGTTCCAGTTTCAAGCAGGAGAAGATTCCTCTAGAGCACCCAGTTCTACTCCCAAACCGCCTAAAACTCTGCTGAAGGAAAACACAATAGACCTTGGAGAGCCCAAGTTTGTGGTTACCAAGTGTGGACACAGGCACCAGCCCATGATCCCCTCCAGCCCTGCTGCTGACTCCCATCCTGGTCTGGACCAGCTGCCAAATTTGCATGCTCCCTCTCTTGCTCACCCATCTCGATCCTTCCAGCAAGAGAAACAACGCCAGCAGAACCTTGCATGTCCAACCTCGCCTGCCCCACCCAATAGGGTGCCCACAACCACAGCAAGTGCCTGGAGCATCCCACTTCCCCACCAACTGCTGACCCACAGATCCTCTCCACATCCCTGGTGACACAAATCCCTAGGCAGGGGAGCAGAGAGGAGCATATCACATCCTGGCTCTAGCAGGGCAAGTGGATTTGCTCTTCCAGCAGAACACAAAGCATGCTCTGCAGCCCTCTCCTTATCCTGCATCCATCCTCTCTCCAGACAGCTCATCAGAGCAACATGCAGCCTACTCGGCACTAAAGATGGCCTGGAGGTCTCGAACAACAATGGTTGGACCCCACAGTCTCCTCCCCAGCAGCACAGCTTGTGATCCACAACCACCTCCAATCTCCCATCAACAGGACCAGCTCTCCCCCAGGAGCCCATCTCCAGACCACCCACCACCAAAGCTGCCCCATGGCCAGTGGCCCAACTGCACCCCACAGGATTCAAAAAGGGTGGTTTTGGTATAAAACTATCACCAGAAGGCTGCCAGAGGAGCTTCCAGAAGACTCCCACAGGAAAATCACCCCCCAAAACACAGCAACCTAATCAGCAGATCTAGGGCAAGGTGCTCCAAGGAAGCGTGAGGCTCCTTTGAAGGCGCGCCTCTATGCCACATTCTGCAAACCGCAAGTCAGTCTCCAGCAAAGGAAGAGCCAGGGAGGAAACAGGCAGGGCCGCCTGGCTTGGGTGGGCAGCAGGAACAGTCCAGGGAGTGGCAGGGATCACTCGCCCCCATTGCCCGGGGAGCGGTGGCTGCATATGCGTGCTGGGGACCTGCGGAGACTGTTCAGCTTCCTTCCACTCTGCAACAGAAACCACAGCGCAGCACAGGAGCGTTTAATTACAGTTCCAGCTCTGCTAATTATCGCCCGGTCACATTCGTAATCTGCATTATGCCACGGTGCATAATAAGCAGCTCGCTGAGATCCTAATAAGCAAGGCAGCTTGATGGGATTTCATATCTCACCCCGCTCTGGAACAAACAGCCTCTTTCAGCAGCCATGGGGAGACAAGGCGGCTCTCCTGCTCCCTTGCCCGAAGCTCCAGAGCAAAATAAAAAGGTCCAGGACAATTCTTCAGGGGTGAGGGCAGGAACAGAGGTTCCCCACTGAGACACAACCAAAATAAGATGAAAGTCATGCTGGAGGAAAAGACATATGGATCAATCCTTGAAATTCACCTCCCCTTCTCTGTGTGTCTTATCTTCTGTTGCCATGATCTTTTCACCCTCCTGCTTTCTGAGCAAGGTCAGGAGATGCAGGATGGCTGGGAGAGCCCTACGTACCACGGGGCAGCTCCTCTGGCCGCTCTTCCTCTCGGAGGGAGAGAGGGAGCCCAGGGCAATGCTGGCCTGGGGGTGGTGGGCAGCACTCACACCCCACAGCAGTGGGTTTCACATTGCCTCCAGGGCTCTGCTAGCCGAGATCGCCAACTCCAAAAGCGAGCCCCGTACCTTCTGGCCAGTCCCCATACCACTTCTGGGCCCTAAATCCCCCTTGCAGAAATAAAATTTATTTCTCTTTCCAAGCTGGGTAGGCTCTAAGATTAAATACCAGCTGCACATTCACTGCTGGAGGAACCCAGTGTGTCTGCAGCCACCCCTGTGGGAGTTACATGGGGTGAAGCTTTCGCGCGCCAGTGCTGGCCGTCCGTGTCCGCCTGCCTCTGCCTCCCCTAATGAAAGCCCTTTGTGTTTCTGGCGGAGGCTTTCCCATCACGAGGAACGTGCTTTCACCACCGCCGAGGACACAAGTGGAACAGAGCCAAGCCTGGGCGGCAGCAGCCAGCACAGGCTCTGCTCGATGGGGGAAAAGCAAATCCACTCAGAGTCCCACTCAGGGTGATGCCAATGGCACCGTGGGACGCCAGGATCCAGGGGATAATTAAAATGTACCACTCATTATAGCCCCCCCGGAAGGTGGGACAGGGTCCCATATGAAAGGAAGCACAGCAGTGGGTGCTGGCATGGGGAGATGCACACAGAGCAGTTCCTGCCATCTTAGCAGCACTGGTTCCTTAGCATCAGCTGCCCTCAAGGGGATATCACAGCAGGAATTATTAATGAAAGAGTGAGAAGAGGGCAAACCAAAAATAAAAACACCCCACTGACTTTAATGCCACTCCCTGGACCATTCAGACTACCCATCCATATTTATGAGAATTTTGGTTTGTCCCCAGTAATCAAAGTCAGGCAAGAAAAGTGCATTTTGGAGCAATAAAAGCCAAAAACAATGCCAAAACCCCTGAGAGGAGCAACCAGCAGAGATATCTGTGGTGCATCTCCAAGGACAGCGGGGGTGTGAAGGTGTAGGGCACTCCCAGATCTGTACCCCATCTGTCAGCCAGGACCTTGCAGGGCTCAGGGTGAGACCACCAAAGCATCTGAGATGGTTCTAGGCTCTAGTGTATCCCCACATGAAGAAGCTATGCAGCACATGGACCATTCTTCTCACCTACAAGATTTTTCCACTCCTGCAGACACAGAGACACAAAAAACCAAGAGGGAGCCTTGTTACCGGTCACAAACTCGTGACTGTGTGTGTCAGGAGACAGAACGTGGACCAAAACTGCTCCATTACAGAAGCATTGCTCGAGGCTGCGGTCAACACGTCCCACGTCACTGACCAGCTCAGCCCAACCTTTGGGAGCTTTGATGTTCTTACTCCTGTCCTGGTCTGTCACTACATGCCCCACAGCTTTGCTTTCTCAGAGTAGGAGCTGGGAACACTAGCTCCCAGCTCCTTGGAGAGAGATCCCCAGGAAGCAGATCCATCCAGCTGACAAGCATCTTCAGTGGGCATCTCTAAATCCTAAAACCGCAGCACCCACAGTGCCTCTTCCCCTCTGCTAACCTCGGTAGGAATTTCAAAGAGTCTTCTCCAACCTGACCCCCAAAGCCAGGTATGCAGAGCCTGAAGACAAAATCCCTTTCTTGGCTCTGGTGACCACCATGTCTATGATTCCACCTTAAATCCACCTGCAAGCAGAGCTCCCAGTCACATCCCCCAGCAACATCATCCCAACACACTGAAGGTACTTATCCCCAGGCCATGTGTAACAGGCTCTGGAAGATCCCGTCCCCAAACAGTGCGGGTGCCACTCAACACTGACTGTTTGCTGGCTGGATTTCTCCAGCAAGAAAGCAGCCAACAAGAGCTTCCAACGAACACCGACATGCCGGGAAATAATGGTGGCACAAGTGTCAGGTCCAAGGATGGAGCCAGGAGTGTGGGGGCACTGATCCCAATGCTGTTTCCCATCACTCTTCCCTCTTGCTATAGCAGGAAGTTGAGGTCGCTGACATCAAGGATTCTGTTCTAGACAAAAGTCTCCCTTCCCTGGATGAACACAAGCTCAAATAAACAAAACCAGTTATTTCTACAGACCACGGGAACACTTGGGGAATATATTGCGTTCCTTAGCTGGCAAATCTGAGCCCACAGGGCAACAGGACAGCTGCTTCAAGAAAAAAGGATTGACATTTGCAACAGCCTCCCCCTACCAAGAAGCAGTAAATGCCACAAGGAAGGATTAACGTTTCCATGTGTGCAGAATGGAGTGGGCTCAGCATTGCAGACCGTGAGTTCGCTCCCCAGAGAAGACAAGTGAACGTGGGACCTCCTGGCCAGCACCACCACCAAAGAGCCTGGCAATTCAGATGGGAAGTAAGGATTTTAAACGAGCAGAGGTCCCAAGTTCCCAGCCCCAGGGCTCTTAGCATCCCCCTCAAAATAAGCCAAGAGAGGCCAATTCCCCACCACTCTCCTTCACAACTTGTTCCCGGTGCTCCTCACCATCTGCTCCCACCCCTCAGACTCGGGATTCATGGCATCTCCCAGCTGTGGGGTTGTTGATGCCAAGGTGTAATGGGAATGCTCTACCTACAAAAGGTGCCTCTGTATCCTGTCCTGGCCATGCCAAGCACCTGTGCTACAGCTCTGAGATCCAGGAGGGGGTTTGCCTCCATCCATGCAAACACCCTCCCTGGCCAGCAAGTCCCTGCAGAATGGCCAGAGGAGATGGTGGCCAAAAGGACGGCACAATGCAGCACAATGCTAGGGCTGGTAGCACATTCCCAACTCAGACCCATCTTTATCTGGGCACTTTGGGGCAGACCTGGCTGAGGAAGTCTGTTCTGGCTGCAGGTGAATGGGCCACAGGAACCAAAGCCCTGGAAGAGGATCTCTGCATGAAGCTCACAGCCCCACCATCAGCACCACCAAAACCAGACCTGGTCACAGTTAATGGGAATATAGGGGTGAGACATCCCACGCAGTGACACTGTAGGTACAACCTCCCACCATGCCAGTGATGGTGGACTGATCCAAACACCCAGGTAATGCAGACAGCCAGATGCTATCAACCTCAGCCACGCTGCTGGAGAAATGCAAATACAACCCAGCATGACCTACGATGAGCTGCTCTCCCTCTGCAGAGGAGAGCAGAATAAAATCCCTGCTTGAACACAGCCTGTCTTATCTCAGTGCTTGCAGCGTTTTGAGATCAAGAAGAGGCAGACACCGCAGAGCCAGTCTTGCATATTACCTTGTCTTCAATAAAGCCAGAAATAGTATCCAAGGCAGACATGCTGGCACCAAGTCACCTGCTCCAACCACTTACAAGACAATCAGATCTGCTCTTGGAAGGGAAAAAAAGGTGTCTCCAGCAGGAGAGAGGTAGTGAAGAGCAGTGATGAAAGGAGACAAGTGACATAAGTGAGAGACATGCGAAAGAAATCCAAGCTGGGACCTCTGTGCATCGGTCTCACCACACGTCATTGGGTCTCTGTTCAGCCATCATCAACCACTGATATCCCAGAGATTGGCCACGGGTCTCCTCATTTATTGAATTAAAAGGCAAAGCAGCTCAGTTGGTGGGGGAAAAGGGAAAGATCCCATGTGGAAAAGCACTGGAGATGCATCTGCATCATGAGAGAGCAGAGATGATTAGAAACACAGAGCCTGACCACAGACAGCTACAAGCATCCTTCACAATGACTAATCCAGCCTCTGGCCCCTTCTTCAGCACTACTGCTGCCATGGTCACCAGCCATCCTCACCTCTGGCAGGGCTGCCTGAGCAGGAAAGCTCTGATGACAGCAAGTGACTTCCCACTGGGAACCCAGGTCTCCCACTAAGCTCCACAACCTGCACCCACCCTTTTGTCAACACGGCCACCACTGCAGACGTGTGGTTGGCTTCTCACATTGCTGCTTCCTGCATCTCCATCCTCCAGCATCCCCTGCACCGCTGACACCAGCAATGTGTCCTGGAAGTCAGGTTTTTACGTGGAAGAACTACTGTAAGGGAAAGTCTTGCTTTTATTATTTTCTTTCCACCAAAATAACCAGGCAGCTGCACCCAAGGATCCGAGCAGTGCTCAACAGCTGCCATTAACAACAGCACTTGCTGACCAGCACATTTAAGCAGGCAAAGGAGAACATAAAAGGTTTCATGAGCGCCTTGGTGCATCAATCTCCCAGAAGGAGGATATAAACCCATGAGACTTTCACAAACTACTGGCATCTCCAGCCACTGTTAAAAGCCGTCTGATAACCACCAGCTCCACACACCTGGCCAAACACCAAGGTTGAAACAGCCAAACTAGAGACATCCCCAAAACCCGAATCTGCAAGGCAGACAAGAGAAATCACATGAAAAAGCAGTATTTTCACAGCAAGTGGCTTTAACCTGCCTACAAGGTCTGCCTTGTGCTACACAACACCCTGGCCGGCATCCTGAGCACCAAGCACAGGCCCCACCATCCCAGTAGCTCTAGGCATGAAGAACATATTGCAGAGCTTGGCTCCTGGAGACAGCAAGAACACAAAAGTTACCAACAAACCTTGGCCAGGATCACCAACCAAAGACTGCAAGCCAAAGCTGACACTTGGTAGGTCAGGGCTGAGCACAAGAAGCTCATCTCTCTCTTAGGGAATGGCACGGCTCCACCTGCCTGCCTCAACCTTTCCTTCAGTTTTTTCACCCATTTCTTCCTCTACCTCAGACTCACAGATCTAAACCTCCAAAACATGGACACTGTGGCTGCTGGGCCTCCAGCAATTCATGCCAGGGCATGGCCACGCATGCACACACACCCACACCCACAACCCCACATGCAAACTCAGAGCATTAATAATTCAATCACTTTTAATTAATGCTTATCCAGGCACAAAGTCCTTACCCTTGAAAAGCTGCAGTACATAGGAGTCAATCAGAGGGGAGACAGCTTGGGATTTACAAACCATTTCAGTACAAAACTGGATTCTTGCAAATGTAGAAGGAAGAAGATGGATCCAAGCCTTGAAGTAAAAATGAGCTGGGCTCAGACCTGTCTCATCTAGGATGGGTTCCTCTGCTTGCTCGGTGCACAGTTCAGGGACCAGCTTTGTCCACATCCATCTGGATATCCAGTGCCCACTTCCAGGTGAGAACGGACAAAGCCACTGCAACCACTCTGTCACTGTGGACCCATGGTAGACAACACAACCACATACATGTATGTGGTTTTATTACACCACTAAGAAACCAACTTTTACACTCGTAAAGCACAAGAGATGATGTGGTAAAAGGCCCTGGTGTTTCCAGAGCAGGGGTGAGAAAGAAGAGATAGAGTATGGGGTAAAAGGAGGGCTTTTTTGGGGGGTGTTTTGATCAACCAAGCTGTGAATGTGGTGTGAGGACGGATGGACCTTCCACAATAGCCAAAGCTGTAGCATTGGGTTGTGCCTCCAAGTCTTCAAATGGGGCCAAAAGAAAGTGTCACTCACATTCAGAGTCACTGTGCAAGGAAACTGGAGGAATATGGAGTTACAGACATACATAAAACAGTCAAGCACCACCCCAAGGTGATCCTTCCAGTGACCTAGAGAGGATCATCTCCAAGATGCCATCTTCATATCCCAGAATGATTTGACTTGGAAGGGACCTTAAAGCTTATCTATCTCGTTCCATCCCTCTGCCATGGGCAGGGACACCTTTCACTAGACCATTCATGACAGAAAAGGACACAAGAGACAAACTGAAGAAAGTTCAGAGAAGAGGCACAAAAATAACAAGGCTGAGGGGATTGGTTTGGAAGAGGAGATTAGAAGAGCTAAATATGGATAGCTTGGTTCAGTGACAGCTATGTGGGGACACAACCATAATCTACAAACACATGGGGGATGAAAACATCAAAGGAGAGAGAGGAATTATGCAGAGGATGATGCAGAGGAGCAAGGAGGAAATGGGATGAATCAAGGATAGGAACATTTAAGACAGACATTGGCCACAGCTTTTTGGCAGGGAACTTGTTCCTAAGTACACCAGCATTTTCCAAGTGAGAAAATCCTTCATCCTTCCATTGCTCTGCTCCTTCTCTCTTTCTTTCCTACAACACTCCACTAGTACCATACAACATACATCACTGCCCACAGCACCCCCTAACTGCTGCTGACATCCCAGATCCACCCTGTGCCAGGCTCTGAATCTCCAACAAGCCACATTCAAGGTTTTCCCAAGACATGGCAGCAGTCCTTCTCCTTTTAGAGAGCCAACATCCAGCAGTTTTGGAACTGCCCAACTTCAGATTAGATTTGCCAGGTTTTGGCAGGGTTTTACTTAAATTTTGGCAGGGTTATCTTTTCTTGATGTTCTTCCACACTGCAACCATGATAACAAGCATCTCTGATGAGAGAGCAGTTTCAGCTCTATGGTCCACCTCCATGGCTGGACCAGGAGGTTCATGGCCAAGCAGGTAAGAAAAAAAATCCTTCTCTTATCCCATCCACCTCCCAACAAATGGCAGTGGACAGATGGAGAGTTTCCTAAGCAGTTCTCCTGCACAAGAAGCTGTCTGCCCATGGCTGCAAACAGCATTTGGTCCTGAATGTCCTGGGGATCGCGGATGAGAAGCCAAGCCATGTGCTCAGGGCTCACACCTGTAAAATTTGTTTGCGGAAGGGGTGGGAGGGAAGGAGGCAACACTCAGTCCTGGCAAAGCAGGGTGCACCTCCTGAGGTACCCCCACAGCTCCTGGAGGAGGTCTACCACTGGGAGGGCACCAGAGGACCACAGCTGTGACACTTGCTTTGGTGGCACCATGAGAAGCGTCATGTCCAGACCATGGGGTATACGTAGCTATGGACTGGGGGAAAAAGAGGCAAATCCATTCATTGGATACTTCTCCCAGAGACTTTCCATTACATCCCACATACACTACGAACACCAGAGCATTTTTACACATGGGTTGTAGCCAGGCATTGGCAGCTCCTGGAGAGGCTCGATTCCAGGGCAAGACACACATTTTTCAGAAGCAACAAGCAGCAAAGTCTAGGAGGAGTTTCAGATCTATTTATCCCTCAGGCAAAAGGAGACATCTTCCTTCCATCTATTTAATATTAAAAACCTGCTTTGGTATGATGTGCACATCCTAGCCCCCGCAGGCTGCACGTTTAGGAAGCCGCCCACTTGGCTCTCATCTCCTCTTCTTTGTAGGTTTTGCTCCAATTGCCTGGAGAGATCCTGGTGCTTTCCATACACAAAGCCAGCTCTGTTCCATGGCCTGATGGGGAGGTTACAGGAGAAGAGAGAGGAAGAAATGAGCCCAATCACATGATACGTGAGGATGTGGGTGAGGAAGATGGTGTCACCACATGTGTCTCATACCAGTGGCCACAGAGAGGGGACTTGTGTCTGGAATGTGCTTCTGTCTCCCAGCACACAAGATGGAAACCTCACGCTAAGATGGGATGACAAATGTGCTGCGTCCCACGAGCACATCACCCCCCACTCACCAAACCCCAGTTTTCCAGCAAATTCTTTCAATCATGCTATTTTTAAAATGGCACAAGTCAACATTTCTATCCTGGCTGATAAATGCTGGGCTCACCCCAATCCTTCAAGCAACCGTTTACACTCATGTCCATCAGCCCCCACCGGGAACATGCAGGAATCAGTGCCTGCAGGACACAGCAATTTCCACAGGAAGTTTTTCAAACCAGTTCCTGAGGTTTTATTAATTACTGAAATCAAGCTGCTGCCTCACCATCCCTGAGCGGAACACTGCTCAGGCACCGAACCCAAAGCAGCACAACATGTGCTCATATTGCTGTGAAATCTCTGGATGAGCTGCAAGAGGAGGAGGAACAAGCTTTCCACATGAACCCATAGGCTCCCATCACCTACCCTCACTCCGGACTTTAATTCCAGCCTCAGGGATGAAAAGCAGTTTTCCTGCCTTTGGCTCAAATGCCTCTTGGTGCCTCTGCTCTGATCACAGAATCACAGACTGGTTTGGGTTGGAAGGGATCTTAAAGCTCATCTAGATCCAAGCCCCCACTGCAGGCAGGGACATTTGCCAGGAGGAGGCAGAGCCGATGCTCCTGTGGGAGCCAATGCCTGGCTGCTGGACACAGCTGGGCTGTGACGCCTGAAGGTCTCACCTGGCAGGTTTTGTGCTGACGACCAGCAGCCGCCAGTGGTCGAGCAGCAAGGCTGGGGAGGATCGATCACTCCCTGCAGGGAAGCTGAGCAGCAGGGGAAAAGAGGAGCTGAGCCAGAGCCAAGCCAGACCGTAAGTCATCACCCGCAGGCCACCTACAGCCAGGGAGCGGTGCAGCCACAGTGGGGCTTTCAGCACATCTCAGGGAGCAGAGAGAGCTTCATGATTCACATCACAGGACTGTGCCGCTCGCAGCCATGCTCCTCCTTGAGAGCACTCCATGTAAAAATAGAAAAATAGCTTCAAGTAGCTGCTTCATCAGCTCCTCTGGACCATACCAAGGGGAAGAGCCTGCATCTGAAATTCAAATCAGCCTCCACCAAACAGGGATGGATGCTGACACCACCCACGGCTGAAGCTTTCTGCTAGCCCAATTAAGCTCCAGGAAGGTTTTTAGCCTCTAAGCCTGCATTTCTCAGGCTACACGCAAGGATACTCACAGGTCACTGAATACCAGCTAACGAGAAATTGTTCCCCTTTGCCACAAAACAAAGCAAAATAAGAGAGAAAACAGGCACCACTGAAAAACCACCATCCCATGCCAGCAGTCGCTATGCCTCCTTCCACCCAGCAGCACCTTAGACAGCACACAGACACGTAAAAATGAGATGCCAGGGGCTGGTGGGCACACAGATCAGGGAGCAGCAGGGCCAAGTTTATATTCAATCAACACTGGATTTTTAGCTGGCATCTCTAAAATAAGGCAAAGATACTGCTGGAGTTAGACCCATCATAAGTAAGCCCAGATCTCCATAAATTTCATTTCTTGCCCTGCCAACATTTGATTCTTCAAATTACCAGCCATCTATGGCAGAGAAATCCTAATGGCATGAGGAAGAGTGGAATAATAATAAATAAGGGAGTTTTAGCCCCAAGGATGCCATGTTCAAGTATTGGGATTTGCTGGCCACCACAGACCTGAACCTGGCCACACATCATTAAAATTCAACCGTTCCCCTGGGGGCCAGAGGGACCACAGTGCTCTCAGCTCAAACAGGCAGCCCATGGAGTATAACACAAGTCCTGTTTGGAAAGACACAACAGAGTCATAAATCAGAGCCTGGAGGGTTTTTATGCCTAGCAAGTGGGGCATAAATAGAGGGCAGGAATGGGGAGTGCCAATGCTGCACCCTGGGCATCGCAGCTGGCATGGGAAAGCAGCCGTGAGCTCAGCAATGGATTAGCCTATGGTGGTCATTAAGCACCCCCACGCTTGCATGCGGAGGGTCCTAGCTGCAGAGAGGTCTTCCAAGGGAAGAAAAGTCAACAAGGAGCCAGCACTGGGCTCAACAACCTGCTGGCTGCATGTTTCCATCTCCTCCACCTCCCTCCTCCTGCCTCGGTGAGAGGCGGGAAAGGATCACGGAGCTCCACGTCTCCTCTCCAGGGCTCTCCATGCTCAACGGTTGGCTTCAAGAGATGATAAAAAAGTCATTTTGACCAAGAAATGCTATGGGTTTAAGGTCACATCCATTAAAAGGATGTCCTTAGCACAGGGAAACCACGACCCTACAGCTCCCCATTTCCAGGTTCTTTGGGAAGACGGTCCCACAGTGTTTCTTGGCATTTAATTCTTAATTAGTGATATATCTCTTTTTTATAGTCCAGATCTTGGAGAGTTAAAAGAAAAAAAGAACGACAGAAGTACAAAGTCAAGGCAAGTAGGACAAGCTGGATACCAGAGTTCCTCCCAGGAATGTCACTAGATCAGTGTCATGATCTAATGGAACCCTGTAAGAGACAATTCCTCATTACCAGTGGGACAGTCTTCCAGAGCATACTCTGGAAATTCCAGGACTCCCACAATGGCTGTCCAACAGCTTTTGATACCTCTACTCCAGCCTGAAGCAGCCAAAATGCATTTCTGTCTGTAATAAACCCATCTGACCTTTAATCACACCATCTCCCCTGAAAACACACAGGCAGCATGTCCTCACATATCCTCTACCTCCGCTCATACCTGAGGGAAAGGAGCAACAGCTTTTCATTGATAATAATCACACAAGATGTTGTTTGGACAGAGGGAGAAGGTTCCCATTGTACCAACCAGCAGCTCTGGGATGGCCAGGACATGCTAATGAGCTGCTGGTCTGCAGGTCGGGGCTAGGAAAGCAGGCACTGGCCAGAGAGAACCTGGGCTTTGTGCAGCTCTACAACACCCAGGAGCAGACAGAAAAGTGTGTATGAAGGCAAGATGTGGATGGGATGGATGGATGGATGGATGGATGGATGGATGGATGGATATTTGTGTAACCCCTGTGCTCAGAGTGGTGCAGGCAGCAAAAGCCCTCCTTGCTCACCCTTCCCATCATTTGGGATCTCTGTCAAGATCTGACCTGAAGCTGGTTTTTACCAAGCCACAGCAGGTGACTGGTGCCTGTCTGAACACCACACAGGTCTACAGCAGAGACCATGGCAATGTCCCCTAAACATCACATAGCTCATGTGGGGACAATCAAAAAGCTTCCCAAGGGCCTCCAAGAGGTTGCTGGGAAAGGAGAGGGGCACAGCTGATATGGCAGATCCTAGAGATGCTTCATGGCCATGGACACTAAAAACTAAACACTGGCATTTGAACAGCAGTGTCTCAGAGAAGGAAGTGGATGGCTGCAGGGATGAAAGCCTGAGAAAAGCTGCATGGGCACTAGGAAAGGACCTGGGGCTGGGAGGGGCTCAGCGGGATTAAAGAGTTAAAACTTGGTGAAAAGCCTGGAAATCACTCCCTTCACATGGAGGAACACCAAGCCACAAGATGAAGAAGGGGACCTGAAGAAGATTCCTGGATATGGTAACAGTAGCTAGGCAAATAAGTAACAAATAAGCATGGGAAAAGCCAAGGGGACACACCAAAGCCAAGGGTCAGTGCTGGTGGAGAAGTACTGACATCCCAGAGGAGCAAGAGGAGAGACAGAGCTGGCACACAGCTGGAGTCACACCAGGGACACTGCCTTGGGCAGTACTACGCGGGCAGGGAGAGACGTGGGAGGCAGCTTGGCAGAGGGAGAAAGCCTTTCTCCATCACATCAGCAACTTCCCTTCCCACCCAGAGCGGAGCAAGTGCCCTCTCTGCCCTCTGTGCCGGCAGCCTCCACAGCTGCCATCCTCGGAGATTGCTGAGCTGGGGTCCTGTTCCTTTAGCTGAGCATCTCCCATGGTCCATGACTGTCATTCTCTCCCCTTGAAAGCCCAGAGACCATAATTCATCGCTCATCTGGCTTTAGCTACTGTGCAAATGACCCCCAGCCCAGCAAGATGTCCTGCCCATCAGTCATCGCCACCTCAGCCTGGCAGCTATCACCGTTACACATCAGCTGCAGGAAGCCAGACGGTCCCTGCTCCAGCCTGTTCGCATCCTTGGGAACGCCAGGAGTCAGCTAGCCACCTCCTCAGGCTGGGAGAGACAGCCCTGTGACAGCCCTGGCTTAGCCACTTCCCCTCTCTGGGGACTACTGCTATGGGCATGAGCCAGCCAGCGTGGAGACCTGCCCTCTCCTGAGCCGGCAGCTCCCACCTCCTCACACGCAGGCAGAGGAATACCTTGGAGAAGGGAGGCAAAGCGCCGCGGCTGCAGACGCATCTTGTTTTAATTGCATCAGCAAACCCTAAGCAATTAATGGCAGGGAGGAAAAGGAGGAGGAACAGGGCACTGGGAGAGAAAAAGGGGTGCAGCAAGCAAAGGGAACCATTTGCTCCTTCCCTAAGCAGAGGGGCACAGCTGCAGCTGTGGTGGCCTCACTGGCTGCATCCCACTCCTGGAGCATCTCTTGTGCTGTACCCAGATCACTACCATGCCTTGTTTTGTGCTCTAAGCCCTAAAGTCCCTTAACCAGTCATCTCAGCCCCAGAGATCTCCAACCCCTCCACACCCAGAAACCCTTCCACATGCTTCCCAAGAGCCACAAGCCAAGCAAGTACCCATGCCAAGGGCAAACAGGGACTGGAGATGGAGCCTTCCACCACCATCCTGAAGCTCTGGTCTGCAGCGGCACTGTCACTCCCACTCAAAGCAGAACCCAGTCCCCATCATTACGCCTTTCCCATCCCAACGACCACAGCAGGAGAGAGATACTCATTCCTGGGAGATGTCATCCTGCAAAGCCTCCATGGCTTGATTACAGAGATCGCAGCTCCCCAAACACAACCTGGAAAGGGGAGGCACTGGGATGCCAGGAAAGCATTGTTATCAAAAGGCAGTAAACCAAGCGCCAGGATCTGTGACCACCTTTGCTGCATCTTTAGCCATGGGAAGCTTGGCTTAAGAAAAAGCCTGAACACAGGAGCACCAAAAGCTGGATTAAAAAAAACTTCCAGGAAGGGGAAATCAAGGAGATGCTGGACTGACCCCCAGCTGGAAAACTCAGCTCTGAAAGGAAGGCAGACAAATGAGGAAAGCATCCATGGGAATAGTCCACCAATGGTTTGCAGCAGTCTCACCTAACCCTGCTCTTTGTCCCGCTGGCAACCCAGCCCGCTCTGGGATGGCAAAGCCAGGCAGAGGCAGCCTCCCCTGTCAGCTCTGCTCGCCTCTCCGCCCACTGTTGGAATAACACACTATGGCAATTTTTTGCTCTGTTTAGCGAGCGCCAGGAGTGCCAGCGTTCAAAAGGCTCAGGGCCTGGCCATGATCCCTCCAAGCACACCCTGGGCACTTCACCCACAATGGAAAATAGCTTTTGGATCATTAACAAGCCTGTGCTGAGATAAAGGGATTCATCCCCGCTGCTACCTACAATTGCAAGCACCCAAAACTCAGTACTGGTAATCCCAAGCATGGGTCCAACAAAACCCCTGGCCAGATCCCAAGTCCTCCTCCTGCTCAAAATTCCAAGGAGCTGGACTAGTGAATTCAGGTGTGCTTAGAGGAGAGGCATGAGGCACTCCATGCCAGAAAGCTGCTGGCTGGAGCAGGGTGCTGGCAGCAGTGACTTCTCTCTGAGCACCAGCACTCAAAACCCAGAACACCCACCCTTTATCACCAATCCTTGGCTTTCAAAGACTCAGGCCATCATCAGTAGGATTGGGCAGGAGTCCTGGTGTCCATAAAGAGCCGTGCTCCCCAGCACAAGGAACACAGCTAGAAGGGCAAGACAGCAGTTTATCCAAGTTATTTTCTCTGTCTGAGGAATGACATTAAAGGGGGCGAGGGGACTGGACAGAAACCTGCTCTGCCTCCTCGCCCCACGCGGACCCTGACTGCATGCTCACCCAGCAGCGAGGAGCCATCCGGAACCCCACTGCAGATATCAAATTTGCCAAGAAGCTGAAGAGAGGCACGAGGCACCAGCAGCAGCAGGCAGTGATTTATGGAGCTGACGTGCCTTCCCAGGTCACACATTGATAGGAGCCTCGCCTCCTCCGCGGGCCAGCAGCCAGGCCGATTATCTGTCATATGCTGCAGGATGCAGTGCCAACAGCCGAGCGCAGATCACCCAGCTTGTTTGCAAAAAAAAAAATAACAATAATAATAAATAAAACCCTGTAAGATCCAGGTGACCGGCTTTCGTTCAAGCCCGCACTTGCTGGTGGTAGGTGATCAAGCACACCAGCCTACAAGAAAGCATGTAATGCCTGGAGGCTGATCCTCCCCGGAGCTCCTGGAAAGCGCAATGGCAGCCAGCAGCAGAAGCAGTGCTCATGGGAGCAGCTCTGCAGCTGCCTGGCATCTGCCTGTGGGTGTTCTCCCATCTCGACTCACCCCGGATTCGGCCCTAGTGTTTTCGCAGTGTTACAGGCGTCGGGATAGAGCTGGTTGCTCCATGAATCCTGATGCTGGCGCAGAGCTAAGAAAGCAGGAAAACAGCCTGTGCAAAGAGGGTGCTCACAGGGCTGTGCACACAAACCACGTGCCTTTTACAATTAGCCCCTGCTGACAAATGCTTTTTTTTTAAATCAATTTTAAGAAATCAATTTTTCAGAAATTTAGATTTAATATGGTATTTCCTCCAAATCCCTTTTCCTCTGGCAGACCTGAGGGATAAGCTGAGAACCACCTGCACTCAAGTCACTGAACTGAATCACGGCAGCCTGAAGGACACGAGCTTCTGGAGCTGCCAGCTGCCAACACTGCATTAACCTTTTTTCCCCCTTCCTTCTGTTTCAGTGAGTAATCCCCAGATGCAGCCACTCGGCAGCAAGATGCCATTCAATATTCCTCGGGGAGTCTCAGTTCCTCTCTCTGGGATCAACAGTGGAAAAAGGTTTGTGGTTCTTGTATGACAGTCCTGTAATGAGAATTCCATAAACTCCAAGGTGTATTTCATCAGGAGTTTTAAGGAGGAAACCAAATTTCACAGGAGAGAAACTCAAGACGTGGGTTGAGACTTTGAGAAACCAATTTTTTGTTCACTTGGATTCTGCCAAATGCCTTGGAGGATGTCAACTTTCGAAGGAAAGGATATTCAGAGATCCTCCAAAAGAAGATGTACAACACCTGAAGCTCCTAACCTAATCACCAATGGAAATACAGCCCAAAACAGCGACCCAACCTTGTGTTTTTACAGGAATAAACAAACCTGAAAGAGCCAAACTAGTCATGGCTGAGAGCAAAACAGCAAAGATGTGAGTTTGGGTGCAGATAGGTGAGCATGACCACAAAAAAGCTTTACTCTCATTTTTTAGCCCATTTTGGCCCCATCAGCTGCATGTCCAGCTCAAGTAGACAAGAAACAGGGCCAACACACTCTGTCCCACAGGACAGGTGGCTCCTCAGAGAGGTGAGACTTCATCCACATGGAATCTAAGGAACAAATTCTCACCTGTGAGAATTCAAACCACCTGACAAACCTGGAACCCCTCATTAGGTAATCCAGAACCGGAATGTTTTTACACCTCAGATATATCACGGAAGGCCATACACATGCATTAGCCATCCATTCCTCCACCGCCATGGCGGGGAGCCTGCAGTGCCAGCCAAAACTGGGACCAGGAAGGACTAGGAGGTGATAATCCAGGAACAAAAATGAAACCTTGGGGTTGTGAGCCAGGCTCTGTCCCAGCCAAGCTTGCGTGCTAGAATTTTAAGAAGGGGGTTGTTTGCTGACAGCTTAAAGGATTTATGGGAAGGATTAACCATGGCTTTGCTGATGAGGGAACCGGTGGCAAACTCGGAGCAATCCCATGAGCATGGGGAGAAGCTGGAAGAGGACAGGGAAAGGGCGGATAAGCCTACGACAGCAAAAACAACAGGGACAGTTTGTTTTCCACAGTGAACTCGACCAGGAGCAGCTCTTCCCAGCATTAACAACCTTCGTTTGCTGCCCACCAAACACTGGACAGCCAGCTCTGGAGTCCCACCTTCGGAGCATTGGATCATTGGGGTAACTGGAGGTGCCCAGAAGCCATACTAGTGAGAACATTGCAGACCTCAGCCATGAGGAAAGGCTCCCAAAAAGAAGAGAGTGCAGAAGGCCTGGAGGGCAAGGATGTGGTGGTGGGAGTCCTGCTCTGGAGGTGGGGGAGGAGGGAAATCCTGCTGTGAGCAGCAGGCAGCAAGGAACCGCAGATCTGCAGCACTGGTTGCTTCAGGAAAGCTTCATGTTGTTGCTTAAGGACTCCACGAAGTGTCTACAACTGAATCAGGCTTATATCCAGGTGAATAACACAGATAAAAAGCAGGAGGCTACAGATCAGTTGCAGACTGGCAGAGGAACACGAACCTGTAGGGGTTTGCTCCAGCAAGCACGGGATGCTGGTTACCAGGATCACAGGAAGACCGATCAATGGAGTTGTCTGGCAAACTGGAGCCCAGCAACAAGGGCATGTTCCAGCTGGGAACAGCTAATCCACCCTCTCAACCTAGTGCAGCTGCTCAGCAAACAAGCACGGTCCCCTTAAGAGAAAGCACAATCAGCCCAGATTTAGCTGGAAGAGGGTGGGGATATCGCTGAGCTCCAAGCCGTGGTCTGAACCTTATCTGCTGCTTTAATACCTATCAGTGTTGATACAGATTAAAGGATTAGTCAGGATTACTGAAGGCAACCTCCCCTCGCCCCAGGCAGTGAGGATGGGCGTGGGTTCCATGCAATTCCAGTCCTCCCCTTTGACCACAGCCCTCGGCTGCACCCTTGAAGAGAAGGAGCTTAAGAAACACCTGATGAGAGGCTCTCCATGACCTATGGCAGCCACGAAATAGACACAAGGGAGTGAGACTGGGCTCTCAGGGAAGAAAACAAAGACTCACCAGCCAAAATCCAAGTAGGAGTCAGGTGTGTTGTCCCTATGGCTGCCTACCAACACAGAAAGCCTTCATGGACCAGCACCACCACTAGAAGAAACCATCCTACCACAATCCACCTATGGCTGTTTATTCCTCCTGTGGTCCAAAGCCCTCTTTTCCCAACAGAGGCATCTGTGGACTGTTGGGAAACTGCCTGGTTAAAATCTGCTTTCAGTGTTGCTCAGCACAGCTTTTAATTGGATCACGTCCCTGACCCAGTTCCCCACACGGCTGCACAAACCCTTGAGCATCGATGTGGGAAGGGGTGGCCAGGAGCAGGCAGGACACCTCCTGGGGGAGCAGCAAAGCTCCAATGACTGCAATAGGAGGCAGGAAGGTTCCTGTGCCCACATTAAGGCTGAACACAAACCTGTGAGGAAGCTCTCCTCTGAGATCTCCCATCTTCCAAGAGATCATCACCAAATACCAGATGTGTCCAGAGAGCTTGGTCCTGAAACCTGGCTGGGCTGAAAGTGGTTCAGGACAATGGCAAGACAAGCGATCCCACAGTAGAACAATCTCCCAGTTCTGCCTCACATCACCACGTATTCTGCTCCCTTCTCCAGGCAGAAGCCATTAAGCAGGAAGACCATGGCTGTCATCTCCTGGACAGCAGGACCTCACATCTCAGCCTATAATCCAGGAGAGACAGACTCTCAAAGGACACAGGTGGAAGAAAACACATTTTGCCCGAGTGAAGATTGCCCAAAGAAGTTGTGTCTGCCCCATCCGAGGTCAGGCTGGACAGGGCTTGGAGCAATCTGGATTAGTGGAAGGTGTCCCAGCCCACGGCACATGGTGGAATGAGGTGCGTTTGAGAGACCCTTCAAACCCAAACCAGCTGTGAGTCTATGAAACACTAAGATGGAACCAAACCTGGCTCCTCCAGCTTTCTTGCTTCTCCCACCAGGACAACGGAAGGAAACGGCAGAGGCACTGAAGCTGTCAGCAACAAGAAGACAGGCAATGTTGTGGCAAAGACCTGCAGAGAAGGACACCACTGATCTGAAACGATCACCTGCCAGAGCCAAACTTAGCTTACAGAACCACAAAAAAGTTTGGGTTGGAAGGGACCTTAAAGCTCATCCAGTTCCAAACCCCTGCCATGGCCAGGGACACCTTCCAACTTCTCCAGGTAGCATACTCACATCCCCATGCCAACATCCCACATCCTGCAGTGATTCAGGGATGAAACTTTGTATCAAGCTGCAAGCCCAAGGCAGTCCCCCTATCCATCCCCACTCCCCCCAAACCATCTCCTCTGCAGGGTGAAGCCCAGGCAGCTGCTCCAGCCATTATTTTTTTCCCATCAAAACACTACCACGCTACACATGGCTCAGGAAGGAATGAGGAGCCCTGGTCACAAAAAATACACCCAGATAAAAGACTCCTTTCCCCTGTGCAGAGAGGATCTGAGTAAGAGAGAAGACCAAAACCTTCACCAAATTGGTCACACTTCGCTCAAAAGCACATATAGTACAATCGCCTCACCATAAGAAACAAGCTGAAGACCTACAGTGTTGGGCATTCAAATAATACTAAAAAAGTCTAACTATGCTGAGATGTTAGTTTTGGTCCCATAAAAGCAAGCAGGGTTCCATAAAAGCAGCTGAAGAAGCTGCACTGGGCATTTGGGGCCAGCAGCAGTAAATCTGACACTGGAAGAGCATGCCAGCCCAATGCCAGGACAGGGTGATTAAACCCCTACAAATTCTTGGCCCAGATGGAAGAGCGACTACTTTCAGCCTCATTGGGTCACAAGCCAGCTGGAGCCCTTCAGTGAGTCTCCAGAGCCAGGCCCCCCCATCCTGCACCATGACCCCAGGCAGGAGCCAGAACGGCTCCCAGCCAGCACGGATGCGTTCAGTCATCCTCGGAATCTGAGGGGCTCTGCAGGCAGAGACGCCAAGGTGCTTTTTGGTGATGCTTTCTGATGGTGCTTTCCAGAGCTCCTGTTTCTAGAGCCAAGAGAAACTCCTGAGTAGGAACACTCTGTCCCACCAACACAATCTCCTCCAAGCTAATATCATAACTGTTTATGGAGTCAAGCCTACCAGGAGTTGGACTTGATGATCCTTGTGGGTCCCCCCTTCCAACCCAGGATATTCAATGGGTCATGACTTCAGTCCTCTGCTCATGAGCTATGGTGGGATTCCCAGGTGGGATACACAAGCCACTAGCCAAGAGCCTCAGAGAAAGTCCTCCTATGAGCCTGCTTTTAATAGTGTCTTGTTAATTGTGAATTAACCAAACTGACCCAGAGCAGACAATCCCAGGTCCTTTGGGAGTGGCACAGGGCAACACACAGCCCACAGAAGCATGTTAAGCTTCCTCCAGCAGCTCTGACTCTGCCCCTTAGGAAGCAGGAGGCATCCAAACCATATTTTGCTTCAAGGCCATGCAAGTTTGGAGAACACATGCCACGTATACCTACACATCTTGTCTAAGAAAGAAGTTCAGCTCCCTGTCACTGCACAAGTTGTCAAACAAAGCCACAGCATATGGACATGTGATTTTTAGCGGAAACACTGCCAGAAGGAGGACGACAAAGGGGGCAAGGTTAAGGCTGCTGTGCTCTGCTGAGCTCGGCACCTCCCAGGTGCTGAGAGCCAAACTACTCCAATGCAGCACCAACCTACTTTCAGATGGATCTTCATAACAAACCTCACGGATCATCTGTAAAACACTGGGCCACCATCACATCCCCAACACCTAAAGATACACCAGCTATCACCCTCATTACATCAGCCCGTCACAGGAGATGATAATCGATCCATGAGCAATCCATTGTGGGGTGTGAGGAAGATGGATGTGTGCATCAGCAGTATTCCCGTCAATCCGACCACATCGCATGCAGATCTCTCCTCTCAGGGATTCAGTCACCTCAGCCACAAACTCCTGGAACTTCCCTGTCTGTTATTAGATCACCTCAGGCAAATTCAAATGCTCTTGTGGAAAATTTATAGTCCTCCAACCCCCTAGAAGAAACAACCATCTGGAGCATTTGGGGCTTCCTAGGATGGTTCTTCGTGCTCACCCACAAATTGTTTTACAAGACAAAGTCCCGAGAGCGGTACTTAGTCTCAAGCAAAGATTATTTTTGGCAGCTTTATCAGAACAGTTCTCACTCCCTTAATCTCTCCTTGGATGAAAGCACGTTTAGGAAAACAGTCCAGATGTTGGAAAATCAATAAAACAAAAAGCTGTGGTACAACGCAGTCTTGAACAGCCCTTTACACATATACACAACTTGGGGGGGGCTTCTGCTCAGCAATGCCAGGCCCACACTCATAAACCAGAACTACATGCTCCCCTCCCCAGGAATCGGAAAGCAAAAGCTGGTTTGGGTTACCCAGCTGCAGGACACACATGCAAGAACTGCTCTTGCAACTCTCCTGCCCCTAAATGGTCAAGCTACTCATACCACTCCATTGATTTTTAATCAAATATTCCAAAATAACAATTTACAAAAGGAGTTACAGCCAAGCCAAGAAACCTGGGCTAAGAAGATGTTATGGGAAACTCACCATCAGCTCTAAGTGAGGATCTGGAGAGCTGATGAAATCTCCCATCACAGCAACAGGTTTGTCCACACCTCACACGTGTTAGTTTGAAACCGGACATCATCCACAAGGACTTTGAACCTCATAGCAGCATTTCTTACTCCCAACAGCACTCACCAGCAACAGCTCAGCACCACTGAATCACAGACCAGTTTCGGTTGGAAAGGATCTTCAAACTCATCTCATTCCAAACCCCTGCCATGGGCAGGGACACCTCCCACTAGACCAGATTGCTCCAATCCCCATCCAACCTGGCCTGGAACACTTCCAGGGACGATGAAGCCACATCTTCTCTAGGAAACCTGTGCCAGGGCCTCACCATCCTCACAGGAAACAATTTCTTCCTAACATCCCACTATTCCTGTCCTCTGGCAGGGGTTTCCCTTTGTCCTGGCACTCCAGGCCCTTGTCTGAAGTCCCTCTCTAGCTCTCTTGGAGCCCCTTTAGGCACTGGAAGGGGCTCTGAGGTCTCCCTGGATCCTTCTCTTCTCCAAGCTGGACACCCCCAGTTCTCCCAGCCTGGCTCCAGAGCAGAGGAGCTCCAGCTCTCAGACCATCTCCATGGCATTCTCTGGACTCACTCCAGCAGCTTCTGATGCTGGACCCCCAGGCGGAGGCAGCTCTGCAGGTGGGGTATCACCTGAGTGGGGCAGAGCCCCCTCCCTCCACTTGCCAGACCTGCTCCTCTGGATGCAGCCCAGGTTGGCTTTCCGGGCTACAAGCAGACATTGCCAGGTCACATCCAATTTGTCACCCACCAGTATTCCCTGGCCCTTCCCCCAGGGCTGTGCTCAATATATTCTCCACCCAGCCTGTGCTTGTGCTAAGGATGGCCCCAGCCCAGGGGCAGGACCTTGTACTTGGCCTTGCTGAACTTCATGAGGTTCACACAGACCCACCTCTCCAGCCTGCCAAGATCAACCTCTTGCAGAAATCCAACCATACCACAAGACTGTCCCAAACTCCAAGGCCACTATTAGTAAAAATTATGCAATCTCCTCCTCCTGAACCATGCTGGCCATCTCCAGCAGGTCTGGGATGACTTTCCTCCTCTACACCCAGAGGACTCAGCCTCATTTCCAGCTGACAAGTCTCCAGCATATTGAAGAAGGCTTATTTTCCCCCATCCCCTCCCAGCCAGGGAGGGCAGGAATGCTAATGGCATCCCATTAAATGAGCCAGAAGAAACCCAACCCACCCAAGCCAAGGCCCTGTCTTTGCCCTTCCCATTCACTGGCAATCTCAGTGTGAAGTGCAGTTGTCAGAAGGTTTCTTGGGTCTCCTTAAGTTCTTCTGCCAAGTTCTGATTAAAATCCTCTTAAGTGGTTTTCTCTTTATTCCATTTCCTAGAACTGAGAAGCAAAGCAGACCTGAGAGCAGCTCTGAGTGCTGGAGCTAACAGCCCCCAACACAGCCAGGCCATCCGAGTCTCCCACACCGGCTCATTAGGATCAATGGGAAATTGAAAGCAATGCTCTTTCCATCTCCCGTATCAGACCATTAGCTCCCAGAAGAGACTGGGTTTTAATGGCCTCACTCACTGGAAGGAGGCTGGGATTGCTCAGCCGACAGAAGCTGCCAAGGCACCTCACCAGGCGCTGCTTCAGTGTTGTGTTTGAAACAGGTCGACCAGAGAGGAACATTCCCAAAGGCTTTTGGGCAACACACAACAGTGGAGCGGTGGGTAAGGAGCAAAGCACTGCACTGTAACACATCTCCATGCCCAAAAACATCCAATTTATCAAAACCCCAGTCTCTCACGCCTATTTGACATGCTCTGGTTCATGACGGTGGCTTCAAAAGAGAAGGCAACCTCTCATCACAGGCTCCTTGTGCTACCGGCTTGGGATCTGCACCAAATTGGATCCCCTCTCTGCCCAGAAAAATCTGGCTGCTTTGGTGGCCTGGAGGATGGAACCGTTGGTTTCTTGCCCAGAAACAACAGGCACCTGCAAGTCTAGTCACTCTCGTTCCTGCGGCTGAAGGCTGGAGGCCATCGGGACACCACGAAGATGGCTCCTGTCCTCCCAGCCAAGAGCAGCTGAGGAGAGCCCCTCCCCTGCGGGAAGGCAGATGCATTTGGTCCTGGGCCTCAAGCACACGGAGAGCACTGTACAGGGGTGGTGCAAGGGAACCCCAAAACAGCCTCTGTTCATACAAGAAAAACCAGAACCAGATGTGCTGCTGCCCCCTCTGCTGTGTCTTCCTCTCTTGCAGGGCCCCACACAGGGAGCTGCTCCTGCCAGAGCCAAGGCATTACTGATGAGTACACAGCGTGGAAATCCCAATACTTCAATTTTTTAATGCCATGAACCTCCTCATGGTCCCTGGGGAAACAGGAAGACACTGACCCTACTGAGAGACCACGTGGACAGGACACACACTGGTCCAAGCTACAGTTGAGGGATCTAACCACAGGGAACACCAACAGCTCCTGTTTTCTTGGTCTGGAGGAAGCAGCAGGCGGGAGCACAGGCTGTGAGCCCCTGTAAAGCAGGGCCTTTTCCTGCAATGCGGCTCCTCAACACACCAGGCAGTGATCTGGCAAAGCCATGGCACATTTGGTCACATTTGGGCGTGGTTTCACATGCAACCTCAGCTTTTTGGATGCAAGATCCAGACCCAGCCCAAGAGCTGAACCACCTGCTCTCCCCACTACCAAGGGGATTCAACTCTTCCCCCAGGTCAGGGCAGCTCTGCTCGTGGCCACAGGGGTTTGACCAAAAGGCTGGTTTCCTTCAAAGGGCCATTCACCACTCAGCCCCTCCCCTCCCCCTACCCACAAAGCAGAGCATTAATAGCCAGCCTGTGAGACCATAAAACACTAATACCCAAAGAGTTGCTGCACCTTGAAATGTTAATGCTGAGCAAAGAAAGAGACCTTCCTGTCAGCAAACGAGGTCCATGATATATAGACACAGTCACCTTCCTCCCCTCCAAGCCACAGAACAGCAAACAGCCCTGGAAACCCTGAAACCTCGCTCTGTGTACACGGCACCCCATAGATCCACTGGTCCTGCCTGGGCAGGAGAGGCTTTGCCAACATGGGACAGCTCTGCTTGATGACTTTGTCACCACCTCAAAGAGCTGCCTGGCGCCCAGCCATCCTCCCCTTTCAGCCTTGGAAAGCAATCTCCCCTGGGCCCTGAGCACACAGAGCCCAGACCCAATGCTCTCCTGTTCTTCCAAGCCTCTCTTAGCCATTTGATTCCCAGAACTCGGCTCCAGCTTTCAGAGATTCATAAGGGCTGAAGAAGACCTCCAGTGGCTGGACCTCTAGTCCAGCCATTAACCCAATGCCACCGTGTTCACCACCAAACCCCAGGTGCCACATCCACACACTTTTTGAACACTTCCAGGCATGGGGATTCCACCATTTCCTTGGGCAGCCTGTTCCAATGCCTCACCACCTTTTTCAGCAAACCCTTTCTTTGTTCCCTTCTCCTTGCAAAGGGGCATCCATTCTTTACATCTCGGTTGGTCAGAGGGACACAGAAGTGCAGATCTGGGGCTTGATGTCCCACCAGGGAGGGAGGGTCAGGATCCCAAGCTGGCAGGGCAGCACCAGCTGGAAACCCTTGCTTGGAGCTGGTGTAGTCACAGCTGGAGTAGCTGGAGTAGCCATGGCTCTCAGCAAGCACCATGTCTGGTGTGGGATCATGTGGATATCGCAGCCTCTCCACTGCACCACAACAGTGATGGAGCACCCCAGCTGCAGTGGTACTGATGATTTTTGGGATGGCCTTCCCTTTCAGACAATACACCCCAAGACTCCACTTGCCACCACCCACAGACAACCCACCGGGTGGGTGCAGTTCTCTCTCCTCCAGCCCAGCTTGAACGCAGGACCAAGACCCAGTTTCAGGGTCCTCTTCTGAGGGCTGATCCTAGGATGGCAACCACCAGCCACGTGGCATGCAGTTCACTCTGGAACATGCCACAGCCATCTGTTAAACACATGAGAGGGCCATTCCCCATGCGAGAGGCAGTGTACCTGCACTCCGACGAGTAGAGAGAGGGGTGGTGGAGCAAGCGAGGGGAGTCTGGGAATGGCGTTCGTTTGCATCGTATTCTGGGGAAAATATCACAACACTGCATTTCCATGGCTAACCGGGGGAGCAAGCAAGCTTCCTGGAATGAAATTACTTTCTGGCTTGGGAAAAAAACCAAAAACACAGTGCCACAATCACAGGATTTGTAGCTGCAACAGTGCCTTCTCTACTCAGAGCACCCTCGTGCTCCCCCCAGCAAACTCCATGCTCAAGCCTAACAGGAGCAACCAGTCCATGCAGAGGACAGGGGAAACTGAGACACACAGGCTCCAGCATTTGCATTAAGGGAGGGCAGCCCAGGGGGTTCTCTTACTCCCTCAGCATCAGAGAAAATCCACTTTTGAGCTTTACTACATTCCATCCCCTCACCAAAACATGGTGATCTCCACATCCCAACCAGAATTCCAGCTCAGGCCTGCAAAGCAGCCGTGCTCTCCCCACTATTCATCACAACACATTCCAAGTAAATGACAGCCAGACAGTATTTTAAAGTAGTAAATCTAGATACCAAGTTTTAAAGCCATTTCAGTGTCAAGGACAGGGGAAAAGTCAGCAGATGTGAGTACATGCCATCACCACACCATACAAAAGCTCTGTGGTAGCATCTTCCTGCAAAGGGATTTATCCTGCCCACAGAACACTGGGATGGAGCTGGCAACAATCAGCTGGCAATGCTGGGGTACAGGAGGAGGAGGGATGGGGAGCGCAGGCATCATGTGCTTTCCTGGGTTGAGCAGAGCTCGCCAAAGCCACTGTGAGCCCTGTGAGAGGCCAGAGAGCCCCTAAAACCTTTGTACCACAGCATGGCCCCAGCAAAGCCCCCACCTCCACCCCAGGTGCCACCATCACTGCCATGCCCCATCTCCAGCCCCACGTGCCACCATCACTGCCATGCTCCCCTCTCCAGCCCCACGTGCCATGATCACTGCCATGCTCCAGCGCCATCACCACTGCCCATGCCCCATCTATCCCAGCTCACCTGTCCATGCCAGCCCACAACCTGAGCTCACCCCAGAAAACCCCAAGCACATTTATTTACATCAGATCAGTTCCCTGATCTGGTCCGTGGGCAGGAATGAGTAACAGGGACAGGAATATTTCAAGCAGATGTTGTCACCAACTACAACATATCGTCAGGCTGCTGGTGGCTTTAAATCATTCCGGAGTCCAGCAGTTGCTTCCCAGCCCTGGGCTGCTCTCCCAGCTGCTGCTCAACAGCTCTGAGCCCTGGGGTGGCTACTCTTGCACCCAGTGAGCACCCGAGCTCCAGGCACTGATCACCACGAGGCAGGAACATCACAAAACCACCCCAGAAAGTCCACAGCAATCACCACTGCCTTTTCTCTTGCCCATCTTCAGCTCTGGGGATTTAAGTGCCCTCTTGCCCAACACATCTCCAGGGTTGCCTGCACACAAGGATTCACACGGAAGATGGATTTCACAGTTCCAGCCTAAAGCATACTTGAGAGTAGCAGCAGAGCAATGCAGCACTGTGAAAGCAGTGGCACAGAAGATGCCATGCCTGCAGAAAACAGGGAAAAGGCAGTGAATCCCCAACCAAGCAGCCTTTAAAAGCACAGGAGGGGAAACGCAGGCAGCCTGTGCTCTGCAGCTCTTTCCTGTGGCCTCCCTGGCTGCCGGGTGGAGGAGCAGCTTTGCTCATTAGCGGGTTATTCCCGGCACACTCCCCCTGCATCAGCTCCCCGGCAGGGCTGCGGGAGCAGCTTGCCGGGTTTTGAAGCCTTCGGGGTTGCACAGCACTCCAGAGGCGCAAATCTTCCTTTAAAGAAATCTCTCTCGGCAGATAAGTGGTGCTGGGTAACTAGGGTCATTAGGCTAATGAGCAGCTACCGCCAGGCTGGAAGCAAAGGAAAAAAACACCACAGAGTCTACTAGAGCCCGCTAGCCTCAAAATCTGACCTATCTCCAGCAGCTCCCTTTGCTCTCAGGGAAGGAATCAGGTCCATGAGTCAGCAGGACCAATCACCTGCCGGCCTTCCCATCAAAATCTCTCACTGAAGCACTGGGGGAGTAGATTTGCAGGTCGCTTGCACTAAGAAGCCGAGAAGGGGCTGTTCCTCCTCTGTGCCCCCTCTATCAGTCCCCTCTGTTACCACGGTGTCATTCCGCTCTCACGCTCCAGGAGCGGGGAGGTTCTTTCTCTTCTTTCCCAGCACTGCTCCATTTCCTACCACCATGTCCTTGATGGGGAGCCACGTATCCTGCTGTCCGTTCTGGTGGAGACTGGGCCATGTTTGGGCATGACAGCCAATTCATTGGGATACAACAATGCTGATGGGTCGGGCATCAAAGCTAACTCAGCCCTTTAGTCCTTCCTAACACTGCCATCTGGGAAAAAAAAACAGGGAGAGATGCAATTTTCCCTTTGTAAAGCCTTCAGAGGCGGGATCAGCTGGAACTCCCAGCCTGCTACATCCAGTGGATATAAAAAAAAGCCCACATATAAATAACCTCTCAGCAGGAGCCAAAACTCCAGCACTAACCCCATGGCTTGAAGTGAACGAGGCCAATTTCCTCCTTTGTAGCTCTTGACACATGTTGGCCGCGTGCCCCCTTCTTGCCTTGTTCCTAGAGTAGAAGGCTCTGGGCAGCGGGGCCGGGGATAATAAGGAAACGAGCAGTGTCATTCCCAAGGACACCCAACACAGCTCTGTCAGCAGCTCTGGAGGCGGCCGATTCCAGCATGGCTGGAGAAGAAGAATCACAGCGAGCTGGTCAGGCAAGAGCCAGTAGCTGCCTGCACGCTCCTGCCACCTCCCTGAGCTGCCAATGTCATGCTGGCTGCCATTTCCCAGAAAGAAACAAGCCCTGCAGAGCAAGGGCTGGGAAACAACATCTCCCCAGGGTTTTGGGTATGAACAGGTCCCTACCAAAGCACTGGGCTTCCCACATGCCCTAAAAATCCCCAGGGAAAATGAAGCACAGGGTGAACACCAGCTCCAAAGCCAGCTTCGGAGGGGCTGTAAAGCAACAATTGTTTTCACCAAAACAGCTCCACTGGGAGTTTCTCCACCCAAACTCTGGCCCCAAGACAAGGAACCCCACATGAGTCAAAATCCCAAGCACATCTTCAAAGCACAAGGCTGGGACCACCCACAGCATCTCATCCTGGTTCTCCCTCACATCAAGAAATGTTCCTAAGAGTGTCTGTGGCCATCTCCTGCTGGGCTTGGACCCAGGAGAGGGACTGGGAAATCTCACCTCTTCAAGCTGGAGTCACACAGGAATCCCTCACCCCAATCCTTGCCACTGCACCCACAACCAAGCTTCATCCCTTCCCCCAACAATGGAAAAATGGCTAAAGAAAGGCAACCATGCCTTCACTCCAAGTAAAGGATTAATGGTACAGGACACCTGGCACCTGGGGGTCCATCCCACATCCCACTGAGGCTGTAGGACCAGCACTGGAGGCACCATGAAGGTCTGCATCCCTGGATTAGGGCAAGAAGGTCCTCAAAGGTGACACCAAAGCCACCCTGCAAACTGTTGGATAAGCCAGCAGCAGCAGGGCTATCCATGCTCAGGAGGGTACACAGATGTATTTTTTTGGTGTACTTCTTTTTTGGCAGTTGCCACTGGTGTGCTGTCACCACCCCACTGCCTCCATTGCCACCTGACCCTGAGCACTCCCTCTGCTGCCATGCTGTCCTCCTACAGAACCACAAGTGCATCTTCACACCAGTTTTGGTGTGAACACATTGCAGTGTCCCCCATCTTATAACAGCGCCTCTCTATCAGGTCACCCATCGCAGGGATGTCTGCTCTGAGCACGCACAGGGCATCACCACTGTGTCTAGGGAGAAATTCAGGAGAAAAAATGCACCGATGGCTCCCACCCCCTCTCCCGCAGAGGGACACAGATGAATCCACCCTCCTGGCTGCCCAAAACCACAGCACACGTGACCCAGAGAGGCTTTTCAGAAGAGCCGAGCCTCCAGCGGCTTCTGTTTGCCTTTCCCTTGTCTGCAGCAGCGTCGCATCTGGACGCTCCTCAGAAGAGAAGGAAAAAAAACCCCCTCCCTCCTCCTGCTGAACAACCTCTCAATCAAAACAAAGCCGGAGCGGCAGCCAAGAGCTGGGAGGCTCTTTTGTTTAATGCTCAACATCCCCCGGCCAGGCCAGCACACCCCAGAGCGCTGGGAGCGGGTGCAGGGGCCCGGTGTAGGCAGTGTGGTGGGTGCAGGGCTGGTAAGGAAGGGGCCAGCTCAGCCACCAGCCCCAGGGCCAGCTCGGCCACGTGACGGCGGCCGGTGGGGCAAAATCAGCGCTGCTCCTCAGTGCACGGCCATTTTGCTGAGCTTGGCTGCTCGCTGAGAGCTGCCATTCCCTCCCAGAACCATTGTCCCCCCAAATCAAACCGTACCAAACCAAACCCCAACTCAGCTCCAGCCATCCCCAGTAACCCAGGGACTGATCTGGCCACTGGTCACAATGCTCATGGGTCCACCAGCACAAGTTCTTTTCTCTCTCTGCTGCAAATATTTTAAGCTCCCACTGCTGCCTCTCCAAATATTTTTTGGGGCTCCAGAGAGCTGCCCAGGCACTGACCACAGCCAAAGGCAAACCTTCTCGAGGTGCTCAGCCCATCTCAGAGACCCTGGAAAATCTCAGCAGGCTTATTGCCACTGGATTTCATCAAGATCAGCCCCACCCCTGGAGAAGTTATTGCCTGCATCCCAACCCACTAATGGCATCGGGTTCGAGGAGAGCACGTAACAAGCCAGGACACATCCAAGTCCACACCAAGAAAAAGGGTATTTGGAATATTCAGCTCTGGAGGCTTCACCCCAGGAAGCAGCAACCAGAGCCATGGGGTCACACTGGCAAAACACATCTCATGGAGCCCAAGGGCCATGTCCACAGGCTCCACCACTGCTGTGTCAGACATAGGAGCGAGGGTGAACTCGTCTGTGGCTAGAGGCACGGAGCACTGGCTCACATGGAAAAGTGTCTGGCAAAACCCAAAGCAAAGCTCCTTTCTACACCCAATAAGGACTCGATGGCTGCCAAACCCTACAACAAGATATTGGAAGAACACAAAAGCAGAAGTAGAGGCAAGTGGGGCAAGGGCAAGAGCTGGTTGTGGCATTGAAGCACCCCATCAAGGAAAAATACTCCCTGCTAAAGTGCTCATTATTCCAGCCATGGAGGTACAACAGAGCCTCCTGGCTGGCGGCCGCCGGCTCAGCACACATCTACTCCGGGGAGGTCACCCAGCCCAGGCTTCAGCAGTGGAGGGATAGAGTCTCCCTTCCTTCATCTGCGGATGGAGACCAGCTTCCCTGCCCGAAACGGAAGCGGAAGCAGTACAAGGTTAAGCAAAGGACAAGCTGACGGACACCAAAGGTTGGGCTGAGTCACGTTGTGGCTGTTCCTGTTTCAGTCTGAGCAAGTTTCTCGCTTCCCAAGCAGGGTTTGTCCCCAGGCCAGAACAAACCTGCTGCCTTAATCCTCTCGATGTACTGCCTGGAGGAGCTGCCCTCCCTCCCACAGCCAGCAAGTACCTCTGCTCTTGGCTTGTTCTTTGGACTGCACGCGCAGTTTTTGGGACATCGTTGCAGCTTTCAGGAGACAGGACAAGCCCAACACCACATCCCACATTATATCCCATTGCTCCTCCACCCTGCCCCAGGCATCCACCCAGCCACAGGCTCTTCCTCAAGACACAAAACTGCTTTCCCACCCCTTACCATGCAGACACCTCACTCACAGCTTTCCCAACCCAGAGGAAGCCATCCAGCTGCTCCCAGGGGGCTGACGAAACACAGACAATGCTTCCTCCTAAGTGACACAGGTTCCTGCAGATCCAGACATCAAACCCCTTCTCAAAACAGGGATCAGCCCTCCAGCTTGAGCCTTCACCAAAGGGGTTATGCTTGAACCCAGACAAATAAAATGGCAGAACTGTCCTCACCGGGTGTTGGCACAGAGAAGACAGAATCATTTGGCTTAGAAGGGACCTTAATGACCATCTTTTTCCACCCCCTGCCATGGGTAGGGACACCTCCCACCAGACCAGGTTGCTTCAAGCCCTGTCCAACCTGGCCTGGAACACTTTCAGGGATGGGACAGCCACAGCTTCTCTGGGCAACCTACGCAAGAGCCTCACCATCCTCACAGGAAACAATTTCTTCCCAATACCCCATCTATCCCTGTCTTCTGCAAGTGGGAAGCCACTCCCCCTCGTCCTGGCACTCCTTGTCCAGAGTCCCTCTCCAGCTGTCCTGGAGCCCCTTTAGGCACTGGAGGGGCCTCTGAAGTCTCCCTGGAGCCTTCTCTTCTCCCGGTGAACACCCTCAGTTCTCCCAGCCTGGCTCCAGAGCAGAAGGGTTCCTGCCCTCAGAGCATCTCCATGGCCTCCTCTGGACTCACTCCAGCAGCTCCACATCCTTCTGATGTTGGGACCCCATGGCTGGAGGCAGCTCTGCAAGGGCAGTCTCACCTGAGCAGGGCAGACGGGCAAAATCCCACCCCCTCCCCTGCTGCACACTGGGGGACGAGCCCAGGACACAGAGGCTTTTCCAGGTGCCAGCACACATCACCGGGGTGTGTGGAGCTCCTTGTCCACCAACACCACACATCACATTGGTATCTTCAACTGCAAAGAGTTTCTGCAGTTGTATCAGTGAAAAAAAAAAATTTTAATAATAACAACACAGCAAAACCATGCAGGGTACGACCCAAGGTCCAGCCGGCTCCAGTGCTGGCTGTCACAGTGGCCAGCACAGATGGCTGCTAGGGAACATAATAGCCAAGCATGGTGAGGTATTTCCCAAACCAATTCCCAAGCTTCTTTCCTCCTCATGCTTTTCCCAAGCCAAAACACATTGACCTGTACACCCCTCTGATGAGTTTCTCCTCCACAAACCCACCCAGGTGCCCCAAATCATAGGTGGACTTCCAGCATCCACAGCTTTTAGCAGCAGCATTCCAGTCCATCATGCAAAAGAGCATCTGCTGCTCTTCCTGGTTTCATCCACTTTGGTTCCACTGCCAGGACAAAGGAACAGCATGTCTCCACACCCCTCCTGAATTTTACAGGCTTCAATCACCTGCCCCAGGAGTCTTCCTCTCAAGTGGAGGAAGCACCAACCTATTTAGCAGCCCCTGTCCCAGAGCCATCCTGTGCCTGACCATCCCCACCACCCTTTTCTCTGTATATGCTCCTCAACAAACCTCTGGTCTCAGCACCTCTCCCAGCGTCACTGTGCCCTCCCCACCCATCGCAGTGCCCGCGATTGTGATCTCCATGCCAAAGCAGAAATCCTCCCAGGGAACCTCTGGCTGCAAACACAGTGACACTGCTTCTCATACTCCCCAGACACTCTCCTGACACTCTGGCACATGCTGATGGCAATAGGGCCAAGCCAACCCAAACATACACACTTGTGATGCTCACCCTGTGCACAACAAACACATGGCTTCACAGGCACAAACCAGCGACATCCTGTGTGCAGCTGGCACAGAGGAAAGCATAGACCTCCACATACTCGAAGTCTTCCCCATCTGAACCAGAAATCACATCAGCCCCTGTGATTTCTCAGAAACCAGCAAAGAGTCCTGAAAAACTGCCACGTCCAGACACAGCTGTGCAGCCACCTAGAGCCCAGCACCACCCGGATGGACAGGCGGCCACTCACCCTGTTGGACATCTGCCACCGGCAGGGCTTTTCGTGCCCCTGGTGACCCAGAAGAGCAGCTTGGCCAGCTCAGCATCACTGCCATGTTAGTAGAGGAGTGACACGTCAAACATCACCCATAGCCACCCATCAGCCCTGGATCACCACCACAACTGGGACAGAGTCCATGTACCATCAGCAGACCCGGGAACAAGACAGTGACTCCTGTCAGCCCTGCTCCTTGTGCTCACCTGCATGCCCATGCAGATCCCACATCCACTAACATGTTAAGGGATCTTTCTCTGCACATGGTGCAACTGGAGAGAAATAAATTCCTTCAGGAGCTGCAGGGAGCCTTGACACAGAAGGTGAATCCAGCGGGACACAGAGCACAGCACAGACTCTTCGTGTCCCCTTGGGAGATGGAGCAGACAAAGCACCAGGACATCACCTTGACTTCAGAGTGACAGAGGCCAGAGAGGCCTGGACCCATTCAGCACAACCAAAGCGCCAAGGAAAACCAAATCTCAGAGGGTACAGCAGGATGGTACCCAGAGCACAGTGTCTGCAGATGATTTGCTCACACATGGTTTCCAGCACGCATGCTTGACCGGTGTCATTCCATTGCCATGCCCAGACACCAGCACATCACACAGACAAACCACCTTCACGCCAAAACCAGGAGGCACCAGCCACACATCGACGTGCTGGCCTCAGCAGTACAAGACACACAGTCCCACTCCCTTGTCACCCACAACACCATGCGAGCAGCAGCAACAGCACCCATGCCCCAACACCTTTCTTACCTTCTCTGACTTCACCTTCTTCAACTGCCGGCACTCACTTTCTCCATCCTCCAGCTCCGACTTTACTCCCAAGGGATTGAGTGCAGCTCCCGTGTCAATAGCTATACTCCCAAGCTGCTCAGCAGCAGCAGACTCTGTCCCCTGGCCCCCGTCATACTGTCCCACCCTCACTGCCAGGGCCAGGGGCTGCAGCACGCTGGGCTCCTTCTCTGCTGCAGCCCCCGCACCCTCACTCCTTTCCTTCTTGCTTTTGGATGAGCTGCCCTCCTTCTCCTTCTTGGAGCCAGACACACTGCGAGATGCCTTGGCCGACTTCTCCGAGCTCTTCGGGGTGACAGCGGGCACCAAACCACCCGAGTTCGCACCATCCCCAGAACGTCCTTGAGCCTCCTTCTTGCCACCAGCTCCCTCACTGGGAGTGAACAAGGAGGACCCTGGGGTTGGCTTCCCACTGTCCTTGCCAGTCTTGCTCCTTTTCGACTTTGATTTGCCCTCCTTGCCCTGCGGGCCTGGCACTGGGCTCACAAACTTGATGTTATCCGGTAGTGTCGCCACTGCGTTGGGTGCCGGGAGCCCCACTTCCTTGGAGCCCGACATTTCCAATTTCTGCTGATCCTTCTCCAAATCAGCGTCCAGGTCAATGATGAGATTCCCTACACCAATGTCCCACTCATCCCCGCTGTCATACGTCTCAACCGGGTTTGCATCAATTCCTTTCCCTCCGGAAGCTCTGCTGCTCAAGGACATCTTAGAGTTAACGGTCCCTCACGGTTCAAGGCTCTTCCCTGCCTCTACGCCCTGGGGGTCACCTACGTCCTTGGGGGGCTTCCAGTGGTCAGGGTCTGCCCAGGTGACGGCATCGCTGCTGGAAGGGAGAGCAAAGAGAACAGGGTTACACACGAAGAGCCATGGGCAGGCAGACCACTGACAGCCACACCTGCAGGCAGGAGAGATCTGGGCAGGGTGAAACCCCCAACCTCCCAAATCCCCCTCGCAGCATCCTTCTGCCACCCCCTGGCCTGGGGCTGCTCCACAGCCACCCCCGCAGCAGCAGCCATCTGGCACCAGTCCTCGATCAATACCAGCCCTGGCAGGTCACGGCTCTCGGCTCCAACAAGACATTACTCACACATTTCCCCGCTCACCATTTCCCTCTGAATTATCGAGTGCTGCCCCTGGGAGGGAGGATTGATTCCTCTCCTGCCAATGCCACCCAGAGGGAGGGCTCCTCTCCACACCAGCCTTGCTGCAAGGGACAAGAGCTGCTCACCACGGAAGTCAAGTGCCTTGGTGGGAAATAAATCCCAGGCTTCAGAGTGCCTGTGACACTTGGGACGCGTCAGAGCAGTCACCAAAGGCCAAATCACAGTGGGAAGCATAAGGATTCCTATCCCACACCTCTGGGCAGAGCAACACAGCACCCAGATTTGGGGTGTTTACCACCATCGCCTCTGGCCATGATAAGCTTCCAATGGGAAATAGAGATGCAATTGTGTAAGTACCCAGTCTTAACTGGGAAGAGGGGGCTCAGCCCTACCTGCCCACGCCACATCTGACCCCGGTGAGCCCAAAATATCTCCTCCCTGCTTCCCAGCCTCTCCCCCGGGGAGGGAAACAAAAAAGACACCCACGCGCAACCTGACACAGCACCCGAGTCATGGCAATTACCCTGACGAGACATAACTAACACATGTAACAGCTTCTTCCCAGCACTGCCCAGCAAGGCCGCCTGCTCTCCAGAATCCTTAAGAAATCCTTGACCACCCATTTGGATGAGGCTTCTCTCCAGCAGCACTGTCCTCCCCTCCCCTGCCAAGCTCCAGGCCTTCCTGCCCCTGGTACTATTTACAAGTGACACTTCAAAAACAGATGACTTAAAGAGAAACGAGAAGTAAAATAAAAAAACCAAACACACACACACACAAATTTCTTCAAACCCCAGCAGGCAGGAGCCTGGAAAGCAGCTTCACGGTGCATTTCCAGAGATGCAAACACTGTAAAAATGCCAGGCATTCTTTCATCAGCCAGGCTGCCGCAGCCAGACCATTTTCCATCTGCTCCCCACAGCATCCTCGACTCTGTACAGCTAATAATCCACTCTCTGACAGGTCATTACGGAGATTTTTAACCCCAAGAGCTGGGAGGCTTGCGTGCAAGCTGGAAATGAAAAGCACTGACCTCTCATTTCAGCGGCAGGGAAAGTGCCGAATCAGGAGATCACTTTGTGCACCAGAGTCACTGACGGCTTCCCAAAGCTGGCCTGCGTGTTTCTATAGCCGCCTCCTCCTCCTCTTCCTACTCCTGCTTCAGCACCTGCTCCCCAGTTCCAAGCTGGTGTGTCCAAACCAACCCCATCAACCCGCCTCTCCAGAGCCTCTCTCCAAATCATCAATGGGGCCGGCAATTGGCAGCAACCACCTCACCCCTGCATGACACACTTCGTGTCACGGATCCACAGCAATTCCTTTGTGCGGGTGGGAAAAGCCAGTAACGAGCTGGATGAACCAGATTTTCGGCTGATACCAGTCCCTTCCCAGCCTTAAGCTGAGGCATGGAATCCAGGAACAATCCCAATGAACCGGTGGACCACTGATGACCACTGATGCACAGGAACAACCCACAGGAGCTGACAGCAGAGGATGAAGTTCAGTCTCCAAAGCCAAGATTTGCCAACCCAAAGTTGGAGCAGGCAAAGAGCCATGGCGAGCTCAGGTCAGAGGGAAAACCAGACAAGAATCTGACCTTGCAGTGGCTGGAAAACGACAGACAATCTGCAGGGTTGTACTGCAACATGCATAGCATCGCCTGCTCCATGCAACACCTGCACGACACCAGCTTGGCTAGCTCTCCACTTCCACCAGGGAATTCACCTTGCTGCTCCAAATGTGCACATACACATGCACACATATCTCCATAAGTATTACTTATACATGCGGAATAAGGAGAGCAGATGATTGGGACTTGGGTCTGAAACTTTGCAAACAGCAGCAGCTTTCGCCAATTCCTACCACAAAAAAAAGGAAGAAGGAGCCCAGAAGTCCACTGAGTCCCCAGCAATTAGAGAGCCAGGAACAATCAAAGGGTTAGAAAACAAGAGGAGCAAAAACCCTCACCCTATGGAGGAGGTGCTGAGGGAGCCCAGGCTCTGGTAATGCAGATGGAAGGGAACCACAAACAGGACGGACAGGAACATGCTGGATTGGCAAGAGCAGGGGAAAGGCACGTCGTGACGGCAGTGGGGCAGAGAATGCAAGACATGCCACCACAGGAAGAGGGACTGGGGCAGGAAGAGGGACCGGGGCAGGGATCAGCCCTTTCCAGACCAGAGCTGAAGGCTGGGACCCTGAAATGTGATCTGGGGGGATCTCCTGAACATCCTCCATAGCATGTGGCTCTAAAGCATTTTCTACAGCTTTTTCCCTCCCCAAAACTCCCATCCCAGTTCCCCATTTCTCTACTCCACCACTGCAGCCCCAGCCTCTGCAGCCAGAGGACTATTTGGAGTCCCTCTCCCAAGCCAGACCCCCAACCTCCCACACCATCATTATTCTGGGTGCATAGGAACCCCCAGCTACCGCAACCCATGGCCCAGAGAAAGAGGTGCCTTTCCCACCGCCTGCTTTGACCAAGCTGGAGAAGCACCGGGTGGTATCCAGATCCTTCCCATTCTCCTGCCAGGGGAGTAACGCTGCCACAAATCACAGCATCTCAGAAAACAGAGCAAGGAGATTGATTCAGCTGTAAACGTGTCCTTCCCCTTACCTCCTGCCATCACAGGATTGATCTCCGCACAACATGAAAAGCATGTGCTCACTTGTTGGCCTGGAGACCTGCCAACAAAGCGTTTTAAGAGCAGTCCTGGAGCGCAGATCCTACAAGGAGACAGCTTTCTGCTTGGGAATGCTGCACACACAGAGCACCAGACATGAATAATTCAGCTCCATTAGGTGCTGAGACCTCTATAATCCACATCTACAGGCTGGGACAGAGCCAAACCGTATTCGGAGACAAACCTGAAAGTTCACTTTCAGGGCTGCACACACACCTAGAGACAGGTCTTCCACCAGAACAGCTCTACTTCCAAAAGGCAGCAAGGAAAACGCACCAGCCCCTGGCTCCATGTGTTAAAACCAGTGCAGGATGCTCAGAAAACGCCGAGCCCCCGTCACTCCGGCTTTCTCTGCCAGTTACCAGAGGCCAGGAGACCAAAGCTGGGAAGGACTGACTGCCCAAGGGTGGCGAGATGTAGGAGAAAGCTCTTCTCCTGGCAGCAGCCAGCCCACACATAGGGAGACTGTCTCATAGCCATGTGCTCCAGCCTGCAGCGCTCCAGGCTCAGCCTCTGGTGGCTTCCAGACATGACCGACTGCAATTTTCACCCTGATTAACTTTCAGGAATGCCCACAAGAAAGAGCGGCAAAGAGGACAAGGAAGGGGGGAGAAAATCTGCAGGATGCAGGATTTCCTCCGGCAGGCACAAGGCAGGGAGTGGAGCGTTTGGTGAGATGGTTGCTCTGGCCAGCAGCAACCCTGGAGAGCAGAGCCCTCCGCTCCCTCCCGAAAGAGCCAAAGGCAGTGGCATGGAAGGGAGGCTGCCCCCCCAGCTTGCCAAACCCCCAAAGGGCTCCCCACAAACCCCCAGCCGAGGCAACAGCACTAGGGGCTGCAGTGCCGAGGCCCTTCCTCCAGCCGTTGGCAGCCAGCCGGCTGCTCTCCCCATCCGTTGCCTCTGCATGAGATCCCTTTTTGTTTCCTTTTACGACTAAAGAAACTCGGGCGGTGGGGGGGGACACGCTGCCTTGCCTGCACGGCTGCGCTCACTCCCCACTCAACTCCTACCGCTGCGCCCGTAATCCCCCAGCTGGGCTTGTTTGGGTTAGATTTTTGTTAAGTAACTCCCATGTCTTTTCTGCAGATTTCTTTTTAAGATGTTCCCTTTCTACCCACCCCCTCTCCCTAGAGCTGGGGGAGAGAGAAGAGAAGAGAAAAAAGAAGAGAGAAAAAAAGAGAAATGTTGAATGTGAGCCAGCTGGCACGAACAAGAGGAGACGGAGAAATCTGCACAAAGGAGCTTCCTCACTCACTTGCTGCTTTCAGCTCAAGAAATCACACAGGGGAGGAGGGTTCACTCTCCCCCAGACATCAGTCAGGCTGTAGCAGACAAAGGAGATTTGCCATGACACCCTCCAGAACTGCCACCCAATGGGGGCAAGATCCCTCCACCGCCTGCGCCCTGCGGGAGTCCGAGCTGTTGCAAAACACACCCAGGCACAGAGCTTCAAAACAAGCTGTTCAATGTGGAATTAAGCAAGATTTTGAATGGAGGAGTTGTGCTCCCGCCTCTGCACTCGCACAAGGCACCCAGCGAACTTCAGTGGCTCTCAAGGCTGAGTGGGACAGCATCAGCAAGCTGCCAGGAGGGAGAAGGCTGAACCCAATTTGAATAAAATGGATCCACCCTTCTTTTTTTAATATGGAGGTGTACTCCATCAAGACTACATCTTCCAGCATGCACTGCAGCCAGAGTGCTCAAAGAGACATCGACAAACCCAGGCCAGGACCCCCAAGTTTCTGAAGGCCGAGCCTTGACACTGGAGATGAACCTGAGACAGGTCAGCACTCGAGCAGTGAGTCATTTGTTGGCATCCTTGAGAAAAGCTTGAAATACTTCAGTCCAGCCATGACAAAAGCAGGACAGTCAAGGTCACTGGAAGAGGCAGGAGATGAAGCAAAGTGGAGAGGTGAGCAGACACCACTTTGGTGCAGGGCAGCCAGGCAATCACCCTACCTGAAGCAAAGCTCCAGAGACTTATCAGCCACAACACCCACCTGCTCCCAAATACACACTCAGGCCTCAACTTCATATTCATCATCAGGCAAAAGATGCTCCTGGGACCAAAATTCAACCTCACACCCACTCCCATTCACTCATGACCTTAAAACATGGCTTTTACAGCAACACTCCACACAACTGCAGCACATGACAATGTCCAGCAAAGCTGTCATTGACAAAAGACAGACACACGGTGCCAGTGTGTTTGAAGAAAATACCAGAATAGCTAAAACCTAGTGTTTGCTTCTTATTGACACTTCTATAACCTCAATACCATGAGGATCAACTTGATCTAGGGCTGAAAAACCCAAGGTTCTTGAACATGTCTGACTAGCAAAGACACCCTCTTGAGAAATCCTCACTTCCCTCAACACCCAATAGGCTACGCACGGCCCTGATACACGAGGCACACAGAAAGGAGGAACACAAGAGGGACCAAGAGTTTCAGGCTTTCCTTTATATCATGAAATGGGGAAAACTAGAACAAATACCTCTTTAATCCTCCCATCAGTCTTGCAGCTGTCATCACCAAAGTCCAAATTTTTTGTCTATTCATGCCTCAAGACTCCACGGTTCTTCAGACTTACAATTATTTGATTTTGATGTCTCTCAACTTCTGCATTTTTTTCAAGGTACCACTTCTGTATGTACTTCTGAATAAAACACAGCTCACATTCCCTCCACCAACTCACAAGGAAGTCCAAGAGCTTCATATTTCAAGAGAACTATCAGCAAGAGAACCATCACATGGTCCTCAGGTCAAGCAGGAAGCACACTGATACCTACAGACCAACATGAAGGCACCAAACCCTCCATTCCGTTCCTGTGAAAGATGGCTGGCAAACAGCACCTTCTCCAAACATCTGCTCACTCTCTGCGGAATTGCACTGCTGGAGTCACTTCTCCTGTGGGAAGCTGAGCAAGATCCATTGTTACACACCAGTTTGAATGTGCATGTCTGCATGACTCAGGTCATAGAACCGAAGAGCAGAGCAGGTTGGAAGGGACCTTGAAAGGTCACCTACTCCAACCTTTTGTGAAAAAGGGAGATCAGGTGAGATTACCTACCATCCTGTCCAGTCACATCTTGAAAACCTCCACCAGCATGGACTCCTACTGTGTCCTGGAGAGGATTGTTTCAGGGAATGGCTGTAAAAAATTTCTTTCTTATATTGAGATGAAACCTCTCCCAGGGCAACTTTTATCTGTTGCCCCTTGACTTCTCCATATGGCTCCTCTTTGTAGCTGCCCCTAAGTACAGCAATGCTCCTGCACACACAGCACCCCTGCAGAGAGCTGACCAACCTCCTGCCAGGCAGGAGCCAGGTTTGCAGAAAAGGCCCTGGTGCTAGGATAACACAGTGGCATGGACTGGAGGAGCATCAAGCACAGCATGAGCAGGCTAGAGTCATGCCAGCGCTTTGTTACAGCTCTGACAGAAGGGTCCTGTGTGAGCCACATCCCCTTCCCAAGCCTCTGCCATGGAGATGAGCAGGGAGTAGCAAGGCTCAGGCTCTGGATCACAGCCTGCTCATCCAAAAATGCCAGGAGAGACACCTTCCAGCAAGCATGACCTTGCAGACTCAAAAATCTCAGGCGGCTGAATACAGCCAAGATCTCTCTAAGAGATCCCAAATCTTACCCAAATCCACAAGTGCAAACTGGTGCCCAGTGTCTAAACTTTTGGATGTATAGCAAAAGAGGAATTGAAAAACTCACATGTGTGGGAGAAAAAGTATTTGGTAGGTAAAATGACAGAGCAGCTTCCTTTATGCAAGCTCAGCTCTCAGATCTACCCTGAATCAGGGCTGCCCAACAAGGATTTACCCCTCACTGCTGTGTCTGCGTGCTGGAAGACACCCCTGTGTAACAGCCATGCCCAGACCTGCATGTGATGATTTAACAAGAATCAGAAACACAGCCCCATCTTCACCCAAAATCTGCATCCTCTGCTGGCCCCATGATCCTCATGTGCCACCCTGTGGGTGTCATAGCATCATTAGCACCCAGCAGGTGCCCAGCAGGCACTGGCAGTGCCACAGGACTTGAGCGGTGCACCACAGGGTTTGGGTATCGAAGGCTGACACACGGACCATTGGCAGCTACACAGCGGCAAAAGCACAGCAACACCATGAGCAATAACCAGCCAGGATTAACAGGGAAGCCCTTTGGTAAGTCTACCCCAGACAAGCCAGTGCGTTACAGCAGCACCAGACGCGGCCCCAGTGTTCCTCTACCACCACAAAGGCCATTCTTGTTGAGCCTAGCCAACCGTGTCACTGCTGGCTGGTGCCAAAAATAACATTAAACACTCAAAAGGAGATATCTGAGCCAATCTGCTTGGCACTGCAATGCTTCCCATAGTGATAAACCTGGGGAATGACTGTCCCTTGAACAGAGCTGGTTTCCACTGAGAAAGTGGAAGAGACGTGTAGATTTAAAACCAGCGCAGTTACATCCTTGCTAACCCCAACACAGAAGCGAACTGATTTATGATAGGCTTAAAGGTATCTGAACTTGTGGCATGTCCTTACGCGCAGCCTAGAAGGGGGTAGAGGGCACATGAAAATAACTCAAGAGGTTCCCAAACTTCAGTACTCCATGCAGGCTGGAAGATTGCCAGCAGCAAGAGGAAGCAGCAAGATGGATGTGACCAGGAAAGATCCTTGAAGCATCAGTCATGAAGATGGGAAAAAAGAAGACCTTGCGAAGACCAAAGACAACCAATGGGCATAAATAACCACTGGAGTAAGTGGCAGAAAAGGGAGCTTGCCCTTTTCCCCTGCTCACCCAACGCTGTCAACAGGCATGCAGGAAGTTACTCAGGCGTTGGAAACATCCCGAGCTCAGGGTGTTGGTGGGAGCAGGGTGGGCGCTACTGAACCAGCCATTTACTCCCTTTTCTTATAGGGCTCTGGAGGCAGCGTGGCTCCTCACCTTGCTCCTTGGTCTCCACTGCTGTCCCCAAGCCCCATTGTGGGCCCAGTCCCAAACTGGGTTCTCATGGTCACAGAGATGCAGGTATCCAACAAGGATCACCTTCCGCAGAGGTACAGCAGGAACAGCAAACCATTGGCTACACTGCCACTCTGCACCAAAACCAACATCTCTTTTCCATCTTCTTCATCCAAAGAAAGAGCACCAGAGTGATCCCAGCTGAGCAGTCTTCCACCTGCAGCCCTGCCTCGACAAGAGAGGGGCACAGCAGCGCTGGTTGGAGAGGATGGACAGCCACTGGCTTGCTTGCTCCCAGGGAAGGGAGAGCTTCTGGGCTTTATTTCCTTTATCTTTCCTTTTAGGAGCAGAACATGCAGCCAGCTTTGGCTGTTTCCCAGCCTTCAGAAGAGGATGAACATCTCTCCACTGCTCCAAAACCGAAGGAGCTGGCACTTCACCTATTAATGCCTTTAATTCCCTTCATTCGATAACCAATTAGGGCACCTTGGCTCCCGAAGCTGAGGCTCCGTTTGTAGCAAGGCCAGTGTGTGTGGCTGTAATCCCTCTTCCTGTCACATCATCAGCCTGGGAACACTTTGGGAAAAAACCAACCAGACTGTGAAGTAAAGGAGGAGGGAAGGCAGATGCAGACAGGGACAAATGCAAGCACAGCAAGTACCATGCCGAGAAATCCCTTTTTTTTTCCCTGGGAGGAATAATAAATAGGTGTATCTCCCAGATTAATACGGCACATTTGTAGAGCTCTGATACCCATCAGAAAGTTTCTAATTCGTGCTAATGACCCATTGCAAATTGCTGAATTTGGTGAATCAGCCAGTGCACAAGAATACAATAAAACCCAACAAAAACCATGTATCAAAGTGGGCTGGGCTTATTTGGGGAGTCCTAGTGCACTTGGAATTACTTGTGGCAATGGATACAGAGGGAAGGTGCAGATTAGATGTGAAACCCTCTCTAAAATAAACAAGAAATCCTCAGAACAAGGAGAAATTTCAACAAGGCTACTAAGCCTTTGGGGAAGGAGAAGTAATTCTCCCACAGATGAGCAAGATTCTTCCTCTCCTATTGGATTCATGGTGGTTACTGTTACTGAAGTCATTACACACCTCATTTTCACTCCTTTAAAGCTGCACAGCACACTCCTCCTGATCCGCCCTTCCTCCCCTTGGAGAAGCACCGGGAAAACTCCAAGTCAAATCTTTGGACCCACTTGAACCAACAATGCTCTGCTAATCCAAACCACAAATGGACTCAGCAAATTCATTAAAATCAATTTTGTTATCAATAAATCAGTGTAGCCCCATCACACATGATGGAGCACTGTAGAGATCTCATCATTCCAGCCACTGGAAGAATGAGCAGCCCAAGAACAGCTTAGAAGAAAAATCCAATGCCACAAAACCTTTCTGGTGCTTGGGGAAAGAGCAGCATAAAGCAACAATATCATCTTTCCTTTTCTTACACTATGAACATGGCAATGAATTGTAGAAGTTGAGCATTTAATGTTTCAATACAAAATATCAAGGTTGTCCTGAAATTATCCTTACTCATCCACAAAAAACTGCACTTGCATCCTTTCATACTCCTCACACCACATCCGAGCTGACGCTCAGCAGCTACGTCAGTGGGTTTTGTGCATGTGAAGGACACTCAGCTGCAGCAAAAACAAAACAACCTCTTGGGCTCGTCTCAAAAACTGATTTTTCACCCAAATGCAGATGGGAATTAGTTTCCTTTAAAGAAAAAAATCAACCACGAGAGCAACTGGAGTCCCAGAGCAAGTTTCCTGGTCAGGCAGCCATTCCCTATTTTCTTACTGTAAGATGGTTCAAGCTCAACCTCACTCCTTCCTGTGACATCATGTCATACCTCAAGGCACTGACCCTTGGTAGCAGGAAAGTGCATGTGCATGGCAAAATAAGCCATATCCCAGTGGGATCTCTTTTCCCACCCTTTCCCAACACAAAGCAACACCCTTCCTCATCCAAGTCAACCCAGCATGGGGACATAAAGCAGACCAGTTGCTGCCAGGGTGGCCAAAGCTCTGGTTCAGGAGCCACACGTGGCCACCAATGAGCTCCCAGGACAGCTGCACGCTCTAAGCCAGCTCAGCTACCTACTCCTAACCTTAGAAAAGGTTCTTCACACCCACATGGGCTCCTCAACACACCCCAACCCCAAACCCTGATGGAGTCAAGCACCTCAACGCAATGGCATCCTCATCCCTCCACCCACTGCCACAAGCACCCAAATTAGGATCTTCCCAAGTAAGCAGGCAAGACCCAAGACAAAATGACAAGCTCTCCCCGTGCCCAGAGAGCCCAGGAAGCATCAGAAGAGGTGTCATGGAAGAAGTGCAAACAGCCTGGGCCATCTCCAGGTGCTTACGAGACTTTGGTGCTTCCCAAAAAATATCTCCACAAACCATCATCATTTGCAATGGAACACAGGTTTGGGAACAGACACGTGACTCTCCCAAACCCAAGGCTGGGGAACCAGCAGTCCATATGCTGCAGGAAGCCTGCTATGGTAACCATGGACTTCTCTATGACCTCAGTGGGCAAGCCCAGTGTCGACTCCAGCACTGATTCACTCACTGCCTTCACCGCGTATAAGCAACTGAGCACAGTTAAACTGTCACCAGCTCCTGGCAAGGTCACCTGCAGCCTCACCTGCTCTCTGTAGGGAGCTGGCATGTGACGCACTCCCCAGAAGCATCTGCCCACTCACTACCTGCCCCCAGCAGGTTCCTGTCTCTGGCCAGGAACATCAGCAACGGAGCCAACACTCAAAGGGCATTGCTGCACACGCAGGATGTCACACAGCCCCGGAACAACATACCTGGGACCATAAATACCATCTTATTTACATAATGCTCTGGATAAAGGGGACAAAGAGGCTTATTGCATTACATCTGGGACTAGTATTGCATCAGCGCCCACAGGCCCTAATCCCAGTCAGAGCCGTGCTGCGCAGGGCACGGTGGGACAGTACCGAGGTGCATCCCACATCCAGCCCCGCCAAGGCTGAGCTCAAGGCTCTTCCTCTTCCCACCACAAGCATGCAGAGAAAGATCCCTACAGCCCAGAAACGCCAATTAAATCAGGCACGACATGTGACTTTGGTCCTCAACCACCATCAGCTGAGCCCAGGAGTGGGATCCCAGATGTCATGGCCTGGACACAACACACAGACACCGTCGTTCTATGGAGAATGATGCCCACATGGAAGCGCTAGAAAGACCAGGCAGCTCCTGGCTTTCTTTAATTTATGCAATCACAATTAAGAATACACTAAATATAACCTGGAGGCAATTTTTGATTCAAAGGAGCCCTGTTCTCCAAGAGAATAAACCAGACAGAGCAAACTCTGGTCTGTCCTTCTTGTTAATTCAAAATAAAGACACACACACAAGCTGTTGGGTAGATCCAACACCACGTGAGAGCACCTCAACCGCCTTTGCAAGCCCTTTCTTCCCAGAAATGCACCTTTTCAGCTCAGTTTAGAGGGAAAAAGCTTCTGAGGCAGCAGAAGCAATGCCATCACCACCGACATCTGACAAGCTGGGTGCAAGGAAGCGCGAGGGGACTTTGCAACTGAGGCAAGGGAGGGATTTTTTGGGGCTACCACCCAGCACAGGGCTACAGACGGACAGATGGATCCCCCCGAAAAATCACACCACTTTCAGCACGCACAGAGATAACAAGTGTGTTAAGAGACACATCCATGCACAGACACATTGGCCCCTGAGGCTAACAAGCAGCCTAATGGCGACTCACTCACCAAACACACAGACCAAGTCTGAGTGCCTGCCTTGGAGAAAGGAATAAAACCCCCTCCCCGTGCTCTGGCCATACTCAATTACAGGTCATTACAACTTGCTTGATAATCAATTTCCTCCAGTGGCTCTAACCAGAGGCAGCCCTTGCCCTGCATGCCAGGCCAGTCCAGGTGAAACATTAAATCCTTGTCCTTTTCCACCACAGAGACGCCGCACTCCCAGTGCTGCACACGTCTCCCTTCTCCTCACAGGAGAGGAGAAAACCTCACTGGATGAACGAGGGCGCAAAAGGGGAAGGATTTGTGCTTTGTGACTGAAACAGCTTCAAAATAATAAAGCATAAATTATTTCTGGTCAAAAGCTAATCAATAAAATCAGCTGCCTAGATTTTCTGAGTGCCGTGCATGTGCGGTCGCGTACTGCCAACAAAGAGCTAGAAATGTGCGGCATAATCCGATGCTGGAGTCATCGCACAAAGCGTGGAAGTAGGTTTTCCTGAGGATGTCCAGGCAAGGAACTACCTGCACACGATGAAGCCTGAAAGCCAGCCCCGACGCTGGCATCCTTGGATATTCTGGAGGAGGGGGAAAGAGCCCATGGGGCTCCTCGGTGCACACTTTGGAAAATGAGTGTCTAACGCCTCCTCCAAGGGAAAAGGGCCTTCCCAGAAAGGGGGGGGGGGAAAGGAAAGGAAAGGCAAAAGGAAGGCTGCTGGGAGATGGAGGGGAGCCAAGTCTCGCAGACCAGACCTGAACCTGTGACCTTCCCCGTGTACACAACGGGCGGGAAAGCACACGGCAGGAGTGCTTGCCCCGCCGGCCGCCCCAGCCCCCGCGGGACACCCGGCCACGTTGTCACCGGCGGGGTCACGTCCGGATCGGCCCCGCTGGCCATCGGGGGCTCGAAGGACTTGAATGAGGGCAGCTCGCCCTGCAGCACCCGGCCCAGGGGTGATGCCCGGAGGGCCTCCGCTCTCGGGGTCTGACACCCCCCCTCCAAAACTCACAGAGACTCGCTAAACGCATTGGGGAATATTTAATCTTCCAGGATTTGTGCCGAGAACCCTCTACCGGCACTACAAAAGAGCTGGGGTCCAGGGAACCTCCGCTCGCACGGTCCCTCTGCTCCTATGCCCCCCAAACCCTCCCTGTACAGAGACGGGGGTCAAGAGGGGTGACCCCCCCCTCCGCCCAGGAACACCGCTATCCCCTCGGGAACCCCCTCCCTGCATGCATCACTCCCCAACGCCGATCCTCCCCACAAAACCTGGCACGGCCGTGACCCCACGCAGGGGACATCCCCTCCCTGCAGCCGTGGGGACCCCGGGACTCTGAGCGCGACCCTTGCGATGGTAAAGGCGGGCCTCGCACCCCTCGGGGGGACTCGACCCCCAACGGCCACAACACCCGCGGGGGCTCTTTCCCAACGGCCACGGGAGGGATCCGCAACCGCCCCCGTGCTGACGGGGAGGAGCGGGGGGCGAGAGGCACACTGACCCTCGTCCCCAGTGGTCCCGGTAGGAGGCACCCGGAGCTCCATCCACACGGCCAGAGGTGAGGGAGGGGAAGGCACATATCCCCGTTCCCAATGTTCGCAGGGGTGAGGGGACACACAGACTCCCGTCCCCAGGGCTCCCGCGGGATGGGGG